>OX387426.1:48542872-49142872 GCA_947563755.1 Lochmaea crataegi | reverse complement strand
AAATAATTCCACTAAGTATATCCTTTTGAAAAAATTGTGAAAATTCTAATAAATTGACGATTGTTTCGATGATACCTATAGAATCGAAACATTTGGTTAGTTAGTTTCATTCACAATAGTAACATGAGTAGATTCCACAAAGTAAGGGTCCAAACAGTAAATTCGATTAAATAATTACCTGAGAAAAACAGTTTTCCAGGCAGTCTTGATTGAGACGGTGGGTCAATATGTAGCTTATCTCCAACTTCTCCTTGAGATGGAGGAATAGTTCTTTCAATGATCTTATGGACATGATCATACTCTTTTGAAAAACTTGCAAACTTGTTTTCCCAACACAGCCAGCAGTAGACTTCATTTCATCCAAAATTTTGTCTTGCTGTTCGATGTCAAAACATTTTAGGGGGAAATTTTTTTGAGAGTTGGTAACACTGCTTTGTAAAACCAGATTATTCTTTTGTATATAGTTAGACTTTAATCAACAATTAGTTCTTAAAGGTATCTAAAATACCATCGTTTTGTAATGTTGTTAAGTGTGGAATGCGGGGAGAAAGAGGTAAGGTATCTTTTTTCGATTTCATGCTGTTTTAAGGAAGCAAGAACTATTCGATTGATCTCTCTGTGCAACGCCGCGATGCTTGGATTATTGCTTTAAAACGGGGACCCCTTAGTGAATCACAATTTGAAACTTGGCGTGTATGTTCTCGAAAATTTATCGAAGGTTAGTTAGTGTACCAATATCAGTCAATTTTTATTCATAAAACACCAATACACAGGGTCAACTACAACTAATCGATTCGTTTGCCCTCCAGCACAATATGGCCGACCTGTCAAAGTCATGTGTTCTAGAATGGTCTATATTATCTCTAAGTTGAAATAATTATTTGTTTTTCTGTTCTAATATTTTGTAAAAACTGTTTGTAGAGATAAACATATAGATAGTATAACTAAAGTAAACTATGTATTAATACAGCATCTAAATGACATAATAAATGCAACTCAGATTATTACTGTTGAATCCACGTGGGGTTATAAAATGAATAATTCTGAATACAGTGGAATGCTTGGATCTTTAACAAGAAAAAAAGCAGATATTGGAGGTAGATTTTTTTAATATGCGGGCTTCCGATCGTTTAAATTTTCTCTTTTTAGGAACTGCATTGTTTTTCACAATAGATCGAATAGACATAATAGAATACGCAGCAATGGTTACACCGACAAAGTCAAAATTTGTTTTTAGAGCTCCTAAACTGTCTTACGTTACGAACGTTTTCACTTTACCTTTCGACAGACAAGTTTGGGTATCCACCGTCGGTCTTGTAGTTTTAATGGGACTTTTCATACATTTTATTTTAAAATGGGAACTTTACAAGAGCAAAGAAAAATTGGAAAACGTAAGCACTAAGTTTTATTCCCGAAGTGAGTTTCAAACATCTTATACGCATGCGTGACCAGAATAATGTATCGAGTACGTTCCAAGCTAATGTTTGCTGGAACCACAGAAATAAACAAATCTGTGGCTGCTCTATTGAGTAACCTTAGATGAATATTTTAACTAACTACTGGATATAATGTTTCGTCACAGAATAATTCACTCACACAGAATCGACAGATTTGTTTTTATTAAAAACTATTAGGTGCTGATACTGTCATTTCATTGCTTATGGTTGCTATGTGAAATAGTGATGAGCAAAGCAAGACCAAGACCAATACTTGGACAATCTTGGTCTTGCTGATCCAGTCTTGGACTTGGTCTTGCTCAAATATGTTCGGTCTTAGTCCTGCGTATCCAGTCTTGGCCTGTCTTGTGTATTTGGTCTTGGTCTTGTTCTTGTTCTTGTTCTTGTTCTTGTTCTTGTTCTTGTTCTTGTTCTTGTTCTTGTTCTTGTTCTTGTTCTTGTTCTTGTTCTTGTTCTTGTTCTTGTTCTTGTTCTTGTTCTTGTTCTTGTTCTTGTTCTTGTTCTTGTTCTTGTTCTTGTTCTTGTTCTTGTTCTTGTTCTTGTTCTTGTTCTTGTTCTTGTTCTTGTTCTTGTTCTTGTTCTTGTTCTTGTTCTTGTTCTTGTTCTTGTTCTTGTTCTTGTTCTTGTTCTTGTTCTTGTTCTTGTTCTTGTTCTTGTTCTTGTTCTTGTTCTTGTTCTTGTTCTTGTTCTTGTTCTTGTTCTTGTTCTTGTTCTTGTTCTTGTTCTTGTTCTTGTTCTTGTTCTTGTTCTTGTTCTTGTTCTTGTTCTTGTTCTTGTTCTTGTTCTTGTTCTTGTTCTTGTTCTTGTTCTTGTTCTTGTTCTTGTTCTTGTTCTTGTTCTTGTTCGAAGGACTAGACTATCTATGACGTCACTGACAGGTCGGCCATATTGTGCTGGGGGGCACACATTCTATTTAGTTTTCATTGTTTACTGGTAAACAACGGATAATACAAGGTTACTACAAAAGTATCATCGGGCTATATTTCAGTTAGTATTACAACTAGAATGGTATATGATATGTCGCTAGACAGAGAAAACATTAAAGTTTTAGCGCATTACAAATGTCCCGTGAAGAATACGACAGACGTCCAAACGATAGTCCAGTTCAGCCACGAACTTAGAATCCTTGTATATGTTTCCCATATATCCAAAATGACTTCCCACTTTGCCTACACATGGCCGCCATGTTGTGCTAATTTTAAGTTGGTATTAATAAGCTACAGTTCATATGCGTTTCCTTGATATTGAGGATTGAACGTTGGTTGGTTGAGTGAAATAATTGACAGCATAATAGAATTGATTAACCAATTAGAATTCAGCTGGATGAGCTTTTCGTTTTTCGTTCTGCCAATTTCTGTTTCCTTTGTCCCGTTGTTGCAATGTGATTTGTGACAGCGTCAGGAGTGACATCAGGTCACATTTCGCAATTTTCGCATTGTATAGTTAATGCTATAGTGTGTTTCGTAAGATCTAGAACTCTAGGAGACTAGGTACAAACAGTGCTAAAATGCGCGCGCGCGTGTGTGTGTGAGAGTGTGTGTGTGTCTGTGTGTGTGTGTGTCTGTGTGTGTGTGTCTGTGTGTGTGTGTCTGTGTGTGTGTCTGTGTGTGTGTGTCTGTGTGTGTCTGTGTGTGTGTGTCTGTGTGTGTGTGTCTGTGTGTGTCTGTGTGTGTCTGTGTGTGTCTGTGTGTGTGTCTGTGTGTGTGCCTGTGTGTGTCTGTGTGTGTCTGTGTGTGTCTGTGTGTGTCTGTGTGTGTCTGAGTCTGTGTGTGTGTCTGTGTGTGTCTGTGTGTGTCTGTGTGTGTCTGTGTGTGTCTGTGTGTGTCTGTGTGTGTCTGTGTGTCTGTGTCTTAACCTCTTATAACTTCTAAACGGCTTGACCGATTTGATCGCAGTTAGCGTCATTCGAAAGGGCTTCGCCAAACTTAAATTTCCTGTGAGTTGGAACCAACTCGGACCGGTAGATTTTGAGAAATTGCAAAAAAAGCGAAAAAAAAAGTTTTTTTTCATTTTTTCACAATATCTCCGAATTGGCTGAACCGATTAACCTCAAAAACTAATCAGCTCTTAACCTTGAAAACCCGCATCGATCGCCACTAAGTGCGTCAGAATCGGCTGATGCGTTCGTGAGATATCGTTGTCGAAAAAAATCGAAAAAAAGTGTTTTTTTGTAATAACTCCGAAATGTTTCATGAAAATTAAAAGAGTCGTGTTTCATCGAACTTTGATAAGACTTTTGAGCTCGAAGAGCTCAAAAGCATCGAATAGCTTAATCTTATAACTCGTTATCTAAATAACACAAAAATTAAAAAGAGCTCAATAACATCGCAACTAGCGACAAAATCGCATGCGTTTGAAAATTGAATTTAGCGGGAAGTTACAGGGATGGCCTTTAGGGTCAACCGATTTCCAGATTTTTTTTGTATCTAAGTTAATTTACATTTGCCTTTTTCTCCAATTTGTAGATTTCCCAGTGCCAATACGCTTAAAAGGTCCTAGTTGGTAGCACTTGGTAGCCTTTAATTGTTGTTTAATTTATTTTATTATTATTTTCAAAAATAAAGGCACTTTATTCTTGCAAACAGTTCATATTTTTTGAAAATCCTCGTACACAATTAAAAAAATTTGATATTTGGTTTTATTCCTGGTTTTGAGCCATGCATAACTTTTTATAAATAAAAACTTTTCTTAAAATTTATAAAAAAGTTTTCCATTATGCCAACTTGAATAGACACACTATATACAGTAACTAGTGTAAATAATAAAGTATACATTTTACTTTTTTCTTTCACCTTTTCATATTTTCCTATCTTATCAAGTCTATCACAACGGGTAAGGAAGAAATTTCAAATGATTCCTGCTTTATTCCTTAAACCGGTCCTGTACGAATCACGTGACTCAGGCCAGCCAACTTAAACAATATTTGCTTGTTTCAAAGCAGTAGCGAACAAATAATATTCTTCAGGGTCAGTATCTGTATTTGCCTCAACATTTGTATGGGATTGTACCATTCCAGGATTTTTTCCTAGCAAAATCATTCTTATTCTATATAAGGAATTCAGTGGAGATGGGTGATCATGTAGGCCATCTCGTGTTCGCAACTAGAATTAAGTACAGGTATGTTATTTATTTTCAGATGATTAAATAATTTTACTGTTATGAATGAAACTAACTCTTTTTAAATAATTCCACTAAGTATATCCTTTTGAAAAAATTGTGAAAATTCTAATAAATTGACGATTGTTTCGATGATACCTATAGAATCGAAACATTTGGTTAGTTAGTTTCATTCACAATAGTAACATGAGTAGATTCCACAAAGTAAGGGTCCAAACAGTAAATTCGATTAAATAATTACCTGAGAAAAACAGTTTTCCAGGCAGTCTTGATTGAGACGGTGGGTCAATATGTAGCTTATCTCCAACTTCTCCTTGAGATGGAGGAATAGTTCTTTCAATGATCTTATGGACATGATCATACTCTTTTGAAAAACTTGCAAACTTGTTTTCCCAACACAGCCAGCAGTAGACTTCATTTCATCCAAAATTTTGTCTTGCTGTTCGATGTCAAAACATTTTAGGGGGAAATTTTTTTGAGAGTTGGTAACACTGCTTTGTAAAACCAGATTATTCTTTTGTATATAGTTAGACTTTAATCAACAATTAGTTCTTAAAGGTATCTAAAACACCATCGTTTTGTAGTGTTTCTAAGTGTGGAATGCGGGGAGAAAGAGATAAGGTATCTTTTTTTCGATTTCCTGCTGTTTTAAGGAAGCAAGAACTATTCAATTGATCTCTCTGTGCAACGCCGCGATGCTTGGATTATTGCTTTAAAACGGGGACCCCTTAGTGAATCACAATTTGAAACTTGGCGTGTATGTTCTCGAAAATGTATCGAAGGTTAGTTAGTGTACCAATATCAGTCAATTTTTATTCATAAAACACCAATACACAGGGTCAACTACAACTAATCGATTCGTTTGCCCTCCAGCACAATATGGCCGACCTGTCAAAGTCATGTGTTCTAGAATGGTCTATATTATCTCTAAGTTGAAATAATTATTTGTTTTTCTGTTCTAATATTTTGTAAAAACTGTTTGTAGAGATAAACATATAGATAGTATAACTAAAGTAAACTATGTATTAATACAGCATCTAAATGACATAATAAATGCAACTCAGATTATTACTGTTGAATCCACGTGGGGTTATAAAATGAATAATTCTGAATACAGTGGAATGCTTGGATCTTTAACAAGAAAAAAAGCAGATATTGGAGGTAGATTTTTTTAATATGCGGGCTTCCGATCGTTTAAATTTTCTCTTTTTAGGAACTGCATTGTTTTTCACAATAGATCGAATAGACATAATAGAATACGCAGCAATGGTTACACCGACAAAGTCAAAATTTGTTTTTAGAGCTCCTAAACTGTCTTACGTTACGAACGTTTTCACTTTACCTTTCGACAGACAAGTTTGGGTATCCACCGTCGGTCTTGTAGTTTTAATGGGACTTTTCATACATTTTATTTTAAAATGGGAACTTTACAAGAGCAAAGAAAAATTGGAAAACGTAAGCACTAAGTTTTATTCCCGAAGTGAGTTTCAAACATCTTATACGCATGCGTGACCAGAATAATGTATCGAGTACGTTCCAAGCTAATGTTTGCTGGAACCACAGAAATAAACAAATCTGTGGCTGCTCTATTGAGTAACCTTAGATGAATATTTTAACTAACTACTGGATATAATGTTTCGTCACAGAATAATTCACTCACACAGAATCGACAGATTTGTTTTTATTAAAAACTATTAGGTGCTGATACTGTCATTTCATTGCTTATGGTTGCTATGTGAAATAGTGATGAGCAAAGCAAGACCAAGACCAATACTTGGACAATCTTGGTCTTGCTGATCCAGTCTTGGACTTGGTCTTGCTCAAATATGTTCGGTCTTAGTCCTGCGTATCCAGTCTTGGCCTGTCTTGTGTATTTGGTCTTGGTCTTGTTCTTGTTCTTGTTCTTGTTCTTGTTCTTGTTCTTGTTCTTGTTCTTGTTCTTGTTCTTGTTCTTGTTCTTGTTCTTGTTCTTGTTCTTGTTCTTGTTCTTGTTCTTGTTCTTGTTCTTGTTCTTGTTCTTGTTCTTGTTCTTGTTCTTGTTCTTGTTCTTGTTCTTGTTCTTGTTCTTGTTCTTGTTCTTGTTCTTGTTCTTGTTCTTGTTCTTGTTCTTGTTCTTGTTCTTGTTCTTGTTCTTGTTCTTGTTCTTGTTCTTGTTCTTGTTCTTGTTCTTGTTCTTGTTCTTGTTCTTGTTCTTGTTCTTGTTCTTGTTCTTGTTCTTGTTCTTGTTCTTGTTCTTGTTCTTGTTCTTGTTCTTGTTCGAAGGACTAGACTATCTATGACGTCACTGACAGGTCGGCCATATTGTGCTGGGGGGCACACATTCTATTTAGTTTTCATTGTTTACTGGTAAACAACGGATAATACAAGGTTACTACAAAAGTATCATCGGGCTATATTTCAGTTAGTATTACAACTAGAATGGTATATGATATGTCGCTAGACAGAGAAAACATTAAAGTTTTAGCGCATTACAAATGTCCCGTGAAGAATACGACAGACGTCCAAACGATAGTCCAGTTCAGCCACGAACTTAGAATCCTTGTATATGTTTCCCATATATCCAAAATGACTTCCCACTTTGCCTACACATGGCCGCCATGTTGTGCTAATTTTAAGTTGGTATTAATAAGCTACAGTTCATATGCGTTTCCTTGATATTGAGGATTGAACGTTGGTTGGTTGAGTGAAATAATTGACAGCATAATAGAATTGATTAACCAATTAGAATTCAGCTGGATGAGCTTTTCGTTTTTCGTTCTGCCAATTTCTGTTTCCTTTGTCCCGTTGTTGCAATGTGATTTGTGACAGCGTCAGGAGTGACATCAGGTCACATTTCGCAATTTTCGCATTGTATAGTTAATGCTATAGTGTGTTTCGTAAGATCTAGAACTCTAGGAGACTAGGTACAAACAGTGCTAAAATGCGCGCGCGCGTGTGTGTGTGAGAGTGTGTGTGTGTCTGTGTGTGTGTGTGTCTGTGTGTGTGTGTCTGTGTGTGTGTCTGTGTGTGTGTCTGTGTGTGTGTGTCTGTGTGTGTCTGTGTGTGTGTGTCTGTGTGTGTGTGTCTGTGTGTGTCTGTGTGTGTCTGTGTGTGTGTCTGTGTGTGTGCCTGTGTGTGTCTGTGTGTGTCTGTGTGTGTCTGTGTGTGTCTGTGTGTGTCTGAGTCTGTGTGTGTGTCTGTGTGTGTCTGTGTGTGTCTGTGTGTGTCTGTGTGTGTCTGTGTGTGTCTGTGTGTGTCTGTGTGTCTGTGTCTTAACCTCTTATAACTTCTAAACGGCTTGACCGATTTGATCGCAGTTAGCGTCATTCGAAAGGGCTTCGCCAAACTTAAATTTCCTGTGAGTTGGAACCAACTCGGACCGGTAGATTTTGAGAAATTGCAAAAAAAGCGAAAAAAAAAGTTTTTTTTCATTTTTTCACAATATCTCCGAATTGGCTGAACCGATTAACCTCAAAAACTAATCAGCTCTTAACCTTGAAAACCCGCATCGATCGCCACTAAGTGCGTCAGAATCGGCTGATGCGTTCGTGAGATATCGTTGTCGAAAAAAATCGAAAAAAAGTGTTTTTTTGTAATAACTCCGAAATGTTTCATGAAAATTAAAAGAGTCGTGTTTCATCGAACTTTGATAAGACTTTTGAGCTCGAAGAGCTCAAAAGCATCGAATAGCTTAATCTTATAACTCGTTATCTAAATAACACAAAAATTAAAAAGAGCTCAATAACATCGCAACTAGCGACAAAATCGCATGCGTTTGAAAATTGAATTTAGCGGGAAGTTACAGGGATGGCCTTTAGGGTCAACCGATTTCCAGATTTTTTTTGTATCTAAGTTAATTTACATTTGCCTTTTTCTCCAATTTGTAGATTTCCCAGTGCCAATACGCTTAAAAGGTCCTAGTTGGTAGCACTTGGTAGCCTTTAATTGTTGTTTAATTTATTTTATTATTATTTTCAAAAATAAAGGCACTTTATTCTTGCAAACAGTTCATATTTTTTGAAAATCCTCGTACACAATTAAAAAAATTTGATATTTGGTTTTATTCCTGGTTTTGAGCCATGCATAACTTTTTATAAATAAAAACTTTTCTTAAAATTTATAAAAAAGTTTTCCATTATGCCAACTTGAATAGACACACTATATACAGTAACTAGTGTAAATAATAAAGTATACATTTTACTTTTTTCTTTCACCTTTTCATATTTTCCTATCTTATCAAGTCTATCACAACGGGTAAGGAAGAAATTTCAAATGATTCCTGCTTTATTCCTTAAACCGGTCCTGTACGAATCACGTGACTCAGGCCAGCCAACTTAAACAATATTTGCTTGTTTCAAAGCAGTAGCGAACAAATAATATTCTTCAGGGTCAGTATCTGTATTTGCCTCAACATTTGTATGGGATTGTACCATTCCAGGATTTTTTCCTAGCAAAATCATTCTTATTCTATATAAGGAATTCAGTGGAGATGGGTGATCATGTAGGCCATCTCGTGTTCGCAACTGGAATTAAGTACAGGTATGTTATTTATTTTCAGATGATTAAATAATTTTACTGTTATGAATGAAACTAACTCTTTTTAAATAATTCCCACATCGACCCACAATTAATAAGAGACCACATATGTTACTTGACTTTTACTTTAAAGTTATAGCTGTTAACTTACGTTGATGAAGAGCTAATAACTTAAAACACAATACACACTATTAATTGTCTTTCTTTTATAAATAAAATTACAGGAAACTTCGATGAAAAACTACAATAAACACCAAAAACAACACTGAACAATGGTAAACACATATATAAGGCAGGCACGATGACGCGCAATATGGCGACGTCGGATGACCTTCAATAGTTTATAGACAACTTCAGGGGCCTTGGGCGTGCGCATGACAGGCTGCCTCCGCAGGCGCGAGATTTAAACGTAGAGGTTGTCGCTGCCTATAGACATGTCGTTTATTGTTCTATCTATCATATTTTCCAAATTATAGCTTTGTCACAGGGTTGACAAAGTCAAATAGGATTTTTTAGAGGTGCTACATTTTTAGAGGTATTTTTAGTTTTTTTTTAACTTCGAATATTTATTTTTTTTTAACAAAAATGAAGGTGTGATATTATAGGCTCAGGAATAACCAAATTTAGCCAATCACATTTATTTCTGATTAGTGATATCTAAAGTACCAACGAACATAGACGCTTATAGAAGGGCAGGCCAATGCCAATGTGTAAGACCGAGAGGTTTCAAACTGACCGTGGGATGCGCCGGATGGACGAGAAAGAAGGTTTGTTGCATAAAACGCTAATGAATGTCACTGTGGTGTTTACTACCAACTTAAACATACCATCGACAAGCAATTTATGAAAATGCCCAAAGCTACCAGATAAAAAAAATATTGACCAAAATATTCCAATACTTGGGAAACAGATCCAGACTTAAAAGGTACAGCTATTCTATTATATTTTTCTCACTGTGCATTGCTGTAATAACATTTAATTATTATGAATAAAATAAATAATATTGTTTTAGGGGAGTTTCCCAGTAATTGTAAGGGTTTTTAGGGGATTTTGGTTGGAGCTTTAGGGGGAAAAATTTTTGAGAGTTGGTAACACTGCTTTGTAAAACCAGATTATTCTTTTGTATATAGTTAGACTTTAATCAACAATTAGTTCTTAAAGGTATCTAAAATACCATCGTTTTGTAATGTTGTTAAGTGTGGAATGCGGGGAGAAAGAGGTAAGGTATCTTTTTTCGATTTCATGCTGTTTTAAGGAAGCAAGAACTATTCGATTGATCTCTCTGTGCAACGCCGCGATGCTTGGATTATTGATTTAAAACGGGGACCCCTCAGTGAATCACAATTTGAAACTTGGCGTGTATGTTCTCGAAAATGTATCGAAGGTTAGTTAGTGTACCAATATCAGTCAATTTTTATTCATAAAACACCAATACACAGGGTCAACTACAACTAATCGATTCGTTTGCCCTCCAGCACAATATGGCCGACCTGTCAAAGTCATGTGTTCTAGAATGGTCTATATTATCTCTAAGTTGAAATAATTATTTGTTTTTCTGTTCTAATATTTTGTAAAAACTGTTTGTAGAGATAAACATATAGATAGTATAACTAAAGTAAACTATGTATTAATACAGCATCTAAATGACATAATAAATGCAACTCAGATTATTACTGTTGAATCCACGTGGGGTTATAAAATGAATAATTCCGAATACAGTGGAATGCTTGGATCTTTAACAAGAAAAAAAGCAGATATTGGAGGTAGATTTTTTTATTATGCGGGCTTCCGATCGTTTAAATTTTCTGTTTTTAGGAACTGCATTGTTTTTCACAATAGATCGAATAGACATAATAGAATACGCAGCAATGGTTACACCGACAAAGTCAAAATTTGTTTTTAGAGCTCCTAAACTGTCTTACGTTACAAACGTTTTCACTTTACCTTTCGACAGACAAGTTTGGGTATCCACCGTCGGTCTTGTAGTTTTAATGGGACTTTTCATACATTTTATTTTAAAATGGGAACTTTACAAGAGCAAAGAAAACTTGGAAAATGTAAGCACTAAGTTTTGTTTCAAACAACTTATACGCATGCGTGACCAGAATAATGTATCGTGTACGTTCCAAGCTAATGTTTGCTGGAACCACAGAAATAAACAAATCTGTGGCTGCTCTATTAAGTAACCTTAGGTGTATATTTTAACTAACTGCTGGATATAATGTTTCGTCACAGAATAATTCACTCACACAGAATCGACAGATTTGTTCTTATTAAAAACTATTAGGTGCTGATACTGTCATTTCATTGTTTATGGCTGCTATATAAAATAGTGATGAGCAAAGCAAGACCAAGACCAATACTTGGACTATCTTGGTCTTGCTGATCCAGTCTTGGTCTTGGTCTTGCTCAAATATGTTCGGTCTTAGTTCTGCGAATCCAGTCTTGGCCTGTCTTGTGTATTTGGTCTTGGTATTGTTCTTGTTCTTGTTCTTGTTCTTGTTCTTGTTCTTGTTCTTGTTCTTGTTCTTGTTCTTGTTCTTGTTCTTGTTCTTGTTCTTGTTCTTGTTCTTGTTCTTGTTCTTGTTCTTGTTCTTGTTCTTGTTCTTGTTCTTGTTCTTGTTCTTGTTCTTGTTCTTGTTCTTGTTCTTGTTCTTGTTCTTGTTCTTGTTCTTGTTCTTGTTCTTGTTCTTGTTCTTGTTCTTGTTCTTGTTCTTGTTCTTGTTCTTGTTCTTGTTCTTGTTCTTGTTCTTGTTCTTGTTCTTGTTCTTGTTCTTGTTCTTGTTCTTGTTCTTGTTCTTGTTCTTGTTCTTGTTCTTGTTCTTGTTCTTGTTCTTGTTCTTGTTCTTGTTCTTGTTCTTGTTCTTGTTCTTGTTCTTGTTCTTGTTCTTGTTCTTGTTCTTGTTCTTGTTCTTGTTCTTGTTCTTGTTCTTGTTCTTGTTCTTGTTCTTGTTCTTGTTCTTGTTCTTGTTCTTGTTCTTGTTCTTGTTCTTGTTCTTGTTCTTGTTCTTGTTCTTGTTCTTGTTCTTGTTCTTGTTCTTGTTCTTGTTCTTGTTCTTGTTCTTGTTCTTGTTCTTGTTCTTGTTCTTGTTCTTGTTCTTGTTCTTGTTCTTGTTCTTGTTCTTGTTCTTGTTCTTGTTCTTGTTCTTGTTCTTGTTCTTGTTCTTGTTCTTGTTCTTGTTCTTGTTCTTGTTCTTGTTCTTGTTCTTGTTCTTGTTCTTGTTCTTGTTCTTGTTCTTGTTCTTGTTCTTGTTCTTGTTCTTGTTCTTGTTCTTGTTCTTGTTCTTGTTCTTGTTCTTGTTCTTGTTCTTGTTCTTGTTCTTGTTCTTGTTCATTCGGTCCTGTTCTTGTTCATTCGGTCTTGTTCTTGTTCATTCGGTCTTGTTCTTGTTCTTGTTCATTCGGTCTTGGTCTTGCTAGTATCTTGGTCTTGGTCTTGCTTTTTCGCAAGGCCAAGACCGAGACTGCAAGACCAAGACCAATTTTGCTCATCCACTAATGTGAAAAGTAGACAACCCACACCACTTTCCACACATATAAATTCTGCATAAGTGAATGTGAATATTGTGAATAAAATTTGCCATTTTGGTGATAATCTCCAAGTTTTTATTTCGGAATTAAAAGCACTATTAACAAACTCTGTCACTCAACTGTCACTCAATCACCCAACAATTTTAATTTACTCAGAACTCTGCTGGAACACATATTTTATATTGCGCAAACTCAATATGTTCATAACAGTTAGGAACACGTTTCGGGAGCAAACCTTCAGTTTTTGACAGTTATTCCCGTTGTTCGTTGCTCATCGTGATTGCGGTCCATTCGCTATTCACAGTTGTTCCCGAGTCGACTAATTTTTATTGGTTTTTGGTTGTTGGCGATGTTGAAATTTGATTGGTCACAAAAGTGACGCATAACATGCGACAGAAAAATTGACGTGACAGATTATTAATTTTTTGTTATTGTTTCTCATTTTTGTATCAATATATCAAGTAAGTAAGATTGTAAGGAGTTCTTCAACAAAAAATTTATTATCAAAATAAGTAGAGTTTCACACGATTGGCAAGTCACGTGGCACTAACTTCAGTTTTCATTGGTGCAACTGCGAATCACGACGAACAACAGCGTGAATCACGAACAACGAATAACGAACAACATTAATTACATTAATATCCGTATTCCTAGGATTCCTCGAATTCGAATCAAAAAATTGATCGGTTTGAAGTAGCTCTTATGTCATTCGGAGCTGTCTGTCAACAAGCCTCGCCTATTATACCAACTAGTATACCAGGAAGAATTACAACAATATTTTTATTCATTTCTTTAATGTTTTTGTACACATCGTATGCGGCCAATATAGTGGCTTTGCTACAATCATCTTCTTCTAGTATTAAAACGTTGGAAGATCTGTTGAAGTCTCGATTAAAAATAGGAGTATTCGATACAGTCTATAACAGGCACTATTTTCCGGTAAGTATTTAAAATTAAAGTAAAGTCGAAAAATGTACCTAACCTAAAATTTTTCCGAAAAGGAATATTATGTCCCTAATCGGAAACATTTTGACCCCTAATCATTTTCCTATATTCTCGAATAAATTCCGTTGGAGCTTGCAACGCAGCTTGCAAGAAAAACGTAGATAACTCGAAATTGGAGTCTTTTACGATGATATTTCTTTTAGTTTTGTTCGCACAAAAAAATTGTGTAGGAAATTTTATGCCCTATAACATGATGAAGGTAAAATACAATGTGATAGCAATAGGACCTCAGTAATGGTATTTAAACGTAGGAAAAAAAGGGGAGATATTATAGAAATTAAGGGAGACGTTAACTATCTGGGGGTATTAATTGACACCAAAAACTAGTAGTGGCCAGGCGCTCCTTTGGGAAAAAATGGTGGCTAAAACCTAACCTGCTGTATTGTCTATATAACCAGGTGGTTAAGGTCGCCATAGCATACGCTTTTTAGGTATGGAGGGTAATAAAAAAGTTGACAAACTTGCAAAAAGGGGGTCAGTCAGAGGATACTCAGCTTGGAAAAAGTAAGTTCGTCTTTTCATTTTCTGTGCTTTTAAGATATTTTTTTCTATTCTATCTGCATTATCTCTATGGTGTAAGAATCCGTATTGTTTTCTAGATACAGAAGGATCCAATACGTAGGGCAATATACGAACAAAAAATAGCGCCTTTCGGACCAAAAGATAATTTTATGCCTTTGGATGAGGGGGTGCGAAAAATGCGTGAAGGATTGTTTGCGTTTCACATGGAAACTGGTGTGGGGTATAAAGTTGTTGGTAAGTTGATTATTGTGTATTTCATTCGGTATCGTTTTTAATTATTTCGTTACATATTTCAGGCGAAATATTTCAAGAACATGAAAAATGTGGATTACAAGAAATACCGTTCTTTTATTTCACCGATCCTCATATTGCTATTCAAAAAAACTCTTCTTATAGAAAACTTCTCAAAATAGGGTAAGTTTGGTAAAAGTCTAGTTTAGTGAACCAACGCGGATTTTGACGAAATATTTTTTTTTAAATTAATTCGAGGTCGCTGAACACGAAAATGAAAAAAGAAATCGGCGCTCTCTTACCAAAAACGAGTTATGAATTTTTGAAGATGAGTTCAGATCAGCACTGCACTGGTTTTATTGTCATATAACAACTGATTTAAATGATGCATTATAAAGTCTACACAATGTTAATTACACTATAATTACTTTTTACGATATTCCTCTTACACACACATTTAAAAAACACTGATATTGATATTCATTTCTTGCAAATTCGTTTTTTAATTCCACAATTATATCTTTTGACATTTTCATGTAACATGACTGACATATAAGTTTTGGTCTGTTTCCGCTCAGTCGCACAACTTGTACCTAATAGCAAATCCAGCCATTAGATATTTAGCCACTTGAATTAGTTGCTGAATATTTTCGATTTCATGATCGTGACATAGAAGATATAAACAAGATGAACATCATGAACATTCACCTATTTTTCCGATAGCTGGCGCTGTATTTGGCTCAACTTTCGTTTAACTGCAATCGGTTATGGAAAAATTATATGAACAGCCATCTACATACTGTGAGAAAGGCGCGCCGGATCGACGTTTCGCAATTCGCGCGCGCGAATTGCGAAACGTCGATCCGGCGCGCTCGCGATAATCAATCTACTTCATTATTTCAAACGGAAATCCAATCTAATAAATGTATCAAGATGATAAGAAGCGATTGCGATTTCACTTTGATCGGTGTTAGTTGGTCGGGAAGCGATATTAGTAGAATTTTCAAATTTTCTAAAAAGGGGAAACAGCTTCTGATAACCAAAGTCTTATAATATTAGCAGTATGTTAAAAATTTGATTTGGAATTACACCTGCAGCAACTATTTTCGTTGTCAGCAGTGTTTATAGAGGCCGAACAACTGAGGAGGTGATTTTTTTAAAGAATTAATTGATGAGTGCAATTCAGAGAAAAAAAATTGTTCAGCATCCTCAATGATCAAATTGAATGGTTCATTATCCTTCAAATAAATGATAAATATCAACCAAACTTATCTCAAAACTAACCATCTTCCTAAAATCAACATCTCTCAAAATTTGAAAAAAAATGTTTCAGCTGTAATACGGCGCTAGCTATCGGAAAAATAGGTGTATGTTCATGATGTTCATCTTGTTTATATCTTCTATGTCACGATATGGTCACGATCATGAAAACGAATATACTCAGCAACTAATTCAAGTGGCTAAATATCTTTTATGGCTGAATATGCTATTAGGTACAAGTTGTACGACTAAGAAGAAACAGACCAAAACTTATATGTCAGTCATGTTACATGAAAATGTCAAAATATATAATAATTGAGGAATTAAAAAAAGAATTTACAAGAAATGAATATCAATATCAGTGTTTTTTAAATGTGTGTGTGAGAGGAATATCGTAAAAAGTAATTATAGTGTAATTAACATTGTGTAGACTTTATAATGCATCATTTAAATCAGTTATTATATGACAATAAAACCAGTGCAGTGCTGATCTGAACTCATCTTCAAAAATTCATAACTCGTTTTTGGTAAGAGAGCGCCGATTTCTTTTTTCATTTTCGTGTTCAGCGACCTCGAATTAATTAAAAAAAAAATATTTCATCAAAATCCGCGTTGGTTCACTAAACTAGATTTTTTCCGAAGTTGGTTATAAGATACCACTTGTATTTTATATTGATTTATTAACTTTACACTAAATGTATTTATTCAAACTCCAGTGGAGTTCAACTTAATAATATATTCTTACTTATTATAAACTGTAATATCATTTGTCAACATTATCAAAAACTAAATATATTTATGCTTACTAATACTTTTATAACAATGTTGATAAACATATGTACCCAATATTATAAAAGTATTAATTAAGTAATTGCCGACCCTAGGTGTTTCGTGGATGACCTACATTCAATCAAATTATACGAGGGGCACTACTGGCATCGAAAAGAATGCAAACAGCCTTAATTTGTGCTCAGAATACACGAATTATCAATTTTACGAAAAAGGCGACACTACAAGGCCTAAACTAGCCTTAGCAGTGCTAGGAGAAACGGTGATTCATTCCATTTGCCAAAGTACCTAGGAGTACACTTTGATCAAAGGCTTTCATGTCCAATAAACATTTTCGTTTATTTAATAGTAACCGTGAAGTTACCATCACTATTTTATAAAACTGTAGTTTATATAAGCTGAGGATAGTAATATTTCCGTAACTCTTATAAACCCTTTACAACACTTAAGTGGAGCAATTTATAAGAGTTGCGAACACCTTTATTTAGTAACGTATAAAACCTATAAGTCTAAAAGTAACAGAAATATTTTCGGTACCTTTATAAAACTTTCTATAAAACTTCTTCTAGGAATGATATCTAGTTTTATTACTGACTTGGTTACTCTTATAAACTTTTCCTATAGAGTTGTTGGTAACCTTACCATTACTAAATTATTTCTTTGTCAAGCTGTCATCTGTCACATTTCCAATATGTGTATAGTAATTCATTTTTGTCTCCATGTTTATATGATATTAAGATGGATGATGTGCACTTTAATACTTGTCACATCATTTCCACACATTCATAAGGTTATACCAAAATTATATTGCCAATCATTTTTTAATGTAAATGTTAGCAAAGCACTTCTAAAAAATTCATTGGCCTTTCAAATATGTATTATTGAAAAAATTATTATTAAATTTTAAAAAATAATTATTTTAATTTTTTTAAATTTGTTCATAAAAGGGAATCAATCATATGTTCTTATAATATAATGTAAAATAAGAGTCCAGTCTGAAGTCAGTTTTCCAAAATTATGTTAAATATTAAATTTTTTATTCCTGTTTATATCTGCGTTTTAGAAAATTATCATGGCGGATACAACCAACACTCATATAAAAATTAGTTACCACAAAATTACTGTCGGAAACACTATAAAACTTAAAGTAACACTATATATCCATAAATGGTGATTCTATAAAACTTTAAGGTTAGTTGAGAATCACAGCACACCACAAGTGATGGTTAGGTTAGGTTAGAGAACTATTGGTGGTAATATTTAACGGTAAAGAAGAAAAAGAAGAAATTTTGACGAACTTAACCCCGAAAAACTTTACTACATACGATTTCACTTTTCTCTCTGTGTCGGTGTCTTGAGTCAGACAAAATACAATGTTTAAAATTGTTCAAACTAGAGAACTAGGGCAAAAAGCCCCATCATTAACCATTGTACCATCGGCAAGGGAAAAAGACGGAACGTTATTTTGGCCCCCAACCAAGAAGATGAGTCTACTTTCCAAACTAATTCGTGACGGAAATTAAAGACCTGAAACAGATTGGGTACCAGAGCCCTGTCTAAAATAGAGGAATAATTTTTTGTCATACCAAGCAGCGATGATGGAACAAAGTGATAGAGAGATGGAAGCTATTTATCCATCACTACCTGAAAAAAGACTTAACAGTCAAAAGAGGAAAGAAATTGGTAGGGTTCCTCATGCTAATTTCAACTATCTACCACCACATGTTGACCATTGAAATTGGCAATGTCCAAAATATTTAAGTTTGTTTATTTGAATATAGATTTGCATATAGGTACCTACCTTTAATAAATGCTCTAACGGGAGAATCAGATATAAAGCATCTAATTTCTACAGTTATATTATGTCCATTTTCCAACATAATGCCATTTTCTAAAATAGGTTTTGCTTCCTCAACAAATGTAAGAAATTCTGAAGGACTTGGTGGTTTTGTTTTACCATTATACATTCCAATAACCATGGGATGTAAAGTAGGAATCTCAAAAATATTAAATAAAATGGGCCAAAACTCATCCTTTGAACTCTTATAAATAGGAAGACCATCTATGTTTAATTTATAGATATATTTGTTAAATTTTTAATGCTCTCATAACACTGTCTTATGGAAACTTCTAAACCCTGGTGCCAATACTGGCCTTCACCTATTTGTTGAAGTGTAATTTTAGTCGGTGTTCCTAACAATGTTCTGGGATCTAATGGTAAATTAATATTTGGCACATTATCATTAAAAATCTTCATTAGTTCCTTTAATGATCGCTGTGGAATATTATTTTCTCAAATAATTTATAAATATCTCATTTTTTTCTTCCTGATTCTACATGTTCTGCATCTTCAAATTCTGTTAGCCATTTCATTCCATAGTCATGATTGTCATTAGCATTCTCATTATTTTCAGAAATGTACTGCTGTACTTGATTTTTTTCCAGCTATTAATCATAGTTATATTCACAATTATAGAAGTACCTACTCAGTTAATAAAGTACGATTCAGACCACTCCTATTTTATGTTAACTTTTTACTGAGAACACAAAGAGAAAACATCAGTTACCCACTTGGAGCTAATTTCAAGGTCATGGTAGCCCAGGTACCAGGGAACGAAGGATGAAACTGGCATATGAGGCATCAATACCATTCATTGGACCGGAACCCTTCAGTGGCGTCGCAAAGTCGACAATAAATATGGCTACAAGGAAGTGGGTGGCACAGAAATCTCTAGAATGGTGGATACTCTCACCACCGTACACATACAAGAATAGTAGGTTCACTCTAAAGCTCCTCCTCCCATAGCAATGTCTATCTCACTCGGTCTCCGATCCTAATTTTTTTCGGGATCTCGAAGCTCCTAATCGAGCGATAGACAGATACCGTGTGTCTTTTTTAGTTTGAAGGTACGAGCAGGCTTCTTCCTTTTATTTATGTTATCCTTGACTGACCATTTTTGTAGGGCATGGAAGTTAATTCCATTGTTGGCTTAGTACTTTTCTTAATTTTTTTAATTACTGTTTCTATGCAAGGCACAGGAGATAAAATATTCAATTGAGACTTTATTTGTTGATTATTCGTAATTTCATCAACTGTTAATATATTGGCATCGTGTGAAGTATCTTGAGATATTGTGGAAGGTCCAGGTTAAATGTTGGGCGGTGTTAAGTCTATGGGTGCTAAGGGTGGCGTTGTATTTTTGGTGGTGTTGATGAAACGGTTGGAGGAGCCCTTATTGGAAACGATGCAACTATTGGTGGCGTTAATACTGATGGCGATGTAGCACTAGCGGGTGATTCCGTAGTTGGTTGGCAGAAGCTACAAAATCTTCTTCTTTATAATGACATGTCTATCACACGGCCTCAACCCTGTTGCTTTAAACCATTTAGCGATATATCCATACGAACTGACCTTTTTTTTTTGATGGGTGGAAACCTGCTCACGGGCGTCTGGTTCTTGTTCTACCTTTCCCCGGGAGTGTGGGACTCTCCCCAATCCCACTTGGTAGCCCCTCAAGTAAAGCTAGCAAGCCGCATTGTCCCCGACCAGAGCCGACTAAAACCACCCCATTCTCCTCATATCCACTTTCCGTTTTTGGAACCACCCCTGGAGAGGTATACCATCAAAAACGGAAGTATTATCTCCTCCTATTCCTTTCTCACTGTGTCATTCCTTGATGTTATCTTTCTTCTTTTTCCTTTGTTCCCATTACTTCTCTCACATACGTGGATACTATTTGCCAATTTTTTCCCTTTCCACCATTGTCCTGATCAGATTATCTTTTTTTAGCTTTCATCCCACTTTTCCCTCCACCTCTTTCCTTAGTAGATCCCATCGTATACATGTAAAAATGGTGTACTCTACATCGTCCCTCTCCCCACAATATATGCATTCATCATCCTCCGTTTTCCCTATTTTCTTGGTGTACGTTCTGAAAGACCCATGTCCCGACAGAGCCTGACTTAGGAAGTAATACATTTTCATGTGATTACATTGTAACCAACTCCTCAGTTTTTTAATCAGGACTCTTGTCCACTCCCCTTTCACTTTTTCCTCTTCCCATCTTTTTATTCATTTTTGCAACATCTCCTCCTCTATTTGTTTTTTTTTGTTCTCTTCCTCTCCTGAGTTCATTCACCCTTGTCTCGATCAACAAGTCTATAGGAGGTACTCCTGCAATCACCTGAAGTGATACGTCCGTCACCACACGCAGCAGCATCCCTCTTTGCACCCTGATTAGTTCCCTCCTATATTTGTCGATCCCAACCATCCCCTTCCAAATCGGTGCACCATAAAGAAAGATTGATTTCACAACCTCCCATAACAATCTTCTTTAGCACTCCGGTGGCCCTCCTACATTTGGTAGCACTCTTCCAAATGCTGTGGCCCTCTCTCTTGCTTTTTTGATGGTCTTCCACAGATGTTTCCTAAAGTTCATCCCTGCCCCTAGCCATATACTCAAGTACTTCAGTTCCCCCCTTGGTACTATCATCGTTCCCCCCAGATGAAACCTCACTTCATCCCTGTGAAATGGCCTGTCAGCTAGTTTTTAACAACTGGGAAAAAGAAATTGATTAAGGAAAAATTGTAATTATAGTGTATATGTTGACTTAAAAAGAGCCTTTGAAACTGTGGATAGAGATAAATTAGTAGTAAAATGCGAAAAATACGGTATAAGGGGGAATGTTCTAAACTGGATTAAAAATTACTTGACTGATAGGTATCAGAAAATAAAAACCAATGGTGAATGCTCAGGGGAACTTAAGATGTATTATGGAGTTCCACAGGGTAGTGTATTGGGACCGTTATTATTCATATTGTATATTAATGATTTATACCAATACTCACAGCATTCTTTGCAGATAATACCTACTTTGATTTCTGTATCTGGTAAAAATTATTTAGAACTGTTAAATATTATGAATAATGAATTAGATACCTATCCTAAATGTATGGTTGATGGAAAATAAATTAAAGTTAAATGAACAAAAAACTGAATGTATGATACTAGGTAGTAAGCAAAATTGTTCAACTTCAGGCAAGGTCAATGGGTCATTAAAATTTATAATAGTATAGTTGAATACGTATATGAAATAAAATATTTAGGAGTTATATTAGATCCTCAGCTCAGATTTCATAAACATATTGATTTTTTGTAGACAAAAATAGGAAAAAAGTTGGATATTTATTTAGAGTTAGTAAAAGTCTTTCACTTCGGTGCAGAAAACTGGTGTACAATACAATCATCTATCCACATTTTAACTATTGTATGCCTCTATTAATATCTTGTTCTAATGAAAATATTAATAGACTGCAAGTCCTTCAAAATAAGGCAATGCGCATCTTACTTCGCACAAACAGATACACTTCAATTAATAGAATGTTAAAATCATTAAATTTTCTAAATGTATCACAGCTTATACGAGAGTCAAATTTGTTATTAATTTATAAAATCGTAAATAATCAAGCTCCATCGTATTTTAATACATATTTAAATAAAAGATCTTCGAATATGAATTACAACTTAAGAACAAAAGATAATTACCAAATTGAAAGATTTAAATCTACAATAATGGAGAAAACATTATTTATAGAAGGCTATATAATAGCTTACCATTGAGTATCAAAACTTCTCCAAGTAAAACACGATTAAGAAAAATGTGTTTTGTAAATTAATACTTGTATTTTTTCTGAGAAAATTTGTAATATGAAATCTGTTTGTTATGTACTAATAGCTTATTTTTAGCTAAATAAAGTTTTATTCTATTCTACTACAGTTTCAGAAAAATCTGGGAAAGTGGAATCCAACCACGAGAAGTTAACTTAATTTATACAAAAAAACCAATTTGTGCATCCCGTAGTTCAAGTTTCATCACTGTTGGTATGGTTGATTGTTATTCAGCTGTTGTAGTGCTAGTAGTAGGCACTATAGCGTCACTATTAATATGGTTGTTGGAAATAATCATTTTCAACAGGTAAATATAGTTACATTAATGTTTCTAATAAATATAATTATAAAATGGCATTTTTTTAGGTCCAAGTTCAAGCAACAGCTTTATAATTTCATAAATGATCACCAGATTTCACTTACTTTTTCAACACAACGCCAATAAATTATAATATATTGACATTAATAATAGATATTAATTAGCATCGAATTCTTGTTTCTGTTATAAGTACACACCCTGTAAGTAAATTAAGACATTTTCTGTAAAGTATATCAGACAACAAATCATATTTAATTAGATATCTCGTTACATTTAACGAACCAAATCCGTTTTATTGTAGGCAGTCGGCATAAGTAGGTAAATATGAAATTTCAATCGCGTTAATAAAAGTCCTGACCTTAGATTCGCGTTTCAAAATCGAAACTTTAAGGTCATCTACTTCTATCTCATACTGTATATGCCGTGTTTTACTTGCGCTTTTTATGTATTTTTTCTAAGGAAGTAATTTGTGGGCGTATCTGAATTTGCATACCAAGAGGCACGCCTTTTTTATCTTGTTTTCTCATGATTAACTAATTTATAATCAAAACCACTCATATTCGAGTCGAATAAACAAAAACTTTTATATTATATAAAAATTACTTTGCATGGGAACAACATTTATTTTCTTGACATTACAATTAGCAATTCACATTATTTTTACGACCAAAAACTCAAAATGCGCTTAACGATAGAAAGGGATCTTAAAAAAATCTATTGGTATCCCCCTCGTAAAGCTCTGATTTGAATATTTTGAAAATTTCCATCGTTTTTTATTTATTTATAACTACCTCTAGCGTTAGAATCTCGAACTAACTTTTGGTGTATACGTCATTTGAAATTTATTTTTGACAGTTGTGCAGTCTTAACACATTATAATGGTAAGAATTGACTGATTTTTATTAAATTTACTGATAAAATACACCGGAAAATTTGAGTGAACTTATAAAAAATGGTTATTTCATTTCAGGCAAACTATTCTGAAGACCAGATGGCCGGTAAGTGCAATCAAATTAAAAAAACTAGGTTAAATTGCCCCACCTTTTATTACCCATCATACACTTCTTGGACATTCCACAAACGTGTCTTGATTATTTTTTTAAAATTCCGTTATTTCTTTGGATGGTAAATATTTTAGAAGTTCTGCAAATATACATATTAAAACATAAACTACCCTAAAAGGTACTAGATGAAGTAAAGTAAATATAAAATAACTGCGAAAAACAGATACCAAGAATGAGGTAGATTCCAAATATGTATAGTGAATCATGCTTTGCAATTTTTACCATAAAAGGAACGATTTTGAAAGTTTATGAATGTTCTCCAATGTGTATTTACTAATCAGTACTTATTCAGTATAAATCATTTAGTTAAGTGTTCTCCATTAAACTGAACAATGTACCTTTACGATATACCTAGTAAACTTACCCTTACGTCAGTTGAAGGTTCGTTTTTTTATTTTTCTTAATAAAAACCTACTAATTACTTATTTTTTTAGAATTCCAAGAAGCTTTCCAGCTTTTCGATAACCGTGGAGATGGGAAAATTCATGTTGCACAAATCGGGGATGCTTTACGAGCCCTAGGACAAAATCCTACAGAATCCGATGTAAAAAAATATACACACCAACACAAACCAGATGAAAGGGTTTCTTTTGAAGTATTCCTACCTATTTATCAGGTAATAACAAAGACATGTCTCCTATTTTTTATTGTTTATCTACTTAATATATATTGGAAAGTTAAACAAAATAATGTGATTTTAATGTATAAAAATATTTTCAAGTTGATAAATTTATCTGAATCACATTTAAAAATAATTTACCTGGAATTTGATATGTATTGATAAGACACAATGAGAATAGGTTGTATATACGAGGGTATATTGATAAAGATTATTAAACTTAAATATTATAAATGCAGAAATTTGTTGTATGGTAAGATAATTTTGCATAATTTGAGTTTTCTCCTTTTTTAGCAAATATCAAAAACTAGGAGTGCGGACACTGCCGATGATTTTATTGAAGGTTTACGCCATTTCGATAAAGATGGAAATGGATACATTAGTTCAGCAGAACTTCGCCACCTCCTAACAACTTTAGGAGAAAAACTAACAGATGACGAGGTTAATATTGCAAATTTGGATTATTTGATATGTTGATTAAGTTTCTATTTAAAATTTTTAGGTGGAACAACTGCTTCTAGGACATGAAGATTCTCATGGCAATGTAAATTACGAAGAATTCGTCAAAGCCATTATGTCAGGTTGACATAGAGAAAAAAAA
Organism: Lochmaea crataegi; assembly: GCA_947563755.1. Taxonomy (NCBI): domain Eukaryota; kingdom Metazoa; phylum Arthropoda; class Insecta; order Coleoptera; family Chrysomelidae; genus Lochmaea; species Lochmaea crataegi. The sequence continues at coordinate 49,118,173 of OX387426.1, read as the reverse complement.
TACAAAAGCGACTATCAATCGAAATTTTTGTAAAGTTTAAATATTTTTTCTAATTATTTACTTTTTATTATCATATAATTTTGTATTAGTCTCCATTCCAATTTTATATCCCGATACTAACAGCATTTTTTTGACAATTTAATATTATAGTCATTTTAGTTTGTTAGTTGTCAAAAATATTTACTTAACGAGGCATTTAAGAAGAATGTATAGACTGAAAGTTTCCCCGTAGGTAGCCTTTTTGGTCCTATTTTACACTCTTAAATTAAGTATTATCGTATTGAATTAAATAATTTGTGTATTTAATGTGAAAACTATACTATATTAATAAACTGGGGTGATCTATGTTTGCCTATTTCTTTTTTTAAATAAAACCGTTTTTAGCTAAATTATTCAAGCATTTTCATCTTCTATAGCTTCGACCCCTTTTTTCTTATGTTATGAGATACAAAGTTTAAAATTATTTCGTAAAGTCGTGGTTTTGTAACTTCTTGACTGTATAAATCGGTGAAAGGAGAACGAAATGAAAGATTATAGACATCTAAACACTGTCAGGAATGGGAAAAGGAATAATTATATTCAAACAAAAATCTTGACTCATCAGCCAAAAAAGATTTTTCCGCAAATCGCTAAAAAAATTTATTGCAGGCAAAATTTCTTAAAGAAAAAGATTTCCTATTTACTTCCTTACTGTAAGGAAATGATATTTCCTTGCTGAACAAAACCATAATCACTTATTGTCCAAAAACTTTGAAAGGGCCGAACGACTAATTTCTGCTCTTTAGCCGCCATAACACTAACGTTAATCGCGCACTTGTACGTTACAGGTTGATAAATAATGTTACGATTAACTATCCTGGGTCCGTCCATTAACAACTAAACACCATATATGAGAAATGGGATAAATAACCATCTTCAAACCAGAAGAAGAATTTATCAGGTAGCTGCAGACCAAAAAGGAAGACTTAATTATTTCTCACAAATTTACAGCGTTCAAATAGTCACAATAGGAAAACAAAAAGTTCGCTGATAAAATTTCAAGAGGTCTAAGCAAAAACTATAACATATTAATGTGTTCTACACCAGTCTTTTTTAAATAAAACACTTTTTAGCTAAATTTTTTATTAACTCATCAACTTATCTTGTATATTTGTCATTTTCATCCTCAAGAATAAAATCTTCATCTTCTATAATTTCAAATTTCCTCTCACCATCAACCCGTTCTTCATAATCTATTTCCGAGTCTTCATATTGTGAATCTCTATATTTCTTTTTAATCAGCTGAAACATTTTTTTAATTTATATATCGCATAACACAGGATGCACCATAATAAGGATTTTTTTCTTTACATTAAAATTACAATTTTTAAATAAACCTAATTTAAAATAGTAGAGACTATTATGCGTCAGAACTAAATTAACGGACATAAGTACTTTTAAACACATAAATACCTGTCTCTCTTGTAAAAATTTATTAAAAGCTCCTCTTTGCAATTTCGCACTTTCCAAACCGATTGAATCTGTGTTTGAATACTGTTCCAATTTAAAACTAGCCCAATTTGCATCAACTACTCGATCATCTGCATCTAAATTTCTTGGTTTTCTTTGTCCCTTCCTGATCTAAAAGTAAGATAATTATAAAATACTGCATGAATACCTCAAAATATTCACCTTATCCATAATACTTGCATGATCTAAATTAAAAACGCAATGCGTCATTGGAGGTAACTCTGGATCGGTTAGTTCATAAGGATTTTCTTCATCTAATTTAGCTAATTGTTCCTTAAAAACAAAACTAATCATTATTTAACAAATTATCAAATGTCTTTTCCTACCTTTAAAGTATCTTCAATAGGTAGAGCAAGTTCAAATTCAGATATTAAATGTGCAGCGGGATCTACATTACTAGGACCCTCTTCACCATAATCAGCTATGGCTAGTCGATTATTTAGTTCAACTAAGTTTGCATACTGTTTATCTAAAATTTAAATAATAATTTATTTGATTTTAACCTATACTAAACTATACCTTTTACAAATTTAATAGTAGGTATGTTTCCCATTAAACGCAATTGTGAAAGCTCGTGTTTCAACAATCCAGCGTTCTTCATCAATACCTCTTCTGCTTTATCTTGCTGTGTATTATTCGATGTCCAATAGACGTTTAAGATTCTATAATCTGATGTTATTTGTACCCTATTAATTTCAATGCCCAAACCTAAGACTTGAGACGCGTACGCTTCAGTAGACATCAAATCTGTAATGTTTCTCATAAAAAGTTTATTTAAAACTGTGGCACGTTTGGGATTTGCTATTAAATTACTAGGTGTAGGATTAGAGAAAGCATCTGATATTTTTTGTACAGCTGCATGGTATCCTAATCTTCTAAAAAAGTTTACAAATGTAATTTACCAGCACAGATAATTATTTTACTTACCTACTTTTTTTTAGTGTTACCCAAAACTTTATTCATGAATTGTCCAGGTTGACGATATGAAACATTATGATGGTATGTGGTGTGAAAATTTGAAATAAAAGTTAAAGAAACTTGTTTACAAATATTAATATTTCTACTCATATTTATTTCTAAAAATGACCTATATAAACCTAACCTAACTTTGCAGTATCCTTCAAATGCCTAGGGGATACTTAGCGAGTTACTGGTTATGGTCATCGATAACCTACGTTATAACCAGTAACTCGCCAGAAATCGCCTAATGTTTTGGTTTGAGGTTATGTAATAAAAACCCAATTATAAAAAGTTTTATATAAAAATGTCTGTTGATTTAAGACTATTTTTGCACAATAAGAAAGAGCCAATACTATTAAGTAATGTACTAAAATGGGATTTGCTGAAATGGTCTTTAGCGGATTGGAAAAATGTACTGGATAAAGAGAAACTTGAATTCCGAACTGGTGTTTACCAACCAACAGACAAGCCCCAATGGGAAAGAAATACGACAATACAGGAGGAAAACTTTTTATATTTCTTAAATCATATAGAAAACAATAATAATGAATGGCTTTATTTTGATTATAAGCATTTGAACAGTTGGTTTAAAAATATCAAAGAATTCCAGAAAATTGATTGGAGTCCAATTGGATTCCCGGAAATACAACCTAAAGATTGTACAATATGGATAGGGTCAAAAGGTGCTCATACACCATGTCACCTAGACTGTTATGGCTTTAATTTAGTGTATCAAATATATGGAAAGTAAGAATCTCAGTGTATTAAAATGTTGATTGTCATTTTGAAACCTAAGTTTTTCAGAAAATTATGGCTTTTATTTCCCCCAGAGGAGAATTTACTACCAACTAGAATACCATATGAAGAATCTAGTGTATATTCTAAATTGAATTTTTTCAGTCCAAAATTAACCAACTTTACAGGTATATTTTTAATATAGTAGAACGAGGCTATCTCTAACCATTCGTTTTAGGTGTAACAAAGTGCCGAAAAGTTGTACTAAACCCTGGGGATGTTCTATTTGTTCCACATAGATGGTGGCATTATGTAGAAAACTTAGAAACTAGTATTTCCATCAATGTTTGGTTACCTAAGGTAAAACATTTATAACAATTACGTTAAATATTTATAATAACATTTTTAGACTGAAGATCACAAAGAACGCCTTAAAGAATCTATTGTACAATATTTTGTTAAGCAAATTACTGACGTGTCTAATGAAGGAGTTAATAGAATTATTTTAAACCCCAACATGGACCAGGTAAATTATATAAATATAGTGAAGATCTAAAATTTTACAGGAATATTTTGTTTCAGCTTATTCTAGAAAGTGAACTAAAACCTTTGATAGACACAGTAAATAAGTGCAAACACATTTGTTGGGACAATTTGTCTTCAAAACATGTATGTACAAAAAAACAATCAAAAGAAAATGAAGAGCCAGAAAAAACTGATGATTTTATAAAGAATATCCCAATATTATCAAAAGAAGAGTTTTTAAAATTTTTACATCAACAAATAGACAGATTTAAGGATTTTAAGAAAACAGAAGAGTCTTCAGAAGCGTTAGATGATGATAATGTTGAATTATTTGAGGCAATAACCAATCCCGAAGTAATAGACCTTATTACAAATATTTTATTAAAAAAATAAATCATGACATATTTGTTACAGTGATTATTTTAAACCTTTTTTCTACTGGTATCCCAATTTATAGTGAGTTTTGGTAGGCTTGGAAGTGAATTTGTTTGGATATTTCCCATTATTGTGATTGTGAATGTATAAGAAGTGTTGAAGGGCAGATTATAATATGTAAGTACACTTTTTTATCCAATACTATTTTAGTTTTGTTCATTTTTTTTAAGTTATGTCTAAAATTCATTTATAAAACTAATGGTTTCGTGATTGTATTTGTGCCAAATTACCGAATTAATTATAACACATATCACCTCGAACTGCTCAGTATTATAAGCTGTAGGACTTATAGCAGAAATAAAGTATTCTTGTTTAGTTTATACTTCTTTATTTTACATAAACTTTATAAAGAAAAATCAGAACAATATGTACAAGATACTTATAAATAACCTTAAACTACACATCACCCATTATGTGCAGGTTTCCTTTAATTTCTTAACTTAAAAATAGTAAAATAAATAAAATCCGTGACGAGAGCACTTACTTGTAATAAAAATGAAAATTTTGATGTCTCTTAGAAGAAACAAGTCATTTCGATTTAACCGTTGCTTTTCCCTTGAGCCCTTAAAACCTTTTTACATGTGGTACCCATTTCAAGATGTACCAAACACTCAAACAAAGCCATTAAAGTCTAAAAGTGAAGCTGAAATTTCCGACGAACAGAACTCCTTATCGCTATAGGCTTCTAATCCGAAAGTGGTAAACCAAGAGCGACTTTGCCATAATAACAAGTATTCAAGTATTTATTTGCCAATCGAGTGTGCAATAGGATTTTAAATTATACATGTCCCCTGTTGCCCCTCCATGCTAAGCTACTAGTCTAAACACCATGTGAAGAATGGGAAAATAAATAACCATCTTTAAACCAAAAATTCATCAGGTGACTATCCATAAAAGAAAAATTTTCAATTACTTCCTACAAACATATTTTATTACTTCCAATGGTCGCACTTGGAAATCTAGCTCCTCAAGCAAAAAATCCTGTAATTAAATCTTATGAGGGGTGAATAAAAGGTAAAAATTTGAATATAATCTATAACGATCAAAATTTGTCTACAAATTATTAGGAGGTATACAGGGTGTCCAAAAACTATCATGCTAAACGCAAACTGTATCTGTAGGTATTATAATTTATGTCCATCTAACCTAATTTACTGCCCACAGGGAGGAGTATTATCACCTTTGCTGTGGGACCTCGTCATAGACGAACTCTTGGAGGAATTGAACAGGAAGGGGCTATACACCCAGGGGTATGCAGATGATCTGACAATACTTGTACTGTGGAAATGCCCTAATGCTATATCGGAGCTAATGCATTAAGCTCTGGAAACGTTGGAGAAATGGTGAAGGAGGGAACGCCTAAGGGTGAACTCTGCAAAAACTGCGTTCATTTTCTTCACTAGAAAAGGGAAGCTTGAGAGATTAAAACTGCCAAGCCTCTTTAACGTGCAGCTGGGAGGTCAAGTATTTGGGTATAATCCTGGATGAAAAAGTAACCTAAATAACAAAACCAATAAAGGAAAAATGGCCCTAATGGGTGCCAAACGAGCGCTAGGAAACAAATCCACGGATTGTACACTGGTTGTACACAACTGTGGTGATACCCATGGTTACCTTTGGAGCCTTAGTTTGGTGGCCAAAAATATATCAGAGAGGAAAGCCGCCGAACTGGAGCTATCAAAACTTCAGAGGCTTCTCCGTCTGTGCATAACGGGTGCGATAATAAGAAGCAGCCCGACTGCGGCAATGGAAGCTATTCTCAATCTTCCGCGTCTTGCTCGGCATGTTAAGGTGGAAGAGATAGAATGCAATGTTAATTGGCACGAAGGAACCAACACCCATAGTCATTCCAGAATTATTATAAACTCGCTTTTAGAAATGAGAAGTGATAACATGTTGGCCACAATTAACGACAACAAACCATACCATATCCAGCTAAACTGGGATGGGTTGGAGGCATGCAGTCAGGAAGGAACGTTAGTGTGGTACACAGACGGATTTAAAATTAACATAGGAATAGGAGCTGCAGCCATGGAGTCCATCTAGACCCAGGTGCAATGTCCACGCATCAAGGGAAGTTTGCATCCGTATTCCGGGCGGAAATCTACGTTATCGTCACGTGTTTGCAAATGAACATCGAAAGGGGGTATAGAGGCCAAAAAATCCTTATACTCTCAGATAGTCAAGCAGCACTGAAATCTTTAGCATGCCCCCAGATTAGATCTAGACGGGCCTGGGACTGCCTACAAGAACTCTTAACCCTGGCAAACCATAATAGAGTAACTCTTAAGTGGGTCTCGGGGTATAAGGGTATTGTATATAGGCAATGAAACGGCAGCATAGCTAGGGGCTGAAACTGCATTCATTGGTCCTGAACCAGTATTTGAAATATCAAAAACTGCTGCTCGCGTTCGTACATCTCGTTGGATTCAAACTAAACATCAGACGTACTGGAGACACGTGCCAAGACAGGAACACAGCAAACTCCTGGTCAAAAAAACCCTTCGGAGTCGCTGACTAACGAAATATTGAATCAGAACACCTGATTTGACAGGCCCGCCATATTGTTCTGGAGGACAACAGATCAGTTGGAGTTGAAGCTTGTGCGTTTTGACATGTGCTGTAAGTCAGTTGGTTGTCAGACATGTGCATAAAAACAAACATAAATATAACACAGGATCAAATGTTCATAACTATAACACTAGGAGTAAGGATTTTATTAGATTACCCAAACTAAATCATATATCTACTTCTAAACAAACGGATTTTATTTATTGTATAATTTACAACTCTATACCAATTGCATGGACAAAGTTTAATTATGAAATATGAAATACAGAAACTGTATCTGACGTCAGACGACGAAAAAAGCAATCAACAGAGGAGTTTCCAACGAAAGTCAAGGGCAACAGATTCGGGTGCAAACCCTTATTTTTAAATATAGTATACCTACCTCTATTGCAACTTATTTCCGCCTTCTTCTTTCAAATCTCTCATATCTTGAAGCTGCAGACTCCTCTGGTTTCCCACTAGTGGCGTAGTCCATATTTTGGGTAGGAATCCAGTTAGGATGCATGTTTTCCTCTAAGGCACTAACTAATCTTTGATAAAATGTCGAGAACAATTACGCTAAGTTTAAAGTTGTGATTCACTGAGGGGTTCTCGTTTTAAAGCACTAATCCAAACATCACGCCATTGCACAAAGAGATCAATTAAATAGTCACCTCGCTTGGTTAAAACATCCGAAAATCGAAAAAAAGATACCTTATCTCTTGCTCCGCGCATTCCACACTTAACACTACAAAACGATGGCATTTTAGATAATTTTAAGAACTTATTACTAATTGTAGTCTAACTATTATCCGTTTTTTACCAGTAAACAATGAAAACTAAATATAATATGACAAGGGTCCTCCAGGACAATATGGCCGACCTGTCAGTGACGTCATTATGTAATGGTCTATAGGGAGGAATCTATCTGTCGGTTGTGCATGGAAGAGGAGGAAACAGCCTTAAATTATCGAATCGAATGTGAAGCACTGTCTCATTGGAGATGTATACTCCTAGGACTGGAGTATCCAAGGGAGGATTTCTCCAAGAAGGACCTAGTGGAAAGACTGTTGAGCCTGATAAGGCGGTATAACCAAGAGCACAAAAAGGCTGAGATGCCGAGGTCTCGAATCCTCTGACTGGTGGTGCCTAACCAATCAATCAACCTAATTTACCTTTATGCATAACCATGCATAATGGTGAATTCAAACAAAAGCACTTTTTTTGGAAAAGTTTTTAAATTTGTCAAAAAACGGACACAAAAAATTCAAGCGAATTTACCCATTGTCCCTCCCCCGTTAATAATGAACTCGGATTTGTAGTAAACAATTCATCACTGCAGGGTTATACAATGATTCAAGCTTGAAGATTGTCGGTAGCGGTTTTTTTGAGATATACTTTGAGAAATTGTCATAGCAGCGTCATCTTAGGAGGAACTTTTGGATAAGGGTGAATTAGGTTAGATAGACATAAAATCACAACTAGTACCTGTAGTTTGTGTTTGGCAGGAGGGAGAGTTTCTGGACATCCTGTATATAAGGTGTATAAAAAATAAAACCAAGCAATTATTTGTGATCCTATATTTTAAATTACAATTGATTCGAGACATAATTTGGAAAAAAGAGTATAAGTGATGACTAAACAATTTTTTGTTGGAATGCAGAACTTGATATACTTAATTGAAATTTGATTCGCTTTTTGATAATTGGTGCGTTCTTTTTGACTGAGATCTCGGCTCACATCGGAAGCGTGTGCGCGTTTTTTTTAATTCACTCACTTCGAAGTGAACTGAGATTTTTCCTCCCCCTTCACCGATGCTGCATATGCAGTCGGAAATAATGTGGAGGGGATGAAGAAATATTTGATTTGTGAGTTTTAAACAACATAATCTAGTTTTCTTTGGTTTTGAGTGAATTTTATCTATGGGATTATAGAAACAATTACATACTTCATTAGATGCTGATATGACTCTGTGTCTTATGTTTTAAATCTTTTTTTGATACGTCGGCAAATCGCGCGTTTCAATTGAGTGCGTCGTTCTTTTTGGTGCTCACTCACATCACTTTATCTCGGATCACATTAACTGAAGTGAGCCGAGATGTGAGTCAAAAAGAACGCACCTAATCTCAATACTGATCTGGTACAAATAAACCATTTTGATTTTTTTATTAAAAATATAAATTCAAAAAATAAACGCTTTCATATCCATAGGACACATATTTATCGATTCCTCGATCGCGATTACGTTTTTAAGATGAAGAAACGATAAGGACGCTTCTTGTAGATTTTTCCTCCTATTAACTAACGTAGATAAAGAAACCTAAAAATTAAAATTCCACATAAAAACAAACAAAAATTATTAAAACTTCCCTTACTCACCGATCCTTCGCTCAAAGGAAACTGTTGCAACAAATCTTTATCCGAAAAACAAACATCCAAAAACTGCCGATACACCACAGCTCCAATATAAGACCTACCGCTAATTTGCACATTAGTTTTAAGCAGCGGAATCGAAAAATCCACTCCAAAGTCCTCAACCGACTTATAAGCCCCATCAGACACATAATCATCGTCAACTGATCTCAACAGTCGTACCAAAGGATTCAATAAAGTCTGAGACGCTAAATACGATGAAATCGTGGGAAATCCGGCTGGGTGGTTTTTAGAAGCTGTCTATAAATGAAAATAACAAAAAAACTCTGTAAAACTATAAAAATTATAACTTACTTGACAATTACTATCCTTCTGTTCGAGCAGAATCCTGAATATATGCTTTATAGGTCGATTATCCTGTACACCTTGTCCTAATCCTAAATTATCGTCTTGATTTAGCCTTCGATCTAACATAACTTCAATTCTACCGGGATCCAAAGAACTACAACCTAACGGTGTACTAGTAGTGACTGTAAGTCGAGTATTGCTATCCTCTATGTAAGCCATGGTGGGCATGGGGTAGTAGTTCGCTTGCAAGGGAAGTTTTTTGAACTTTTTTCGTTTTAAAATCTAAAATTTATAAATCGACAATAAATCAACAAAACATGATGTATCTCTGAATTTTTAGTATGTTGTTCGGACCCAAAATTTGTACACACCAAAAACCGCGAAATTTTTGGCCTTGTTTCAGATTCTGCTTTATATCTCCTAATCTCTGCATTTTTCGTTGAAAGTTAATTTCTACGTTTTTAAGAGCATTAAATTTGTGATAAAGTTAGCCCAACAGGAGCTCTGTAGGTCAATTGGTTACCAAATTACGTCATTTTGAAAATATAAAATTTTTACCAAAAATTCAAAATTTTTGTTTTTAGACTGAAACTGCGTCGAAACAATTGATCCTACGAGTAGAACTTGTGGAAGATAGTTTGTAGACAATTTAATTAGCTTCAAATTAAGTGCAAAGCGGGGTCTGTAAGCCTCGTAGTTCTCTCAAAATCTCAAAAAAAAAAAGTAAAATCGCATTTTTCCAGAAATGTTCCAAAACCTTTCCTATCTTTTGGTTTGGTAATGAATCATTTAAAAAACAGTGAAATGTATTTTTATATAAACATAAGTAATCAAAAGTGAAGTAACTTAATCAATCAGTGAAGGCAGCGTAAAGAGCTGATTTTGAGACTTTACACATCCTTTCGTCATGCAATTTGCTGTTCACTTGTGGAGAAAATATCCCAATATCCTTCTACCTCTCCACATATATTCCATCCCGCCCGTCCAACGAGAGAGCACACTTGTAGAGATACCTCTGCCATGGGTTAAGCCACCCTGGCTCTTCATTGAACACATCAATTCCTGTTCAATTGTCAAGTCAGTCCACAGACCTGACCAAAATTTGTTGGATCTGCGGATGGTGAAGCATCCTTCCGTGAACAATTGATATTCTGTTGGGTCCATCCGTTCTTGCAGAGTGCTCATATCTTGTAAATATAAGAAGAAGTGTCCAGACGAGTGAAAGATTGGAAGCATTTGGCTGATTATTTGAAGGTGAAGGTTCCAATCTCCCATCCTTTCGGCTCGAATGAACTGCCCAAAGTTTTGCGGTCGGGCCTTCTTCTTCCAAATTTTTCAAGGGCATATTTGAATTTGGCAGTTACATTTTGTACATTTTCATTGTCTTCAGCAAACAGTATAAGTGACCTTTCACTGCCAAGCAGGAGTCTCTCTGTCTCAGCCTTTTCGTCGTCCGTAATGTCTATCTCGTTGAAAGTTGAAAGGTTTGTGAGGGTATGGGCTCTCACTGTTCGAGAATATGCATGCTGATTAATCACTTTTTCAAAGTGCCGTAATTTGGTAACCAATTGACCTATAGAGCTCCGGTTGGTCTTAATTTGTCACAAATTTAATGTTCTTAAAAACGTATAAAGTCGCTTTTGACGAAAAATGCATGTATTAGGAGATATGGAGCAGAATTTGAGGCCAAAAACTTCGCAGTTTTTGGTGTGTTAAAATTTTTCCACAACTTTTTGAGAGTTGCAAACTTTGGAACGATTTGGTGCAAGAAAAATATGTTTCCCTAAATGCTACTTACTTGATAACCATTATTGTCGGTAAAAAATTCATCTGTGCTGTTAATATTTGTCGATAATCTCATAACGAGTTCGAAATTTTGCGTTTTTGTAATATCCACTAAATTTTGAAATTCTATTCCCAAACCATCTGCACCTAAAATTCATTTTTCTATCAATATTTTACCGCCAAACTCGGTTGCGCATGCCCCGAAGCGCCATTCGTTCGGTCTAGACCGTGTAAAATGACATATTTTACCTGTAGTATTATACAGGATGACTGAATGCTGAACATACGGTAGTTGAACTAAAACAGTCGATAAAATAGGACCATTTATGATATTAACGACAACATTTTCCGACTGGATAGATTCAGCATCACCGTTCGGTAAAAATAAATAAGCTCCGCTCGTTTCGGAATGTCTAATCGCAACTCCATACCTAAAAATTGGTCAAATGAAAATAAAACTAATTATAAAAATCTCTACAAGATACTAACTTTGCAAAATCTAAATGTACCGGTATGGTTTTCCTTCCGACTTTCAAGGCTTTGAGCAAACCCAACTTGCTAAACGAGGCAATTACTCGTTTATTCTGTAAAGTAAATTCTCTAGCACCTGCGGACACTTCAGGCTGAAAACCTACCGGCGCTTTTACCTCACCATAATGGTTCAATATTGTAACCGTAGAAAACACAGTCTCACTAAAAAAAACAGACACCTACATAATTATTAGACAATGATAAGATGTCAATATTGACATAAAAGTAACTTTCCATGCTATCAAATTTAAGTTTAAGGTTATTTAGTTGGGTTAGGTTTAAATTGAGTAGGTCAAATGTATCCTCCACGATGTTCAAGCAATAATCAGTTCCACAATTGTATGGGAAGGAGCTCTATGAGTTTAAAGTGTGGATTTGAGTTTGAGAGTGAGAATGCCAAAATAATGCAAATTTTTTAAAATAACTCACCTTGGAACATCAGTTTCTAACAATGCGTTCACCGTATAACCAACTAGACCTAGCGCTGGTACGTTTGCTATAAATGACAATTGATATTTCGTTTGTGACATTGACGGTCCATATTCAAATATAGGAGAAATTTGACATTTGACTTTATTCCCATGAAAATCGAGTACCTAAAAAAAATAACTGTTTATGCAACAGTTTTCCATTTTTTTATGTAAAACATCTTGGCAGTAAAATCGGCACGACCAGCTGACCAGATTTTTAACGATGCGCACGAAGGAAACAATTTCGACATTTTTAAAGGGATAAAAAAGTTTGCTATACTAATTGTCCCAACCAAAGCGAAGTCGGTCAATATTTTCAAATGATTAAAAATTGTTGACGGTCAACATTTCTTTACTCTCCCTGAAAGTCTTACCTCGATAAAAGGCGTGGATATGTGAAAAGTGACAACTTCTTGTCGCGTAAACGTCAAATGATTATAAACGACGATTTTTTTACTACGCATTTCCGGAAATCCAATTATTATTTGATAATGCTCTTCTTGTGATGAACCTATATCTGCTATTTTATAATGAACTACATCCTTACTGGGAGTATCGTTTACGAAACCGTTTAATAAAATATGCGCACACAGTTGAATGACTTGTTGACAGCCGTTAATAGCCGAAGTCATCCTAAAAAAAAGTCAAAAACTTATTCAAAATCGACTAGCTGTAAGTGACAACTTACTTTTTAGCGTAATCGGTGACAACGTGACTTCTGGCAGTTCCAGTGATTCCGTCGTGATGTTGAAACAGTGAAAGAGCGTATCGAGCGGAGGTTATTATATTCTCAATACCATTACTTTCATTTTGGATCCACTCGGAACCGATTTTGTTACTTAAAGATGCTAATGCGTGTATAGATTCAGCTGCTCTATAAAAAAAAACGAATTTGTGACAAAAGTTAATTTAAAACATGCGCACTTTACAACGATATTCTCTACACTTGCCACCTGATAAACAACCACTGTAGGCGCTTCGTACGTATTTAAAACGGATTATTTAATTAAATCGAAAAAATTATAAAACTTACTTGATATAAGCCAACAACGTTCGATCCATTCTCTTATAGTACGGTCTGGAAGTGTAATAACCGCTCCAATAATGGTCGTCACGGTCGGCGTAAGTGAAAAAGTCCCCTGATAAAGTAGGGAATTGCGATAATTCCTTACTTTTACGTACTTCATTAAAATAATCCGTTAACGTACCGAATTGTGCCTAAAAATTTATATTTATTTATATATTCAAGGAAATCGTTCGTTCTAGTATGTTTCTTACCAAAAATAAAGCAAAACTTTATTGGGAGAGCAAAAATGCTTTTTAAATAAAAAAAATTACCTGGACGTTCAATTTAAGATTCGAATTCATATAATCGAACAATTTCTGATAATTAGTGTACTGTACATCCCATTCTGTTGGATGATCGTATCTAAAATCGTCCCCTAAGGGAGCAAGCAATACATTGGTGTTAAACAGTTTCGATTTCTTCCTATACTGATCCAAAAGTAATTCGGCCCTTTCCGCAACGTTTTTGTCGGTAATAACCTGCGGTGGTACCCTCCAAGGGCAATTAAACCCGTGGTTCGGAAGTCGCTTGAAATCGAACTGACAACATATTTTCGGATCCGGACCGCACGTGTGTGGAATGTCGTAAGAATAAAACGGCATCATTTGTGTAAATATTTCCGTATCGCCTTTGTCATCTGAAAAAATGGACAATTTTTTTTAAGTTTAAAAATATATACATTTTTTCTTACCCCAAAGTTGTCTCCACCTAAACTCCAGCTGTTGCGTACTGGCTAATTGTTTTTTAACAGAATAGTGAACTCTTTGTATCAACATGTTTTTTAATCCCATATTTTTCAATAACATGGGTTGCGTTAAGCCCAAACCGAAAGAATCGATATTCCAATGACTTACTGGGGTGTAGTTTAGATTTTTTTTCAACCACTGATGCCCGTCTGTTAGTTGTGTTAATATCGATTGCCAGTGGGAATTTGCTTCGTCGTTCATTACCCAACCGCCTGTCACTATTTCTAACTGGTTATTCCTTATTAACCTAAAATAAACAATAATTTTACTTCTAACAAGTCCAAAATTAAATTTCCTCCCTCAATTTAATACCTTTTGACTTGATCACGATCATCTCCTTTCAAATCATTCCACCACATTGAAAAATACGATATTTCTGCCCATATAAACTTCCTTCTTTGGTCTTCCGGTAGTTTAACCAACATATTGTCCAATATATGTTTAGTTTGAGTTGTGTAATAATCTTCCACTGTTTTTATCCACCCTGGGTCGTTATGGGAATGTGGAACTACAAATACCTGGAATATTGATAAGTCATTGTTGGCTGTCGAGTAGTAGGACTAGCCTATTGATGACGAGAGACAACCTCTCCAAAAATTCAAAGACTAGCATGTATGTGCATTACAGGAGCAATGAAAACATGCCCAACGGCAGCCATGGAAGTAATTATCAACTACATATATGGTGGTGGACAAGGTTGGAGAAAGAACAAGATGCAGATTAGGTAGAGAAAAAATCATTAAAAAAAACCACATTCTTGCTTCTTAGAAATCAGAAAACCTAGGTCATGAAAAGTACAAGGAATGAAGCAGCAAGAAGGAAAGGGATCCAAATACCATTACCAGACTTGGAAAGAATGCCATTCAATGGTACACAGACGACTCAAAAGCAATAGAAGGAACTGGGATAGGAGCATACAGGCCAGGAATCAAACACTCCGAAAGCTTGGGAAAAACCCCAAGTATCTTTTGAGCGGAAATTCTCGCCATAAGAAAGTGTGCCCAGTTCAATATTTATGAAATATATAGAAAGCACAGGATTATTATCATGTCGGATAGTCAAGCAGCCATTAAAGCACTGAGCTATTGTATAATCAGTTTCAAAATGGTGTGGGAATTCCTGAGCAACCTCAATGAACCAGGTGAGAACAATATAATTACCTTACTGTGGATTTAAGGACACAGTGGAATAGAAGGAGATGAAATAGCAGATGAACTAGCAAAGAGGGGGACTGGAAAACCCTTTTGGGGGCCGAAACCCTTTAGCGGTATCAGCTCCAATGTTATACTGGAAGAGATAGGCAAAGCCGAAAAAAAGGGAAGATCAGATCATTGGAAAGATCTGGTAGGGCTTAGACAATCAAAGATACTTCTGGGTGACTGCAACCAGTTAAGAACAAATGAATTACCAAGTCAGAATAAAACTGTGCAAAGAGTTTTCCTAACGAGACACTGTCGCCTGAATGGGCACCTGAAAAAGCTCAAAATAGTGGAGGAAGAAGAATATAGATTCTGTGGCATGGAAGAAGAAACCTCCATCCACATACTTGCGAATCAGAATCCTAGGGCACAACACCTAGGAGATTACTGGATAGAAGAGGGACATTTACCTAAGTTAAAGCCTGCAGATATCCTAAAATTCCTCCGCGAAATAGGACTAAAGGAGCTAATAGACTCCGAGACATTCCTCAGGAACTAAGTAGAAGTAAGAGGGCACAATAGATCTTAGTGAATATCACCCCAATATACATTACTTGGATGTGTTTTTTTTGCTCCAGAAACCACTATTATTAATATTTTCATATATCCTGTCATTTTATCTTATCTGTAATCCTCTGGCTACTTTATCAGCTTTACCATTATAAATTCCAATTGAAAACGGTGTACGTGACTTATTTTAAAATGTAATCTCTAGCTTAATTTTTATTGCAACTATTAAACTTTTTTGAATCATTTAATTGTTTATTATATAACTGTAAATTGCAACAATGTGAAAATAGTAAATTAATTACTGATTTTACATGTTGTAAATATGAGAAATGGCAGATCATCAAGAAAAATTTAAAATACCAAAAAAACTCGTGTTTCCCTATATGTAGTTGGATGCTTGGATATTGAAACTTACCTTTAGTTTATTTTGCCTGTTCCACTCTTTTTCATTAACTTCTATTCTCCAACCTTGTTTCCAAACACCTCCATCGACATTATCAAAATTTAGATTATTGTACAAATCTAACATCTGTACTCCAGTTTTTGGTGTGATATTTATTTGAAACGGACAAGTATTATCATATTGAAAATCAGATACTGATGACTTTGCTTTAATGTCAAAAGGCACTAAATTATGTTTTATAGATTTGGTACTAGAACTAGAGTGCATCATATTTTTCATAGCTTTTTTAATTTCATAAACTGCATTGTGGTGTTTGTTTAAATCATCTTCTATGTGCTTAATTTTATCTTCAAAATGAAGCCATTTATTCTACAAAAAATAAAGATATTTGATTTATTTCTGGATAAATATTTATTGAATTTACTTACATCTGCGATATCCTGACTAATTAATGATTTTCTATTAGGAATTTCCAGATCATTTAGAGAGTATAACATAAACACTACAGCAATTGTAATTAGAGATATAAATATTACCACAGCCTTTTTTAACCTCATTATTTTTATGGGTATTTGCCTGAAAGTGCATACGATTAATAAATAAAATAATGATTCAATTTAAAGTTATCGATTAATTGTAATATCCTCGATATTGTAACATTTTCATTTCAAGCACATTATTGAATGAAATTGTAATTTATAAATTGTAAACTAAAACAAACCTATTAATATATTTCTGGTATTTATACACATTTCAAATTATCCATTTTTAGTTATATCAGATTTGATGTCTTATTTAAAATTGTACATTTTATTTTAGTTTAAAAAACGTTCAAATTCTAATATTATTATCTGTTTATCTGATCCGTCACAAGTCACAATACTTCAAAATCATATGCAGAGTAGGGATGCGCGATACTATCCGATATTCCAGTGTATCGATACTTTTACTTCCGATACTCGATATTTTGTATCGATACTATGCATTTCGATAAATTTGTAGTGTATCGATACCTTGCGATACGGGATTTTTAGTGGTAGCGGCAAGAGGCGTTATCTATAGTGATGAGCGATATCGTGATTTTTCAATCACGTTGTGAAATTATATCGTGCTTTTTTTAACGAAACTAAAAATAAAACACGAAAAATGCAGTTTTTTGCGTTTTTCGAGCTAATTTTGAGGTTATGTGAAAAAGTCACTAATGAAAAAGTTGTAGATTTTCTTAAGATAATCAACTTTTTATTCTAGGACGCAACTTTGGCCGCGTTTTTCGAGCTAATTTTGAGGTGATGTGAAAAAGTCACTAATGAAAAAGTTGTAGATTTTCTTAAGATAATCAACTTTTTATTCTAGGACGCAACTTTGGCCGAAAACCGCAATAATGTCTTTTTCCACCCCCCCCCCCCTCCCAAAAGTGTTTACCGAAAAAACGTCATAACTGGAAAAATGTCCAATATTTTAATTTGAAATTTTTTTTCATGGGTTGTGACTATCAAAGCTACCTTCTACTAAATTTTCATCAAAATCGAACATTTTTTAAGGAAACTAATAATAAAAAATGCAGTTTTTCGACCTAATTTTGAGGTTATGTGGAAAAGTCACTGATGTAAAAGCTGTAGATTTTCTCAAGATCTACAACTTTTATAATCAACTTTTTATTTTAGGAACTCAACTTTGGCCGGAAATCGCAATAATGTCTTTCCACCCCCCCAAAAAGTGTGTTTACCGAAAAAACGTCATAACTCGAAAAATTTCCAATATTTTAATTTGAAATTTTTTTTTCATGGTTTGTGACTATCAAAGCTACCTTCTACTACATTTTCATCAAAATCGAACATTTTTTAACGAAACCAAAAATAAAAAACGAAAAATGCAGTTTTTTGCGTTTTTCGAGCTAATTTTGAAGTTATGTGAAAAAGCCACTAATTAAAAAGTTGTAGATTTTCTCAAGATCTACAACTTTTATAATCAACTTTTTATTCTAGGAGCTCAAATTTGGCCGGAAATCGCAATAATGTATTTTTCCACCCCCCAAAAAGGTGATTTTAATGAACAAACGTCAAAATTAGGGAAATCTCGGATCGTTAACGTATCGATACTTCGAGTATCGATAAATTAATATTCGATTTTCTACTGTATCGATACTTATCGTTCCGATCCGTATCGATACCTAATATCGATACTTTCTAGTGTATCGCGCAACCCTAATGCAGAGACGTCATATGTCATATATAACGTTAGGTGCGTTCTTTTTGACAGATCTTAGCTCAGCACCAAAAAGAACGAGACACTCAATTGAAACTCGCGATTTGCCGACGTATCAAAATTCAATTCGAAAAAAGATTTCAAATATACGATAGATCTAATAAATAAAGTAATTCTTTCCATAATCCCATAGATAACATTCACTCAAAGCCAAAGAAAACTAGATTATGATGTGTAAAACTCAAACAAATCATCCGACTCAAATCTAACTGATTACCCCGTTTAGCGTATGCAGCATCGGTGAAGGGAGAGGAAAAATATCAGTTCACTTCGAAGTGAGTAAATCTTAGATTAGGAAAGTAAATAATAAAGAACGCGCACCTTACCAATGTGAGCTGAGATCTCAGTCAAAATGAACGCACCTAATTTTGTTCTTTGATCTGGCCCTATGCCATAGAGCTAGCTGTTATAGCTCTATGACATTAACTTACACCTGTCAATTCGAACCTTCATGTTGGTACTCTGAATTAACAGTGCTGACCCTAAGAATTCAAATAGTTGTGTCGTAATAATATAACTCCGTTAATTTTCTGAATTTTTGCTAAATAATTTTAATATTCGCGATGTTTTTTAAGTGTTCATTGTGTGTGTGTGTGTCTTCAGATTTGCTGTAGATTAATGTAAGTAATTTATATACACTGATAACAATTTGATTTTATACAAATTTTTATGGAAATGATTGTGTACATTTTGAATGGAAGTTCTATTTCATACAAAATAATTTGATTTACGTGTGGTTGATGATAAGTAATGTTTTACAGTAGTTATTTGTATATTCTCACATATTTTCTCAATATTTTCGTCTTATAATAACTCATACTTTATATTATATTGAGATGAGATACATTTTCAAATTTACTATTTTAATTAAAAAAATACTAACTCTGGTCTATTTGTT
The DNA here is from genome assembly GCA_947563755.1 of Lochmaea crataegi. Classification (NCBI taxonomy): domain Eukaryota; kingdom Metazoa; phylum Arthropoda; class Insecta; order Coleoptera; family Chrysomelidae; genus Lochmaea; species Lochmaea crataegi. The sequence goes on along the minus strand of OX387426.1, from coordinate 49,098,865 downwards.
GATATAATTATCTTTCAAAATATTAGTCATGTTCTTGTTTTTGTATTTTTTTTTTATAAAATCGTAATACTGCGTAGTAAGTTATTACTTATAAGAGCTGTAAAATTGCTATGGCTGCTTGTATCACTCATTCACAGATGGCAGCACAGGTATTAGGTGATGATTAAAGCCCGGTTCTGACGATGCAATTTCGTTTCTGAAACTCAATCGCGGCGACAAAATTGCTTGCAATTTAGGTGTTCCTAACATGCAACTGTTCAATGCAATCCAGTTGCACCAAAATAGAACTGGTTCTAATTTTATGCCACAAGTTGCAGCAACTTGGTAACTTTTTTAGTAACTTTTTTTACGCAAACCTAAAATTTATGTTGGTGCGACTAACTGAAATGACAGTTAGGTACAAGGTTATTAGAAATGGAGAACTATCGATAGTGCTATTTTTGCAATCGATTATTATCGATAATTTTCGATAGTTTTACATCAGTAACATTATTTTTGTCAAAATGTTAAAAATATACATAAATATATATTTATTTCAAAACAACATTTAATTTATCTAAGAAGTAAGTAAACAACTAAACATAATTTAAACATTAAAATGTAATTTATTAAAAAGTGTTGGGCCGAATTTTAAAAATTTAAAGAGAAGTAAAAGGGCTTTAAAATAATACCTTACTCGACCCCTAATGTCATTTAAACATTAGGGGGTGAAAGTAGCGAAGTCAAAAATACCGGAAAAAGTGTCCCCCTTTGATCAAAAATCGTCGGGTCTCTGCGTTTATATAAAATGTTAACGCAGTTCCTGATGTTTCGTTTTCGTCTGGTCACCCTGTATTGGTTTCTCCATTCTGTTTTATACAGTACGTTTAAAAAAATGTTACACATAGTAATTATTCTTTATTAATTTCAAAATTTACAACAAGCTTCAAATAAATATATGAATAACTGTCAATCAATAATACAAGTCTGTCAAATTGAAATAGGTGCAATATTTATTTTACAAAGTATAAGTAGAAAATTACAATAATTTAACATTATTTTTGAACAAATTAATATTCCACTTAGACCATACATTCCAAAATTATAACCAACTTTTTCTAATTAGATTTTTCAGTAAACGAAAAAATGCTGTAGGAATTGTTGAGTATTTATCAGTGGTTGGTTTTTATTTCGCAGATATGTTTTTTTTGTTTTTTAATGAAATGAGATTTTCTTGTATTGATTCCGCAACTAAATGTAATAACAGTTAGATAATTTAAATACACATATATTACAATATAACGATGAATTGCGTTGAGTTGAATTAAAATATTAAATATTTCGGATAATTCTGCAATGTGCAAAGAGAAGGGTAATAACAAGGGCCGTTCGGCAATTAACTCCGAAATGGAGAGTGAAACAGGAGTAGAGCAGAAGCAGATTTTTCGTAGAGTAACAAACTGTCAAACGAGGTACATCTTTATTAAACGTCAAATTCAAACAAATGTCATTCAGTGTAATATTTTTGTGGTTATTTTTTAGTATTTTTATAAAATATGAATACATAAGAATTTTATTTTTTGGCCGGTAATCTAAATGCGCATATTCACTCCTAAAACCCCTCCTCGCCGAGGTGGTACAAACTCTTTTCACACCACTCCACAGTAAACGAACGATTTAAAGACTGCTCCTTTTACTCGTTCTGTAATAACCGAACGGTTTAAAGAAGGGAGGAGTGTTCGGAGTCAATGGAGTAACATTGCCGAACGGCCCTAGAATATCTCTCTTTTTGACGTTTCAGATTTCATTTGTCAATAGAAGAGTTCTATATCAGGTCAATATACAATTCAATTAAAATGATCGAAATGACATAAGAAATGGGGGCCACTGAAAGGGTCACCATTTAACTTACTTTTTGTTACTTAATATTTTATATAATATATATTTTACCCAAAAAGATAAAAAGCTCGTTAGCTAGGGAATGTTGCTTCTTAAGGCTTGCGGCAAATGTCTGTTAACTGTCAAAGTCAACGTCATAACATTGGCGTCATAACAAACTTTATCCGTTTGTATATATATGTCTTTTCAGTGTATTATAATTTATTTTTGAAAATTTAAAACACACAACAAATACCAAGCTAAAGCCACGCCTATGTTGCTTGTACTTACAATGTTGACAGTTACCTGTGACATTTGTGGTAAACATTAGAAAGCAAAACACCCTAAATTAAAACGAGCTTTTCATCATTCGGGTAAAAACTCGAAAATTAAGTTAATAGGTGACCCCTTTCAGTGACCCCCATTTCATATATTATGTCATTTTGATCATTTTATTTTATTGTGTTGGCTACATTGACCTCTTCTATTATCGTTCTTTTGATGAATGATCAGTTTAATGATTCTCTCTTTCTAACGAGTGACAGTTGCTTTGAGCAGCGTTACCAACTCTAAACATAATTCATTGAACAATTATCCCAAATAAGGTTTATATTTAAAATTAATTTACAATATATTATACAAATTATACTAATTTTTGTACATATCGCATAAAACTTTTTCCATCGGTGTATTACCGATTGTTTTTTGAAAAAATATCGCTTCGATTCTTAACGCCGGTACAATTTTAAGTAGCGGCAACATAAGCAAAAGTCTACCGAATCTTGCGACTTGACCGGGAAGTTGCGTTCTGCAATGTTGCCACAGCATAACTTGAGCTTGGTCTTGAAGATTTTCAATTTGACTGGGATCTTTTAAACCTCTCGTTTCTGAAAAAGATAAAGAACTAAATATCGTATCGACAATGCAATGACGCCATATTTATTCGATTTTTTGATATTTTTTTTACATATAAGATCTTACCAGCTCGAAATAAAACTATCGCTTTTAAACAAGCAAATTCTGCTGGATCCACATGAACGGCCTTGAACCTTAGAAGCGTATCTCCTAAAATTTTGACGTCGACGACGGGATGGCCGTTTTTTGTGTGTTCGTTGATGTTAAATAAGGGACTGGCCGATATATCGAGAGGCATACACCATTGGATGGCGTTTAAAAGAAATAATTCACTCCAAGTTTCTTCTAAAAGAATTACCTGTAACAAAAAAATATAACAATTTTTGTAAAATGTCGTTTTTAGGAAACTTTTTTTATTTGTTTAAGTCGTTCACAGTTGATTTTACTAGTTTTTACTTGTTCACATTTGTTTGAAGTATTTTCGTCGTTTTCAGGTCAATTCGTTATTTTCTATTGTTTTTACTTGTTTGCAATTGTTCACAGTAGCATTTACATGTTTTTTACTTGTTCACAGTTGTTTTAAACTTCTTTTTAGTGTTTCTTACTGGTTGTCTTAAGCTTCTTTTGGATAATGTTTTCCAGCAGTTTTTGCATTTTCAATGTTTTTTTCGCTTGTTTTCAGTTTTCACATTTGTTTTAAACGTTTTTTGATTATGTTCGGCTAGGTTTTTCACGTTTTCCATAGTTTTTATTTAGTCTTCGTATTTTTAAGTATTTCTTACAATCTGTTCATTTATTTGGTTTTTACTTGTTCACAATTGTTATTAGTTTTCACTTGTTCACAGTTGTACTAAGCTCCTTTTATTTATTGTTTTGCGTAATTTTTAGTAATTTTCTGCATTCTTAGTGATTTTTTACTCGTTTTTACTTGTTCACAGTTGTTTTAAGTAGCTTTTGGTTAATAGTTTTCGTCGTTTTCAGGTCAATTCGTTATTTTCTATTGTTTTTACTTGTTTGCAATTGTTCACAGTAGAATTTACATGTTTTTTACTTGTTCACAGTTGTTTTAAACTCATTATTAGTGTTTCTTACTGGTTATCAGTTGTTTTAAGCTTCCTTTGGATAATGTTTTTCAGCAGTTTTTGCATTTTCAATGTTTTTTTCGCTTGTTTTCAGTTTTTCACAGTTGTTTTAAATGTTTTTTGATTATGTTCGGCTAGGTTTTTAACGTTTTCCGTAGTTTTTACTTAGTCTCCGTATTTTCAAGTATTTTTTACAATCTGTCTGTCAATTTATTTGGTCTCTACTTGTTCACAATTGTTTTTAGTTTTGACTTGTTCACAGTTGTACTAAGCTCCTTTTAGTTATTGTTTTGCGTAATTTTCTGCGTTTTTAGTGATCTTTGACTAGTTTTTTCTTGTTCACAGTTGTTTTAAGTATCTTTTGGTTAATATTTTTCGTCGTTTTCAAATCTCTTCGTTATTTTCTATTGTTTTTACTTGTTTGCAGTTGTTCACAGTAGATTTTACATGTTTTTTTCTTGTTCACAGTTATTTTAATCTTCTTTTTAGTGTTTCTCACAGGTTATCAGTTGTTATAGGCTTCCTTTGGATAATGTTTTTCAGCAGTTTTTGTATTTCCAATGTTTCTTTCGCTTGTTTTCGGTTTTACACACTTGTTTTAAATGTTTTTTGATTATATTAGGCTGGGTTTTTAACGTTTTCCGTATTTTTCACTGAGTCTCCGTATTTTCAAGTATTTTTTACAATCTGTCTGTCAATTTATTTGGTATTTACTTGTTCACAGTTGTAATAAGCTCCTTTAAGTTATTGTTTTGCGTAATCATTAGTAATTTTCTGCGTTTTTAGTGATTTTTGACTAGTTTTTACTTGTTCACAGTTGTTTTAAGTATCTTTTTGTTAATATTTTTCCTCGTTTTCAGGACAATTCGTTATTTTCTATTGTTTTTACTTGTTTGCAGCTGTTCACAGTTGATTTTACATGTTTTTTACTAGTTCACAGTTGTTTTAACCTTTTTTTAATGTTTCTTATTGGTAATCAGTTGTTTTAAGCTTCTTTTGGATAATGTTTTACAGCGGTTTTTGCATTTTCATTGTTTTTTTCGCTTGTTTTCAGTTTTTCACAGTTGTTTTAAATGTTTTTTGGTTGTCTTAGACTCGGTTTTTTACGCTTTCCGTAGTTTTCACTTAGTGTCCGTATGTTTAAGTATTTCTTACAATATACAATTGTTTTGAGTTAATTCATTAGATTTTCACTTGTTCACAGTTGTACTAAGCTCCTTTTAGTTATTGTTAAGCGTGATTTTTAGTGAATTTCTGCGTTTTAGGGATTTTTGACTAGTTTTTCCTTGTTCACAGTTGTTTCAAGTATCTTTTGGTTAATATTTTTCGTCGTTTTCAGGTCAATTCGTTATTTTCTATTGTTTTAACTTGTTTGCAGTTGTTCACAGTAGATTTTACATGGTTTTTCACTTGTTCACAGTTGTTTTAAACTTCTTTTTAGTGTTTCTTACTGGTTATCAGTTGTTTTAAGCTTCTTTTGGATAATGTTTATCAGCAGTTTTTGCATTTTCAATGTTTTTTCGCTTGTTTTCAGTTTTTCACAGTTGTTTTAAATATTTTTTGGTTATCTTAGGCTAGGTTTTTAACGTTTTCCGTAGTTTTCACTTAGTCTCCGTACTTTTAAGTATTTCTTACAATATTTCTATTAATTTATTTGGTCTTTACTTGTTCACAATTGTTTTGAGTTAATTCATTAGATTTTCACTTGTTCACAGTTGTACTAAGCTCCTTTTAGTTATTGTTATGCGTGATTTTCAGTGAATTTCTGCGTTTTAGGGATTTTTGACCAGTTTTTTCTTGTTCACAGTTGTTTCAAGTATCTTTTGGTTGATATTTTTCGTCATTTTCTGGTCAATTCGTTATTTTCTATTGTTTTAAGTTGTTTGCAGTTGTTCACAGTAGATTTTACATGTTTTTCACTTGTTCACAGTTGTTTAAAACTTGTTTAGTGTTTCTTACTGGTTATCAGTTGTTTTAAGCTTCTTTCAGATCATGTTTTTCAGTAGTTTTTGCATTTTCAATGTTTTTTTCGCTTGTTTTCAGTTTTTCACAGTTGTTTTAAATGTTTTTTGGTTATCTTAGGCTAGGTTTTCAATGTTTTCCGTAGTTTTCACTTAGTCTCCGTACTTTTAAGTATTTCTTACAATATGTCTATTAATTTATTTGGTTTTTACTTGTTCACAATTGTTTTTAGTTAATTCATTAGATTTTCACTTGTTCACAGTTGTACTAAGTTCCTTTTAGTTATTGTTTCGCGTGATTTTTAGTAAATTTCTGCGTTTTAGGGATTTTTACTAGTTTTTTCTTGTTCACAGTTGTTTCAAGTATCTTTTGGTTAATATTTTTCGTTATTTTCTGGTCAATTCGTCATTTTATATTGTTTCAACTTGTCTGCAGTTGTTCACAGTAGATTTTACATGTTTTTTACTTGTTCACAGTTGTTTTAATCTTCTTGTTAGTGTTCCTTACTGGTTATCAGTTGTTTAGGCTTCTTTTTAATAATGTTTTTCAGCAGTTTTTGCATTTTCAATGTTTTTTCGCTTGTTTTCAGTTTTCACAGTTGTTTTAAATGTTTTTTGGTTGTCTTAGGCTAGGTTTTTAACGTTTTCCGTAGTTTTCACTTAGTCTCCGTATTTTCAAGTTTTCCTTACAATATGTCTATTAATTTATTTGGTTTTTACTTGTTCACAATTGTTTTTAGTTAATTCATTAGATTTTCAATTGTTCACAGTTGTACTAAGTTCCTTTTAGTTATTGTTTCGCGTGATTTTTAGTAAATTTCCGCGTTTTAGGGATCTTTGACTAGTTTTTTATTGTTCACAGTTGTTTCAAGTATCTTTTGGTTAATATTTTTCCTCGTTTTCAGGTCAATTAGTTATTTTCTATTGTTTTTACCTGTTTGCAGTTGTTTACAGTAGATTTTACATGTTTTTTACTTGTTCACAGTTGTTTTAATCTTCTTGTTAGTGTTCCTTACTGGTTATCAGTGGTTTAGGCTTCTTTTTAATACTGTTTTCAGCAGTTTTTGCATTTTCATTGTTTTTTTTCGTTTGTTTTCAGTTTTGCACAGTTTTTCACAGTTGTTTTAAATATTTTTTGGTTATCTTAGACTAGGTTTTTAACGTTTTCCGTAGTTTTCACTTAGTCTTCGTACTTTTAAGTATTTCTTACAATATGTCTATTAATTTATTTGGTCTTTACTTGTTCACAATTGTTTTGAGCTAATTCATTAGATTTTCACTTGTTCACAGTTGTACTAAGTTCCTTTTAGTTATTGTTTCGCGTGATTTTTAGTAAATTTCTGCGTTTTAGGGATTTTTGACTAGTTTTTTCTTGTTCACAGTTGTTTCAAGTATCTTTTGGTTAATATTTTTCGTCATTTTCTGGTCAATTCGTTATTTTCTATTGTTTGCAGTTGTTCACAGTGGATTTTACATGTTTTTTACTTGTTCACAGTTGTTTAAATCTTCTTGTTAGTGTTCCTTACTGGTTATCAGTTGTTTAGGCTTCTTTTAAATAATGTTTTTCAGCAGTTTTTGCATTTTCATTGTTTGTTTTCAGTTTTTCACAGTTGTTTTAAATGTTTTTTGGATACCTTAGGCTAGGTTTTTAACTTTTTCCGAAGTTTTTACTTAGTCTTCACATTTTTGATTATTCCTTACATGCTGTCTGTTAATTTATTTCCTCTTTACTTGTTCACAATTGTTTTTAGTTAATTCATTACATTTTCACTTGTTCACAGTTGTACTAAGCACCTTTTAGTTATTCTTTGCGTTATTTCTAGTAAATGTCTACATTTTTAGTGATTTTTGACTGGTTTTTTCTTGTTCGCAGTTGTTCTTAGTATCTTTTGGTTAATATTTTTCGTCGTTTTCAAGCCAATTCGTTATTTTCTATTGTTTTTACTTGTTTGCAGTTGTTCACAGTAGATTGTACATGTTTTTTACTTGTTCACAGTTGTTTTAAACTTCTTTTTAATATTTCTTACTGGTAATCTGTTGTTTTAAACTTCTTTTGGATAATGTTTTACAGCAGTTTTAGCATTTTCAATGTTTTTTTCGTTTGTTTTCAGTTTTTCACAGTTGCTTTAAATGTTTTTTGGTTATGTTAGTATAGGCTTTTAACGTTTTCCGTAGTTTTTACTTAGTCTCCGTATTTTTAAGTATTTCTTACAATCTGTCTCTTCATTTATTTGGTCTTCACTTGTTCACAATTGTTTTTAGTTAATTCATTAGCATTTCACTTGTTCACAGTTGTACTAAGCACCTTTTAGTTATTCTTTGCGTTATTTCTAGTAAATGTCTACATTTTTAGTGATTTTTGACTGGTTTTTTCTTGTTCGCAGTTGTTCTTAGTATCTTTTGGTTAATATTTTTCGTAATTTTCTAGTCAATTCGTTATTTTCCATTGTTTTAACTTATTTGCAGTTGTTCACAGTAGATTTTACATGTTTTTCACTTGTTCACAGTTGTTTAAAACTTTTTTAGTGTTTCTTACTGGTTATCAGTTGTTTTTAGCTTCTTTCATATCATGTTTTGCAGCAGTTTTTGCATTATCAATGTTTTTTTCGCTTGTTTTCAGTTTTTCACAGTTGTTTTAAATGTTTTTTGGTTATCTTAGGCTAGGTTTTTAACGTTTTCCGTAGTTTTCACTTAGTCTCCGTATTTTCAAGTTTTCCTTACAATATGTCTATTAATTTATTTGGTTTTTACTTGTTCATAATTGTTTTTAGTTAATTCATTAGATTTTCACTTGTTCACAGTTGTACTAAGTTCCTTTTAGTTATTGTTGTTATTTTTCCGCGTTTTAGGGATTTTTGACTAGTTTTTTATTGTTCACAGTTGTTTCAAGTATCTTTTGGTTAATATTTTTCCTCGTTCTCAGGTCAATTAGTTATTTTCTATTGTTTTTACCTGTTTGCAGTTGTTTACAGTAGATTTTACATGTTTTTTACTTGTTCACAGTTGTTTTAATCTTCTTGTTAGTGTTCCTTACTGGTTATCAGTTGTTCAGGCTTCTTTTTAATACTGTTTTCAGCAGTTTTTGCATTTTCAATGTTTTTTTCGTTTGTTTTTAGTTTTCCACAGTTGTTTTAAATGTTTTTTGGTTATCTTAGACTAGGTTTTTTACGTTTTCCGTAGTTTTCACTTAGTCTCCGTATGTTTAAGTATTTCTTACAATATGTCTATTAATTTAGTTGCTCTTTACTTGTTCACAATTGTTTTGAGTTAATTCATTAGATTTTCACTTGTTCACGGTTGTACTAAGCTCCTTTTAGTTATTGTTATGCGTGATTTTTAGTAAATTTCTGCGTTTTAGGGATTTTTGACTAGTTTTTTCTTGTTCACAGTTGTTTCAAGTATCTTTTGGTTGATATTTTTCGTCATTTTCTGGTCAATTCGTTATTTTCTGGTCAATTCGTTATTTTCTATTGTTTTTAATTATTTGCAGTTGTTCACAGTAGATTTTACATGTTATTTTCTTGTTCACAGTTGTTTTAATATTCTTTTTAGTGTTTCCTACTGGTTATCAGTTGTTTTAAGCATCTTTTGGATAATGTTTTTGCATTTTCAATATTGTCTTCGCTTGCTTTCAGTTTATCACAGTTTTAAATGTTTTTTGGTTCTGTTAGACTAGGTTTTTAACGGTTTTCGTAGTTTTTACTTAGTCTCCGTATTTTTAAGTATTTCTTATAATCTGTCTGTTAATTTATTTGGTCTTTACTTGTTCACAATTGTTTTTAGTTAATTCATTAGCTTTTCACTTGTTCACAGTTGTACTAAGCTCCTTTTAGTTATTGTATTGCGTAATTTTTAGTAAATTTCTGAGTTTTCAGTGATCTTTTACTCGGTTTTAGTTGTTCACCGTCGTTTTTACTTAATTTTATTAGTTTTTTACTTGTTCACAGCTGTTCTTTCAGTTAATATTTTGCTCAATTATCAGTAAATCTCTGAATTTTTAGTATTTTTTTACTCTATTTCAGTGGATCACGGTCATTTTAGTTAATTTTATCAGCTTTTCATTTATTCACAGTTTCTTCTAGTTAATGTTTCACGTAATTTTTAGTAAATCTCCTCATTTTCACTGATTTTATTACTTGTTTTTAGTTAGTTTCATTAATTTTTCACGTGTTCACAGTTGCTTTGATCTACTTTTAGTTAATGTTTCACGTAATTTTTAGTAAATCTATTCATTTTCACTGTTTTTATTCCTTGCTTTCAGTTGTTTTTAGTTAGTTTCATAAATTTTTCACTTGTTCACAGTTGCTTTGATCTACTTCTAGTTAATGTTTCACGTAATTTTTAGTAAATCTCTTCATTTTCACTGTTTTTATTCCATGTTTTCAGTTAGTTTCAATAATTTTTCACTTGTCCACAGTTGCTTTGATCTACTTTTAGTTAATGTTTTGCGTAATTTCCAGTAAATCCGCATTTTTAGCGTTTTTTTACTTATTTTCACTAGTCCACAATTGTTTTTCGTTAATTTTATTAGTTTTTACTTGTTCACATCTGCTTTAAGCTTATTTTAGTTAATGTCTCGCATCAAAATATGCTTAACGACTACTTACCTGATCTCTAAAAGGTAAACTAGCAAAACTAGGTAAATTTTTCGCCCATTTTACCGCCATAAATAGAAGTCTTGCAGACGTTTCGTAAATAGTTTCGTGCTGAGAAGGGTAAATCCCCGTCGCCAACGAAGCCGATTGAGGTTCTGGTCTTAGAGGACCGCTGCTCGAAGATACTCCACATCCAGACGTAGGCGTATCATCCTCTTCGTTCGTTACGTCTATACTTTCTTCTACAAATTGGAAAAAAAAATCGTGAAAAAAATCCTCCTAAATGTACTTTTCCAACTTACCGTCATTGTCGCTGCTGTTGTTAATATCCTTCGGAGTGGGCTCTCTGTTCGGTAGAGTAGTGTGCGTAACGGACGGCAAGAAAGTGTTTGTGTATCTAGCCGGACTGAAGGCCATCGTTAGCGATACCGGCGGGCTAAAAAAAAATAGAAATTACAAAATGTTTCGCTACAGTTTTTTGAAAAAAAAAAAACTTACCCGAAAACTCCTACGGCTACGGCGGCTTCTCTTAAAGCTCGTTCTTGTTCGGCACTCATGTCTCGTAAGGTTTCGGGTCGAATGGTTGCCGTATTTCTCGGTTGTCTCTCGTTTTGTACAGCTGGAATGAGAAAAAAATTTTCTGAGCGAAAGTTATCAATAGTTTTTCTTCTTTCGCCTTTTTTTTCGATATAGGCAGAACTCAATGACTACAATGTGTCGAGTGATGAAAAACAGATGCTTTTCTATGCTTCATAATAACAATTTTTTTATTTAATATTCGTATCAATTCGACGTTAAAACGTCTGCACTTTCATTAAATTTTGCTCTTAGCCGGTAATTTCGATCGAAATCGTATTTTCATGACTAATTGAATATTCGAAATTGTCCCCAGGGGACCGTCCCTGTGCAATGCTCGATCACATTCTAAGCCGTCATCCCGGGAGTTTTGGTAGAGCGTTTGGTGAGAATTACCGGCTTTGAATTTCATTAATCAGCGTCTTTTAAATCCCAGCAATGGGTGTTTGCTACAGTCGATGCCGACGCCCGCCTATTTGCTCTTCTATGCAAATTTCTGCCGTCGGCGTCGGAAATATCGCGACGCCCGAATTCTCTGCACTTTCTAAAACCCTAATTGGCACCGATTTTAATGTGACACGTTCCAAGTTTCGTGATGTGATTGACAGATGTCACAAAAAAATTGACGTTTTTTTGGACTCATTTCTGTTGACTTTTGTTAGTTCTCTTAGTATTTAGATACAAAAAACATCGAAATCAATCTAGAAATGTGTGAAAAATTCTAGCTTTTAAAAGTTTCCCACTCGTAGCGCTATCTATGGTCGTTCATTCAACTAATTGACAGCATGAATTGATAAATATTGAATAGAGCGTTTCCAAGTGACGTCATACCGCGCCATGTTGTCAGTTGACCGAAAGATGGATGGAAATAGCATTTTTTACCGATTTAAACATAAATCGAGAACAAAAGTTGATTGGTTTTGGTAAATTTGTGTACTAGTGTGTATTAGTTGGATAGCAATTGTTATGAGTTTTATCGGTTTGAGATTATATTAGAATTTAGTGTGAAGGTTGTCCGGTGACAGAAATTCGTCGCGATGACGTAGGTACCTGGAAAAGGTCAATTATAGATGTGTTTTGGTATAGAAACATAGGAATCGATTTGGAAACGGGTGAAAAATCATGGATTTTAAAAGTTTTTAACTTGCAGCGCCATTTAGAGTCGTTTATGTAACTAAATGACAGCGAAAACTGATAACTCCTGAAGGATAGAAGCGTTTTGGTATAAAAAACATGGTTACTAATCTAGAAACGCGTGAAAAATCCTAATTTTTAAAAGTATTCGGGTTGTTACGCCGTCTAGAGTCGTTTATTGAACTAATTGACAGCGGAAACTGATAGATTTTAAAGAATACATGCGTTTTGGGATGAAAAACGTCAAAATGGATCTAGAAACGCGTGAAAAATTATAATTTTTAAAAGTTGTTGGCTTGCTGCTCCATCTAGAGACGTTTATTGATCTAATTGACAGCGGAAACTGATAGATTTTGAAAAAATAGATGCTTTTTGGGATGAAAAACGTCTAAATCTATCTACAAGCGAATAAAAAACTTGTAGCGCCTTCTATGGTCGTTCATTCAACTAATTGACAGCGGAAACTGATTTTTGGGAATAGGTGCGCTTTGATGTGAAAAAACATGGATTTTAAAAGTTTCTTTGACTTGTAGCACCATCTAGAGTCGTTTATTGATCTAATTGACAGCGGAAACGGATAGATTTTGAAAAATAGATGCTTTTTGGGATGAAAAACGTCCAAATCTATCTACAAACGAGTAAAAAACGTGTAGCGCCTTCTATGGTCGTTCATTCAACTAATTGACAGCGGAAACTGATTTTTGGGGATAGGTGCGCTTTGATGTGAAAAAACATGGATTTTAAAAGTTTTTTTGACTTGTAGCACCATCTAGAGTCGTTTATTGATCTAATTGACAGCGGAAACGGATAGATTTTGAAAAATAGATGCTTTTTGGGATGAAAAACGTCTAAATCTATCTACAAACGAGTAAAAAACGTGTAGCGCCTTCTATGGTCGTTCATTCAACTAATTGACAGCGGAAACTGATTTTTGGGGATAGGTGCGCTTTGATGTGAAAAAACATGGATTTTAAAAGTTTTTTTGACTTGTAGCACCATCTAGAGTCGTTTATTGATCTAATTGACAGCGGAAACGGATAGATTTTGAAAAATAGATGCTTTTTGGGATGAAAAACGTCTAAATCTATCTACAAACGAGTAAAAAACGTGTAGCGCCTTCTATGGTCGTTCATTCAACTAATCGGAAACTAATTTTTGGGAATAGGTGCGCTTTGATGTGAAAAAACATGGATTTTAAAAGTTTTTTTGACTTGTAGCACCATCTAGAGTCGTTCATTTATCTAATTGACAGCGGAAACTGATAGATTTTGAAAAATAGATGCTTTTTGGGATGAAAAACGTCTAAATCTATCTACAAACGAGTAAAAAACTTGTAGCGCCTTCTATGGTCGTTCATTCAACTAATTGACAGCGGAAACTGATTTTTGGGAATAGGTGCGCTTTGATGTGAAAAAACATGGATTTTAAAAGTTTTTTAGACTTGTAGCACCATCTAGAGTCGTTTATTGATCTAATTGACAGCGGAAACGGATAGATTTTGAAAAATAGATGCTTTTTGGGATGAAAAACGTCTAAATCTATCTACAAACAAGTAAAAAACTTGTAGCGCCTTCTATGGTCGTTCATTCAACTAATTGATAGCGGAAACTGATAGATTTTGAAAAATAGATGCTTTTTGGGATGAAAAACCCCTAAATCTATCTACAAACGAGTGAAAAACTTGTAGCGCCTTCTATGGTCGTTCATGCAACTAATTGACAGCGGAAACTGATTTTTGGGAATAGGTGCGCTTTGATGTGAAAAAACATGGATTTTAAAAGTTTTTTTGACTTGTAGCACCATCTAGAGTCGTTCATTTATCTAATAGAAGAGTTCTATATAAGGTCAATGTAACCAACACAATAAATTAAAATTATCGAAATGACATAAGAACTGGGGGTCACTGAAAGGGGTCACCATTTAACTTACTTCTTGTTTCTTTCAGATTTTCTCAATGTTTTATATAATATATATTGTACCCAAAAGATAAAAAGCTTGTTTTAAGTTAGGGAATTTTGATTCTTAAGGTTTATGGCCTGTCTGTTAACTGTCAAAGTCAACGTCATTACATTGGTTGTCATAGCCTGGTTTTATTTTTATAAACTTTATTCGTTTGTATATATGTCTTTCCAGTGTATTATAATTTAATTTTGGAAATTTGAAACATACAAAACAAATACCAAGGTAAAACTACGCCTATGTTGCTTACACTGACAATTGACAGTTACCTGTGACATTTGTGGTAAACACTAGAAAGCAAAACATCCTAAATTAAAACGAGCTTTTTATCATTCGGGTACAAGGTATATTGCATAAAACATGGTTTATATCTGAAAAACTGAAAAGTTAAGTCAATAGATGAAACCTTTCAATGACCCCCATTTCATATGTCATTTTGATAATTTTATTTTATTGTGTTGTCTACATTGACCTTATATAGAACTCTTCCATTGACAGCGGAAACTGATAGATTTTGAAAAATAGATGCTTTTTGGGATGAAAAACGTCTAAATCTATCTACAAACGAGTAAAAAACTTGTAGCGCCTTCTATGGTCGTTCATTCAACTAATTGACAGCGGAAACTGATTTTTGGGAATAGGTGCGCTTTGATGTGAAAAAACATGGATTTTAAAAGTTTTTTTGACCTGTAGCACCATCTAGAGTCGTTTATTGATCTAATTGATAGCGGAAACTGATAGCTTTTGAAAAATAGATGCTTTTTGGGATGAAGAACGTCTAAATCTATCTACAAACGAGTAAAAAACTTGTAGCGCCTTCTATGGTCGTTCATTCAACTAATTGACAGCGGAAACTGATTTTTGGGAATAGGTGCGCTTTGATGTGAAAAAACATGGATTTTAAAAGTTTTTTTGACTTGTAGCACCATCTAGAGTCGTTCATTTATCTAATTGACAGCGGAAACTGATAGATTTTGAAAAATAGATGCTTTTTGGGATGAAAAACGTCTAAATCTATCTACAAACGAGTAAAAAACTTGTAGCGCCTTCTATGGTCGTTCATTCAACTAATTGACAGCGGAAACTGATTTTTGGGAATAGGTGCGCTTTGATGTGAAAAAACATGGATTTTAAAAGTTTTTTAGACTTGTAGCACCATCTAGAGTCGTTTATTGATCTAATTGACAGCGGAAACGGATAGATTTTGAAAAATAGATGCTTTTTGGGATGAAAAACGTCTAAATCTATCTACAAACAAGTAAAAAACTTGTAGCGCCTTCTATGGTCGTTCATTCAACTAATTGATAGCGGAAACTGATAGATTTTGAAAAATAGATGCTTTTTGGGATGAAAAACGTCTAAATCTATCTACAAACGAGTAAAAAACTTGTAGCGCCTTCTATGGTCGTTCATTCAACTAATTGACAGCGGAAACTGATTTTTGGGAATAGGTGCGCTTTGATGTGAAAAAACATGGATTTTAAAAGTTTTTTTGACCTGTAGCACCATCTAGAGTCGTTTATTGATCTAATTGATAGCGGAAACTGATAGATTTTGAAAAATAGATGCTTTTTGGGATGAAAAACGTCTAAATCTATCTACAAACGAGTAAAAAACTTGTAGCGCCTTCTATGGTCGTTCATTCAACTAATTGATAGCGGAAACTGATAGATTTTGAAAAATAGATGCTTTTTGGGATGAAAAACGTCTAAATCTATCTACAAACGAGTAAAAAACTTGTAGCGCCTTCTATGGTCGTTCATTCAACTAATTGACAGCGGAAACTGATTTTTGGGAATAGGTGCGCTTTGATGTGAAAAAACATGGATTTTAAAAGTTTTTTTGACCTGTAGCACCATCTAGAGTCGTTTATTGATCTAATTGATAGCGGAAACTGATAGATTTTGAAAAATAGATGCTTTTTGGGATGAAAAACGTCTAAATCTATCTACAAACGAGTAAAAAACTTGTAGCGCCTTCTATGGTCGTTCATTCAACTAATTGACAGCGGAAACTGATTTTTGGGAATAGGTGCGCTTTGATGTGAAAAAACATGGATTTTAAAAGTTTTTTTGACCTGTAGCACCATCTAGAGTCGTTTATTGATCTAATTGATAGCGGAAACTGATAGATTTTCAAAAATAGATGCTTTTTGGGATGAAAAACGTCTAAATCTATCTACAAACGAGTAAAAAACTTGTAGCGCCTTCTATGGTCGTTCATTCAACTAATTGACAGCGGAAACTGATTATTGGGAATAGGTGCGCTTTGATGTGAAAAAACATGGATTTTAAAAGTTTTTTTGACCTGTAGCACCATCTAGAGTCGTTTATTGATCTAATTGATAGCGGAAACTGATAGATTTTGAAAAATAGATGCTTTTTGGGATGAAAAACGTCTAAATCTATCTACAAACGAGTAAAAAACTTGTAGCGCCTTCTATGGTCGTTCATTCAACTAATTGACAGCGGAAACTGATTTTTGGGAATAGGTGCGCTTTGATGTGAAAAAACATGGATTTTAAAAGTTTTTTTGACCTGTAGCACCATCTAGAGTCGTTTATTGATCTAATTGATAGCGGAAACTGATAGATTTTGAAAAATAGATGCTTTTTGGGATGAAAAACGTCTAAATCTATCTACAAACGAGTAAAAAACTTGTAGCGCCTTCTATGGTCGTTCATTCAACTAATTGACAGCGGAAACTGATTTTTGGGAATAGGTGCGCTTTGATGTGAAAAAACATGGATTTTAAAAGTTTTTTTGACCTGTAGCACCATCTAGAGTCGTTTATTGATCTAATTGATAGCGGAAACTGATAGATTTTCAAAAATAGATGCTTTTTGGGATGAAAAACGTCTAAATCTATCTACAAACGAGTAAAAAACTTGTAGCGCCTTCTATGGTCGTTCATTCAACTAATTGACAGCGGAAACTGATTTTTGGGAATAGGTGCGCTTTGATGTGAAAAAACATGGATTTTAAAAGTTTTTTTGACCTGTAGCACCATCTAGAGTCGTTTATTGATCTAATTGATAGCGGAAACTGATAGATTTTCAAAAATAGATGCTTTTTGGGATGAAAAACGTCTAAATCTATCTACAAACGAGTAAAAAACTTGTAGCGCCTTCTATGGTCGTTCATTCAACTAATTGACAGCGGAAACTGATTTTTGGGAATAGGTGCGCTTTGATGTGAAAAAACATGGATTTTAAAAGTTTTTTTGACCTGTAGCACCATCTAGAGTCGTTTATTGATCTAATTGATAGCGGAAACTGATAGATTTTGAAAAATAGATGCTTTTTGGGATGAAAAACGTCTAAATCTATCTACAAACGAGTAAAAAACTTGTAGCGCCTTCTATGGTCGTTCATTCAACTAATTGACAGCGGAAACTGATTTTTGGGAATAGGTGCGCTTTGATGTGAAAAAACATGGATTTTAAAAGTTTTTTTGACCTGTAGCACCATCTAGAGTCGTTTATTGATCTAATTGATAGCGGAAACTGATAGATTTTCAAAAATAGATGCTTTTTGGGATGAAAAACGTCTAAATCTATCTACAAACGAGTAAAAAACTTGTAGCGCCTTCTATGGTCGTTCATTCAACTAATTGACAGCGGAAACTGATTTTTGGGAATAGGTGCGCTTTGATGTGAAAAAACATGGATTTTAAAAGTTTTTTTGACCTGTAGCACCATCTAGAGTCGTTTATTGATCTAATTGATAGCGGAAACTGATAGATTTTCAAAAATAGATGCTTTTTGGGATGAAAAACGTCTAAATCTATCTACAAACGAGTAAAAAACTTGTAGCGCCTTCTATGGTCGTTCATTCAACTAATTGACAGCGGAAACTGATTTTTGGGAATAGGTGCGCTTTGATGTGAAAAAACATGGATTTTAAAAGTTTTTTTGACCTGTAGCACCATCTAGAGTCGTTTATTGATCTAATTGATAGCGGAAACTGATAGATTTTGAAAAATAGATGCTTTTTGGGATGAAAAACGTCTAAATCTATCTACAAACGAGTAAAAAACTTGTAGCGCCTTCTATGGTCGTTCATTCAACTAATTGACAGCGGAAACTGATTTTTGGGAATAGGTGCGCTTTGATGTGAAAAAACATGGATTTTAAAAGTTTTTTTGACTTGTAGCACCATCTAGAGTCGTTCATTTATCTAATTGACAGCGGAAACTGATAGATTTTGAAAAATAGATGCTTTTTGGGATGAAAAACGTCTAAATCTATCTACAAACGAGTAAAAAACTTGTAGCGCCTTCTATGGTCGTTCATTCAACTAATTGACAGCGGAAACTGATTTTTGGGAATAGGTGCGCTTTGATGTGAAAAAACATGGATTTTAAAAGTTTTTTTGACCTGTAGCACCATCTAGAGTCGTTTATTGATCTAATTGATAGCGGAAACTGATAGATTTTCAAAAATAGATGCTTTTTGGGATGAAAAACGTCTAAATCTATCTACAAACGAGTAAAAAACTTGTAGCGCCTTCTATGGTCGTTCATTCAACTAATTGACAGCGGAAACTGATTTTTGGGAATAGGTGCGCTTTGATGTGAAAAAACATGGATTTTAAAAGTTTTTTTGACCTGTAGCACCATCTAGAGTCGTTTATTGATCTAATTGATAGCGGAAACTGATAGATTTTCAAAAATAGATGCTTTTTGGGATGAAAAACGTCTAAATCTATCTACAAACGAGTAAAAAACTTGTAGCGCCTTCTATGGTCGTTCATTCAACTAATTGACAGCGGAAACTGATTTTTGGGAATAGGTGCGCTTTGATGTGAAAAAACATGGATTTTAAAAGTTTTTTTGACTTGTAGCAATATCTAGAGTCGTTCATTTATCTAATTGACAGCGGAAACTGATAGATTTTGAAAAATAGATGCTTTTTGGGATGAAAAACGTCTAAATCTATCTACAAACGAGTAAAAAACTTGTAGCGCCTTCTATGGTCGTTCATTCAACTAATTGACAGCGGAAACTGATTTTTGGGAATAGGTGCGCTTTGATGTGAAAAAACATGGATTTTAAAAGTTTTTTTGACCTGTAGCACCATCTAGAGTCGTTTATTGATCTAATTGATAGCGGAAACTGATAGATTTTCAAAAATAGATGCTTTTTGGGATGAAAAACGTCTAAATCTATCTACAAACGAGTAAAAAACTTGTAGCGCCTTCTATGGTCGTTCATTCAACTAATTGACAGCGGAAACTGATTTTTGGGAATAGGTGCGCTTTGATGTGAAAAAACATGGATTTTAAAAGTTTTTTTGACCTGTAGCACCATCTAGAGTCGTTTATTGATCTAATTGATAGCGGAAACTGATAGATTTTGAAAAATAGATGCTTTTTGGGATGAAAAACGTCTAAATCTATCTACAAACGAGTAAAAAACTTGTAGCTCCTTCTATGGTCGTTCATTCAACTAATTGACAGCGGAAACTGATTTTTGGGAATAGGTGCGCTTTGATGTGAAAAAACATGGATTTTAAAAGTTTTTTTGACCTGTAGCACCATCTAGAGTCGTTTATTGATCTAATTGATAGCGGAAACTGATAGATTTTGAAAAATAGATGCTTTTTGGGATGAAAAACGTCTAAATCTATCTACAAACGAGTAAAAAACTTGTAGCGCCTTCTATGGTCGTTCATTCAACTAATTGACAGCGGAAACTGATTTTTGGGAATAGGTGCGCTTTGATGTGAAAAAACATGGATTTTAAAAGTTTTTTTGACCTGTAGCACCATCTAGAGTCGTTTATTGATCTAATTCATAGCGGAAACTGATAGATTTTGAAAAATAGATGCTTTTTGGGATGAAAAACGTCTAAATCTATCTACAAACGAGTAAAAAACTTGTAGCTCCTTCTATGGTCGTTCATTCAACTAATTGACAGCGGAAACTGATTTTTGGGAATAGGTGCGCTTTGATGTGAAAAAACATGGATTTTAAAAGTTTTTTTGACCTGTAGCACCATCTAGAGTCGTTTATTGATCTAATTGATAGCGGAAACTGATAGATTTTCAAAAATAGATGCTTTTTGGGATGAAAAACGTCTAAATCTATCTACAAACGAGTAAAAAACTTGTAGCGCCTTCTATGGTCGTTCATTCAACTAATTGACAGCGGAAACTGATTTTTGGGAATAGGTGCGCTTTGATGTGAAAAAACATGGATTTTAAAAGTTTTTTTGACCTGTAGCACCATCTAGAGTCGTTTATTGATCTAATTGATAGCGGAAACTGATAGATTTTGAAAAATAGATGCTTTTTGGGATGAAAAACGTCTAAATCTATCTACAAACGAGTAAAAAACTTGTAGCGCCTTCTATGGTCGTTCATTCAACTAATTGACAGCGGAAACTGATTTTTGGGAATAGGTGCGCTTTGATGTGAAAAAACATGGATTTTAAAAGTTTTTTTGACCTGTAGCACCATCTAGAGTCGTTTATTGATCTAATTGATAGCGGAAACTGATAGATTTTGAAAAATAGATGCTTTTTGGGATGAAAAACGTCTAAATCTATCTACAAACGAGTAAAAAACTTGTAGCGCCTTCTATGGTCGTTCATTCAACTAATTGACAGCGGAAACTGATTTTTGGGAATAGGTGCGCTTTGATGTGAAAAAACATGGATTTTAAAAGTTTTTTGACTTGTAGAACCATCTAGAGTCGTTTATTGATCTAATTGACAGCGGAAACTGATAGATTTTGAAAAATAGATGCTTTTTGGGATGAAAAACGTCTAAATCTATCTACAAACGAATAAAAAACTTGTAGCGCCTTCTATCGTCGTTCATTCAACTAATTGACAGCGGAAACTGATTTTTGGGAATAGGTGCGCTTTGATGTGAAAAAACATGGATTTTAAAAGTTTTTTTGACCTGTAGCACCATCTAGAGTCGTTTATTGATCTAATTGATAGCGGAAACTGATAGATTTTCAAAAATAGATGCTTTTTGGGATGAAAAACGTCTAAATCTATCTACAAACGAGTAAAAAACTTGTAGCGCCTTCTATGGTCGTTCATTCAACTAATTGACAGCGGAAACTGATTTTTGGGAATAGGTGCGCTTTGATGTGAAAAAACATGGATTTTAAAAGTTTTTTTGACTTGTAGCACCATCTAGAGTCGTTTATTGATCTAATTGATAGCGGAAACTGATAGATTTTGAAAAATAGATGCTTTTTGGGATGAAAAACGTCTAAATCTATCTACAAACGAATAAAAAACTTGTAGCGCCTTCAATGGTCGTTCATTCAACTAATTGACAGCGGAAACTGATTTTTGGGAATAGGTGCGCTTTGATGTGAAAAAACATGGATTTTAAAAGTTTTTTAGACTTGTAGCACCATCTAGAGTCGTTTATTGATCTAATTGACAGCGGAAACGGATAGATTTTGAAAAATAGATGCTTTTTGGGATGAAAAACGTCTAAATCTATCTACAAACGAGTAAAAAACGTGTAGCGCCTTCTATGGTCGTTCATTCAACTAATTGACAGCGGAAACTGATTTTTGGGAATAGGTGCGCTTTGATGTGAAAAAACATGGATTTTAAAAGTTTTTTAGACTTGTAGCACCATCTAGAGTCGTTTATTGATCTAATTGACAGCGGAAACGGATAGATTTTGAAAAATAGATGCTTTTTGGGATGGAAAACGTCTAAATCTATCTACAAACGAGTAAAAAACGTGTAGCGCCTTCTATGGTCGTTCATTCAACTAATTGACAGCGGAAACTGATTTTTGGGAATAGGTGCGCTTTGATGTGAAAAAACATGGATTTTAAAAGTTTTTTAGACTTGTAGCACCATCTAGAGTCGTTTATTGATCTAATTGACAGCGGAAACGGATAGATTTTGAAAAATAGATGCTTTTTGGGATGAAAAACGTCTAAATCTATCTACAAACGAGTAAAAAACGTGTAGCGCCTTCTATGGTCGTTCATTCAACTAATTGACAGCGGAAACTGATTTTTGGGAATAGGTGCGCTTTGATGTGAAAAAACATGGATTTTAAAAGTTTTTTTGACCTGTAGCACCATCTAGAGTCGTTTATTGATCTAATTGATAGCGGAAACTGATAGATTTTGAAAAATAGATGCTTTTTGGGATGAAAAACGTCTAAATCTATCTACAAACGAGTAAAAAACTTGTAGCGCCTTCTATGGTCGTTCATTCAACTAATTGACAGCGGAAACTGATTTTTGGGAATAGGTGCGCTTTGATGTGAAAAAACATGGATTTTAAAAGTTTTTTTGACCTGTAGCACCATCTAGAGTCGTTTATTGATCTAATTGATAGCGGAAACTGATAGATTTTGAAAAATAGATGCTTTTTGGGATGAAAAACGTCTAAATCTATCTACAAACGAGTAAAAAACTTGTAGCGCCTTCTATGGTCGTTCATTCAACTAATTGACAGCGGAAACTGATTTTTGGGAATAGGTGCGCTTTGATGTGAAAAAACATGGATTTTAAAAGTTTTTTGACTTGTAGAACCATCTAGAGTCGTTTATTGATCTAATTGACAGCGGAAACTGATAGATTTTGAAAAATAGATGCTTTTTGGGATGAAAAACGTCTAAATCTATCTACAAACGAATAAAAAACTTGTAGCGCCTTCTATCGTCGTTCATTCAACTAATTGACAGCGGAAACTGATTTTTGGGAATAGGTGCGCTTTGATGTGAAAAAACATGGATTTTAAAAGTTTTTTTGACCTGTAGCACCATCTAGAGTCGTTTATTGATCTAATTGACAGCGGAAACTGATAGATTTTGAAAAATAGATGCTTTTTGGGATGAAAAACGTCTAAATCTATCTACAAACGAATAAAAAACTTGTAGCGCCTTCTATGGTCGTTCATTCAACTAATTGACAGCGGAAACTGATTTTTGGGAATAGGTGCGCTTTGATGTGAAAAAACATGGATTTTAAAAGTTTTTTTGACTTGTAGCACCATCTAGAGTCGTTTATTGATCTAATTGACAGCGGAAACTGATAGCTCCTGAAGGATAGAAGCTTTTTGGTATGAGAAAAACATCAAAATGGATCTAGAAATGCGTGAAAAATCCTAATTTTTAAAATTTTGTGGGTATCTACTTGTTGCATGGGTTGACGGTCGTCCCGATACCACAAATATCTGCTACCAACTAACAGAACTAACAACTTTATTAACTTAGATAAATTATAAAAAGCATAAGATATAACTTGACAACCCAATCAAAATCACTTCTTCTTCCTTTTTCTTTTACGGCCTCCGTCCTTGTGCCATTCAGCCATAGGCCTCGTCTCGCCTCAGTACTAGTGTTTGCTTCCTGGCGCGTTTGGTTGGAACAGCCACAAGTTGGTTGGCTTGTTACGCCATCTAGTGTCGTTCATTTAACTAAATGACAGCGAAAACTGATAGCTCCTGAAGGATAGAAGCTTTTTGGTATAGCTTTAGGTAGTGGTTACGGCTTATTTCTTGTACTGTGTTGGGATATTGAGGTCTTGATGGATCAATTTGTTTGTAACGTACTATGGTGCATCAACTAGTATTCGAAGGATTTTAGATTTTAGAGCGATACTAGATTTGCTGGCGCCTCCCCATAATTCTATTCCAGATGGGTATGATGACTGCCTTATACAGTGTGGAAACCACTTATGGAATAAAATTCTTTATGTCATTATTTTAGAAAATTATAAAAAATGCCGAGACACGTCAACTTTTGAATTGAAGGGGACACTTTTTGGCGCTAATTTCATAAACGTATATTAAGACTTTATTTTGTAGTTGTGGTGTATGCTGAATGAATAGTAGGCTTAAGAAATTGTCAATGGTTGGCATCTGTCAACAGTGTCAATGAACACACGTGTTAGGTGCGGATTATGGCCGATAAATCTTTTGGTATATAATATGTTGATTTTCTAATAAATGTATTAAGTAATTATCGTATTATTGTGAGACCTAATAATTGGCGACGAGGATGGGATAGTCCTGAAAGTCAACAAAAGCTCAACAAATTCAAAGGTCAAACAAGGTCTCAGTAAACAGTCAAATTCTTGTTTTTATAAAATGGCGCTCTTAATCGGGAACATTGAAGTAATAGATGTGAACAAAACAGACATAGAAGCGTACCTTGAAATAATGGACCATCTATTTAGATGTAATGATGTAGAAAACGACAAGAAAGTAGATTTTTTCATAATATCAATGGGAGGCATACAAGCTAGTCAAAACACAGTCTGTATCATCCAAAATGTATGAGGAGTTAAAACAGATTTTAAAAGATATATTGGCTCCGAAGAAATCTTTAATTTATGAATCATATAAGTTTTACAAACTAAACCATGCTACGTCCACAATTGCTGAATATATAGCCAAACTGAAAGACCAAGCAGCACTGTGTGACTTTGAAAATTTAACACATTATCTAGATAGAGCACTGAAAGATAAATTCGTTTGTGGAATTACAGAGAAGATAATTCAAGACAGATTATTGACAGAAAAATTATTATCGGCCATAATCCGCACCCAACACGTGTGTCATTGACACTGCTGACAGATGCCAACCATTGACAATTTCTTAAGCCTACTATTCATTCAGCATACACCACAGTAGTGAGACTGGAGATCTTCTTCCAAGTATTGCCTTGGACTTTAGATTGTTCTGCTTTCGTTTTTTGGCTAAGTGTTCCCTCCAATTGAGTTTTGAGTCTGAGTGTAATCCCAGGTAATTGACACGAGAAGTTACAGGTATCACTATGTTGTTAACAGTAACTAGAGGACATCGGATTTTTCTTAGTGTAAATGGGATTTGTTTTTTTGATTTTTATTCTCCATAGGCTTTCAACTAATTGACATCGGAAATTGATAGTTTTGAGGAATATATGCGTTTTGTGATGAAAAACATCGACATAGATCTAGAAACTGGTGAAAAATCATAGTTTATACAAGTTTTTGACTTGTAACGCCATCTAGACTCGTTTATATAACTAATTGACAGCGAAGACTGATAGGGGAAAGTGTCCTAAAATAACATAACTGCTAAAATGACACACTTGCTCTATATAGGAAACTAGAAGCGGCATCTTTTATTCGGTAACTGTACTAAGTTCACAGATCTCTCTAGGTGTATTTAACGGTTTTATTGTGTAGGTTATGTTTCAGTGGCAAGAAAGTTTTGTATGCGTGGATTTTACATTTTGCTGATTTTATATCATTCTTCGTGGTATTAAATATTGTGTTGGCATTAATTGTTATATTATGTGAACAGTGAACAATTGATTGGTAAGTAGGTTTTTTAATAGCAACTTTAACATTATCAATAATAATCTATATATTGAAAATGTAACATTGCATTTAAAATGACATATTGTGGTTGTTGTTAAAGTTACATAGTATGTCATTTTATATGACGCACAGTACAATTTCCAGTCTTTTTTTGGTACAATGATTTATATTAATTGTAATTCGATTTTTAATTTTTTCTTATAGATAACCATGGTTGGAAGGTATGTCAGAAAGACTTATAGACAGTCCTGGGATGAAGCATCTATAAAAGATGTACAAGAAAAGAGAATGGGATGTCTAAAAGCGTCTAAAGTGTATAACGTTCCCCCAAGCAACTCTTAGACGTAGAGATGCTAATAAGAATAAAAGAGTTAAAGATGTAGAGAAAAGTCTGGGCCGATTTTCAATAACTTTTGATTCTCAAACAGAGAAAGAGATGGTAAGACACCTAAAATATCTTGAAGCTAGACTGTTTGGTATAACCACAACCGAAGTGAGACAATTAGCTTATGAGTTTGCGGAAAAAAATAAACTAGATCATAGATTTAACCGTGAAAAAGGAATCGCAGGAAAAGAGAGGCACAGAGGATTTCGCACAAGAAATACCGACGGCCAGAACCCACTTCAGCAACCAGGGCACGAGGTTTTAACAACTCTCAAGTTTCCAAATTTTTTGAGGTTTTAGATTCTGTTCTTTAAGAGAAATCTATCTCTGTTGAGAAGATTGAGAAGATTTACAATATGGATGAAAGTGGACTGTCTATTGTCCAGAAACCTCCGAAAATATTGTCATCAACTGGGCGCAAACAAGTAGGATCCCTGACAGGCACAGAAAAAACAAAAAAGATGAACTTTTTGATAAAGCACCTCCTGGAAGTATAGGTTTGTTCCAAGAGTCTGGTTGGATGAACTCAGAACTCTTCGTTCAATGGCTGAAACATTTTTGCAAACCCCTCTCCGGAGAATAAAGTACTCCTTCTGCTTGATGGTCATGTAAGCCATACCTCCTTAGCAGCTGTGTTGTTTTGTAGAGAGAATAACATCATTCTCATGTGCTTCCCAGCTCACTGCACCTTTGGACCCCTAAAGACGTATTGCAATCAGGCTTGTACCACATGGATGAAAAATCATCCAGGTGAGTGAACTCTTTTCTGAAGCGTATGGTAAAGCAGCCACAATCCAAAATGCATTGAGCGGATTTGCTAAAACAGGAATCAGTCCATTTAATTCCAACATTTCTCCCGATTTCCTTTTTGTACCAGCGGACACAACTGATATTGCACTAGAAGATACCCAGGCTGAAACACCAAATCCGTTGGGGGAGCAGCTTCACGATGACAATCAAACAGAAAAAGATGTCGTTTCTGAACTTCCAATCAATAGTAATGAAGAAGACAAGACAGTAGTCGCAAAGAAATATCCCCACCTCCAAAAGCAATATTCCAATCAAGAAAAAGGAATGTAACAAAAAAGTACGCAGTCCTATAACATGTTCTCCGAATCATGAGGAATTGAAATATAAAAACGAAGAGCAAGCAAAAATAGACGGACGGAAAATTAAAAAGAAGATTTCCTGTGGCAACTCTAAAGAACAGAACATGTCAGAAGCACATTGTTCGAAATTACATATGAATTTGCCTGATCAAACTACAAAAAAGAGTCCCAAGGTAATAATTGAAGATGAGACAGATGAAGAAAGTGAACCCTTTCAAGAGACTGATGATGAGGATGATGCGTCTTGCATTTATTGCAAAGGGTTATTTAGGGAATCAAAATTTAAGGAAATTTGGATCCAGTGTATGCTGCGTCAGCTGTGGGCTCATTTGGAGTGTACAGATTTAACTCCAAAATCAAAGACATTTATTTGTGACTTGAGCAACTAATATTTTGATACTATTTTGGACGCTGGTTACATTAATTGTGAAATGATAAGAGACAGCGACATAGATTTGTCGGAATTAGAATAACGCGATCTCGGTCTAGGGTCTAGTCGAATCAGAAAGACAAAGCGGTGGTAGGTAACAAAATTTCATACAGCCGCTAACCAAATCACATTAGAGCCGCAAGCGTACATTTTACGCTTTATCCTATAATTCTCAAATAAACGAAGCCAATCACAAATGTAGCCCGGCAAACGAAAACTTACAATTCCATCGGCGTTTTAAAGCCACCTCGGCATACACACACACCCTAACAACGATGCTGATTATTATTGTGCAGCAAATTATTTTCGTATTATTTATCATTAATAAAATAGATGGGTATATACAGAACGTATGTTAATTCTAGTATTATTAAACCTTTGACAAGCAAAAATTAAAATAGATATCGAAGAATAAATAATATATTATTCTAACGCTTTGCAACAATGCTTTGAAAAATATTTTTCAAAAACAGTGACCGTTCAACGAAGAAGAAACAACTACTTCCCGGGCGATATTCCTCGACAGACATTGAATTACACTTCTAAGTCAAACATTTCTTCTTAGAACTTAAAACCATTTAATATAATGTAGATGTTCATGCAAGAAACTAAGAAATTAAGATTTAAATTAAAGAAAGATGGTCAACTTTCAACTAAGAAATTAATTTCTTCCATGAATTCGAAAAAACGCATGCGCGAAGTCCTGATCACTGATCCCCTAAGCAATTGTGGGAGAAGCCGCTGTCTGCAGGGACCCGATCCGATGTTGCCATTTTGAAAATATGCGGTGTTACAAGATGTATGCAGTAAATTTGAATTAATAACCATTGAACTGAAAAGAAGCCGCTGTCTGCCTAACCTAAACCAACCTAACCTAACTTTTTTTTCTTTTTTGCTGGGGTGGAAACGCTTTATGCGCACCGGGTACAGGTTCTCCCCTTCCCCGGTAATGTGAGACTCCTAATACTCACTAAAACCACCTCTTACGGGACAAAACCCAGGGTCCAGAACCATCTTTCAAGACATTACATCAGACCACAGGATTTATTCTTTCTCCTCACTTCTCATCATGCCTCTCTTCTTCCGCCTTTTTCCCATTATTTCATTATGAACTTTTCGCCAACTTCCCAGTTCCCCTTGCTCTTTAACATCCATGCTAACAGACCTCTTGCGGATACTGGTGCTGCCATTCTTACTTCCAGCTCTCATCTTTGAATATGCCATCTGTCACAGTT
Organism: Lochmaea crataegi; assembly: GCA_947563755.1. NCBI lineage: Eukaryota > Metazoa > Arthropoda > Insecta > Coleoptera > Chrysomelidae > Lochmaea > Lochmaea crataegi. The sequence goes on along the minus strand of OX387426.1, from coordinate 49,070,387 downwards.
ATCTGAGTCCGCTTTCTTGATCTTGTGCAAAAAGGTCCTAAAACTCCCGCGTCCAGTCAGAACCTGTGACTCATAATAATTGGTTCTTGAGTGCTTACAGCTCAACTACTCGTTCAAACTCGGGATTTCAAACTCGGGATTAGGGCCCTCGTCCACTGTGCAACTGACGTTACACCATCCCATCTCAGCTGCCACTCAGCTCTTGTTTCCCTTCTCAATTCGTCTCTTACATCGGTGGTAACTATTTCCCTGATGGCTAATTCGTATCAAACGTCACGTGTCACCTCAAACGGCACGTCAAACGTCACGTGTCATGTCAAAGGTCACGTTTCCTGACAAACGTCAAGAGCTAGGTCAAACGTCACGTGTCACGTCAAACGTGTCACATGTCAGGTTATGAATCAACTAGCCAAACTGTCATAACTGTCAGAGTATATAATACTCCATTAAAAAGCGGAGTATGCAGAGTTTACTCCGGGTAGGTTTCTGAACGTTTATAAAAGCATACTCTATACCGGTAGAGTAAATTTATGAACGCTTCGGAGTAAACTATCCTTACTCTGAGTAAGTTTATGAACGTAGCCCTAGAAAATCTTGTCTGAAAATAAAAGAAGGAAAAGCAGCGCGACGTTTGACGGGACATGAGACGTTTGATGCGAAACCTATGACACGTGACGTTTGACATGAAACGTGATGTTTGACGTGACACGCGACGTTCGACATGAAACGTGACTTGTGACGTTTGATGCATTCTCTCTCCGACCCGCTTCCTCACCCGGCTGAACAAAGGGGGCCACCTCGCCTGCGCATTACAAAAGTGTACCATACGTGCCCCATAGCTGCTCACCTACTGTTTCTGAACTTGCCGAACAGCCACTATTTGTGTTAAGTTATTGTTTATATGAGCTTGTGATACATGTTTAAAATTTTTCGTAAACACGTTTGATATTTATCTTCCGTTATCTGACAGCTCGATTACTATTGGAAGTTTTGACAAATGATTGAAAAGAGTGCGCATGTCCGGTTGGGTTTATTAATTGCTTAATTTATGTTGAATCTTAATCTTAAATTAGTTTTAGTTTATACTAGATTTCCTATTGCATAGGAGCACAAGAAAGGGTCGATAGCCATAAAGCAGCAATAAATCATTGGCGTTACGTTTTTCGGTAAAGACCTGGCCAGGCTTTTTTAGAAAGCTTATCGACTAGCTTTAAAGTTCTTTCCGGTAAGGGTCGCAGATTAATAATTACACATATTCGTAGGGATAAAGGAGTTTTAGATGATGGTTCATTTGAATTCGAATTTAAGCCTGTAGTCAATTGAATACCTACCAACCATACTGTAGCCTATACTTTTTTACTTGCAACTGTAACCTCTAGGTAGCTATAGCGATAAAAAAGATAATAATTCTAGTGTTACTTACGGTATGCCTTCGACTAAGCTCGAGGTAAAACAATGGGTCGTGAATTTTCGCCTAAATGTTGTATAATAAAAATTTGTCTGGCATATAACTTATTCGAGCGCCACGTCATTTGTAAAATGAACTAATATAATTTACCCTGATCAAATGACGAAAAACAGAGTATATGGTTTTTTATAGGTACTTAGATGATCATTAAATAAAAATCGGGAAAGTAACTTAACAATCTAATGAAGAATATCCTACTTAAAGTCGACTTTGGTCCCTACTATTTTACAAATATGGCCCTTGGCCGTCGTACATTAAATATACAAATTAATTAGGTTCCTAGGGAAATTAGTTCAATGCTAAAGGTTCTACAACAATATGATGAATCAAAGAAATATGGCCCTTGGCCTCGTACATTAAGTATACAAATTAATAAGATTTCGAGGGAAATTAGTTCAATGCTAAAGGTTCTACCATGGTATGATTAATCAAATATTAGAAATATATATCGGCTTATGCATCTATAAATGGTTTTCGTATTCTCCCATGGAGAAGAGAAACGAATTTTATGTCAATAATGTACTGGACATAATATGATCCATACTTGAAAAAGCAAGTATAACGTAGTGTCGGAAGTAGAGAATCGAACTGAATTGATTTTCAAATCAAGTTGCTAGTTGAATCAGGTTGATTGTAGAATGTAAAATGTAGAACGTAGAATGGAGAGTTGTTGCAATCTAAAAAGACACAGGAATTTTTAGAAGCTTCTACAAGCAACAAGTGCTGTCGGCGAAAGTAATTAATTTAGAATGCCAGAGTCATCCCACAAACATTTCAAAGATATCTACACGACAATCATTAGTAATGTATAAAAAGGTATTGACTTACTTAGAATTTCCTTCGACACAACTCACATTATAATTGTCTTTCTTTTTAGACAATCAAGAGAACGCCGGTCAGGCTTGTCTCCAAAATGGTATCTAATTACCAACAAACTTTCCTGCGCACATCATTTGTGACAATTTTCGGATGTTTTAAATCTTTAACAGTGCCCTCTCAGAAAAGATATGAGAACATAAGTAAGGAATCTAACGTGCGTCGACATTATAGTTAAATGTAGTTAAATCCGTTCCTAGGCATTGCCGTTAGATGGCTCGAGAGGTACTAAAATAGGTAATATATAAGCAAAACGAATTATTTTGAGCAGAGAAACAGGATCTCCTGTTACACAACTAATAGAAAAAATCCAAATATATAAGTTTATTTAACCTAATACAAAATTATTTAACATAATAAAAAACTGTAAGACCCATCCCTACTACGTCCAAAGATGTAAGGAAATTAAAATAGAATCCTTATCGTTTTTTTTTCTTATCGAAGCGAAGAAAAATAATAATCATTCGGTTTGTTCTCTCCTTTTATCTTTTCACACGCAAAGTTAGAGAGTTTAAAAATATGTGTGGATGATCACCGCACCGCCGCCACCATCCAAGCCATTATTCAAACCAAATTCACAATTATTTTACATACGTTTTGCTTGCTTGCGGATTAAGGCACGTGTCGCTTTCAACCAAACAACCTTTTAGGAAAAGGGGTTATTTGTCACGCAAATTGGCACCCCGCTGTTGATATATACTCGAGTGGAATTCTCGACCAACTTGTGTCTTTTTCTTTTGTTAATTGAGATAATAACGTTTGCGGTCCGGAAGAAGAGAATTTTTGTTAAATAACGTTGTTTTTTTCTGGAAATTGTCTGTTCTGGAGAAATGTCAATTTTTTGATCATCAGCACCATCTGGAGTCTATAATAACTTTCTAAACTGAAGGCACACCTGGAAAAAATTATTACCAGGACGACTAGGCTTTTCTGGCAATGCAGAAGAGCTGGGGAATACGACCTGAGGTGGTTCACTGGCTTTACACTATTGTGATAAGGCCAACGATCACCTATGGAACAATAGTCTGGTGGAGGAGGTCAGAGGTCTAAACTGGTGAAAAATCGCAAAGAATCCCTTAATGGGCTTGGATGATACAACAAAATGTCTCTAATGTGGATGCAGGCAGATGAGTGGATTGCTGGTAATGATATGGTAGACCAGTTAGCTAAAGAAGGCTCAAAGAAAGATCATAGTTCCGGAAACATTTTGTGGAATCACAAAAGATTGCATAAGAAGGGAAATCGGGAACTGGCTAGATAGGGAACACCAACTCAAATGGAGGTTGATACAAGGGCACCTCCTTACAAAGAGTTTACCGAACAAGACAGACAAGGAACTCTCAACCAGGCTATTGAAACTGGGTAAGAGACATTTGAAGACAGTTACCGACCTGGTGATTGGGCACTGCACCTTGAGGAAATATCTACAAAATGGGCAAAATTAGTGCATAAAATGTGACCTTGATGATGAAACACCTACTCACATACTCTGCTTCTGCGAGAACTTACAAGTACTTAGACGGAAGCACTTTGTAGAGGAATTTACTGTTTGGACCCTTACTTTGTGGAATCTACACATATTAATGTTATAAATGAAACTAACTGTTTCTAATTAATTCCACTATTTAATTAAAAATTTTTATGAAAATTATGAAAGGATATTGATAATTATTTCGATATTGACATATCATCGTCAGAATGACAGAAGTTACATTTTATGTGATGCTTACTTGATGTTTAATATTTTGGCTAGACCAAATAGTAAGTGACCTATCTTGTGATTGACTTAATATATATGAATAGAAAAAAGAAGAAGATATGATTTTACAAATATTAAAGCTTAGGTATTATTAGCCCTATGGGGATATCCTGGATATCTTTCTCCCATTTAAGATCAGTATAACTGTGCAATGATATAGGAAACCAAGGAAAACTATATCTGCTGATCTTTACAATTGTTACTTAAGAAGACAATTTATTAGTGGAGGGCTCCTTACATTTATCTGTTCATTGACAACTTCATATTGTGGGTCTCTTAAGTGTCTTCTTATTTCTAGTCCTCCAAGGAAATCTAGTTCTTGTTTCTTATCACAAATATGCAGTACTTCTAGTTCTGTGTTAGGTGTTAAAGAATGTTTTGTATCAAGAAGATGTTTTGCGTAATGTGATTTATCTGGCTGTTTTAATCTGTATGCTCGTGAGTGTTCATCGTATCTAATTTCAAAATTTCGAATTGTTTGACCAATATAGACAGCATTACATTCTGGACATTTAAGTTTATATATTCCAGAGTTTTTTATTGGGGGTATTTTTGTTTTTACATTTAACAATTTTTTACTCACATTGTTTTCTGTTTTAAAAGAAATTGCTGTATTTGTTGAACAAGATATTATCTTTGAAATATTATTAGAAATATTACCGGCATATGTGATGGTTTTGTAATTTTGTATTTCCCTAGTTTTTTCAGGAAATATTAATTGTAATGCCACTTTTTCCTCTTTTTTATTAATTTATTTATTACATGTATTGGATAACCGTTGGATGTGGCTATTTGTTTAATTATATTAATTTCTCTATCAAAATTATATTTGTTCTTAGGAACTGAAAATGCTCTATGTATTATTGAATTATATGGTATAGTCACATCAGTATGTGTTTGTTTTCTGTAAATTGAAAAATCAAGTATATTATTGACTCTTTGAATTTTATTATCAAGAAAATTGATTGAGTTATTTTCTTCAACTTCTAATGTAAATTTAATTTTTGGATGTAAATTATTAATATGATTGAACAATATATCTAATTGTCGTTCACTACCTACAAGAAACAATAACGAAAACTACAACAACTGGAATACATAAAACATAACACTCAATACACTACTGAACATCATAAAACTGTAAGTACTTACACACTGTATCAAAATTAAACAAACTAAATAAGTTATTTAGCTTTAATTAACTTCAATCCGACTTAATATAAAATACACATGACACGACTTGTCAATCAATGTAAAGAATAATCATAGACATTAATAGTAGGTGACAAGGAGGTTTATACGTCATTCTCCCCGTCTATGTTTTCTCCTCCTACCACAAAGTCGCGTAGATGAGAAGGTAGCCCGCGATTCCTCTTGGGTCTTTCGTTGGCAGGTGTTTCTCCCCTAACTTCTAGTGAAGTGCCCGGAAGATTCACGTCTTGAGGATCTGGAGTGGGGCCGTCTGCGTTCACTGAATGAAAGGATTCATCAAAGGAATCATCTTCAAATGACTCTTCAATTGAAGAGCGAGAATCGTTCGGCAGCGGGGCTAAATGCCTATTAGACACTGTACTCTCCGTGCCGTTCGACCTTCGAATTACGGAATAGTGTGGATTATAGTCAAGCAGTTCAGCTTCTTCCACTAAGGGATCGTTTTTTGAGCAAACGTGATTTTTAACGAGAACCGGTCCTGGCGCTAGCCATGTAGGCATTGATTCTCCATTGGGCGACCTCCGCGGATGTTTGAAAAGTCTCTCGTGAGGCGTCTCATTGGTAGATGTGCAGAGAAGTGATCGAATGGAGTGAAGAGCGTTCTTCAAGACTCGTTCCCAGTGTTTTACTGTTATGTTGTTGGAACGCAAGCTGAGTTGTACTGCACGCCACAGAGTACCATTAAGGCGTTCTACTTGGCCATTTCCTCGTGGATTGTACGGAGTAGTTCGGGAAGAGGCAACACTGTTAGCTCTCAAGAAAGTTTTAAGTTCTTCTGACATAAAGGAGCTTCCTCTGTCGCTATGGATGTACAGCGGATGTCCAAACGTACTAAAAAGGTCTTGTAAGCATTTGATGATCGTTGCAGATGACATGTCTTTGCAAGGGTAAGCCCATGGAAATCGGCTATACTCGTCAATTATGGTGAGTAAATATTTATTCTCCGATTTTGATGGAAGAGGCCCTTTGAAGTCCAAATTCAGCCTTTCAAAGGGAGCCAACGCTTTTATTAGTTGTCCTTTTGTTGTCATGACGCGTGGTTTAAGTTCAGCACATACTCTACAAGAGGTCGTCATAGTCTTTATGTCATTGATCGAGTACGGGAGGTTCTTTGAGCGTACCCAGTGGTACATCCTCGTTATGCCAGGGTGACATAGTAGAGCATGTAACTCATATAATTTATTATTAGCCATGAGTGCGCAGACTCTGGATAGTGCATCTGCTGCAGTGTTTTGGGAGCCAGGTCGATAGATGATATCCTATTTAAAACAGGAGAGCTCAAGACGCCAGCGTTGAATTTTTTCATTTTTAATTTTACTAGAGTGGTTTTGGTTAAACATGAAACACACGGATTGTTGATCCGTTATCAACATGAAGTATTTCCCCATCAGGAAATGCCGCCACTTTCTTAGGCTTTCCACAATAGCGTATGCTTCTTTTTCAACCGATGGGTGTCTACGTTCAGCATTCGATAGTGTCCTGGAGAAGAATGCCACTGGTAAGCCTTTTTGAGAGAGCGTGGCAGCTATCGCATACTCTGACGCGTCAGTTTCAACAGTCAGAATCTCATCTCCATCAATTGCTACCAGTGAAGCTTTACAAATATCTGACTTTAATTGCTCAAACTGGATAACGGCACTTTCAGGTAACGGGAAACTGCTAACGTTCGTTAAAGGCTGTAGTTTAGTCGAAAAATCTTTCACCCATTTTGCGTAATGGGCAAACAGCCCTAGAGCGCGTTTCAGCTCAGCAGTGTTCGTGGGGACTGGTAGCTGTAGTAGTGGTTGGAGACGTTCTTTGTCTGGTTCAATGGTATTATTTTTGATCGTGTAGCCCAACAAACTTATGGTCAGCTGACGAAATTTACATGTTTGATCATTCAAAGTTAGGTTGTACTTTTTTGCAGCAGCTTGAAAGTTCAGTAGGTTCTGATCGTGATCGCTGTCATCTTTTCCGCATACGGTGACATCGTCGAGGTAAGTAAAAGTCCCTTTAAGCTTTTCCTTTTCTATTATATATTCGAGCGTACGCTGAAATGCTGCGACACCGTTGGTGACTCCGAATGGGATTCTCGTAAATTGATAGAGTTTCCCTGCAGCTTCAAATGCCGTGTACGATTTTTCACTCTCTTTAATAGGCACTTGGTGATAGGCGCTCTTTAAGTCTATCTGACTGAAGACACTGAATTTCGCAACCTTCGACACAATGGTCTCGATATGAGGTAACGGGTATGCGTCCAATTCTGTAAACTTGTTTACGGTCAAGGAGTAGTCGATCACGAGCCTTTTTCGGTATGCCCCTCCTCCTGCTACTAAGACCTGCGCACGCCAAGGAGATATGCTCGGTTCTATTAGGCCGTCTTCCAGTACCTTCGAGACTTCTTCCGTGATTAATTTTTCGTCTTGTTCACTATAATGTCTGGATTTCACGGCTATAGGTTTGATATCCGGAGAGAGGTTAGTAAATATTGAGGCGGGGGGCACTGAAGCTTGCATTACATTGCAGACCAAAGGTTCTTTAGATCCTCCGAAGCTGAATTGGAGAGTGGAGTGTTCTTTAAGTATATCATGGCCTATGAAAACATCAGCATAAAGGTTGCTGACGACGAGAAATGGCCTGTGTTTGTGTGAGCATTCGTTCATAGTTACAGTTGCAAAGCAAACACTTCTTACGAAAGATACGTTATTTTGAGAGGCTAATGTGACAGTCTGTTTGTGAGGTTTCAGTTTCAGCTGCATTAGTCTTGCTATCTTCTCGTCTATAAAGCTCACTGAACTTCCCGTGTCAATTAACGCGTCGGCGTGATAGTTGTTGAGAGTTACGGGGATAGTAGCCTTTGAAAGACTCGATGGAGAGGCAGCTGAGACAGCATTAGCAACCACTTCAGACTCATCCGAGTCCGAGACACATTCTTAAACGGTAACGGCGTTATTAGTAACCTTCATAGCTCTACATACATTAGCAAAATGTCCCTTCTTGGAGCATAGTTGGCACTGGGCGCTGAAAGCTGGACATTTGAGTCTTCGGTGTGATGTAGTTCTTCCGCAATAGAAACAGGTCCATTTACTTGGCTCTTCCAAAGTAGCTCGGGGATTCTGGGAGTTTCTAGTCGTACGTCTTGATAATGACGGCACTGGTAAAGCATTAAGATTTATTTCATTCACTCCGCTGGTCATGGCCCGGGAATCCCTTTCCGCAGTTTCCACGGAGAGAGCTTGATCGAGAGCTTTATCTAAGGTGAGAGAGTTTTCTTGAAGTAATTTTTCCCGGATTTTCAGTGATAGTATTCCAGATATAAATGCACCTCTTATAGCTTCTTCTTCATGCGTTGTAGCAGAGACAGCTTCGAAGCTACAATCGCGGGCTAAGAATCTGAGTGACCTTCCGTAGTCGGATATAGATTCGTCAGGCTTCTGCTTACGCGTGGCTGGTAAGTGACGAGCCAGTATAACATTCTTTGGTTTGAGGTATATTTTATCAAGTACCTTCATGGCATCATCATAGGTGAAAGAATCACGTACGTGCGGAAAGATATGCGCTGATAAATGATTCATCAAAAGTTTAAGCTTTATGGAGTCGGTACCTTTAGGAATCTCTTCGAGTATAAAATTGTCAAAAGTATATTTCCAATGGGTCCACTTTAGGTCCGCTTCTGTTGCGGTGGGATCCACATCGATCTTCTCGGGTCGTAGGTACCTTGCCACATTGGGCGGGAGTTTCGTATCAGTGTCGGTCATATTAAGTTAATTAAATTGTGGCAAAATTAAACAAACTAAATAAGATATTTAGCTTTAATTCGACTTAATATAAAATACACATGACACGACTTGTCAATCAATGTAAAGAATAATCATAGACATTAATAATCGGTGACAAGGAGGTTTATACGTCAACTTCTAATGTAAATTTAATTTTTGGATGTAAATTATTGATATGATTGAACAATATATCTAATTGTCGCTCACTATAGCTACAAGAAACAAGAACGAAAACCACAACAACTGGAATACATAAAACATAACACTCAATTCACTACTGAACATCATAAAACTGTAATACTTACACACCAATACACTTTGCACCACGATTCGAAAACCTTTCAGACACTAACTTCACAAATAGTGAGATAGAATTTTTAAATAAAGGCTTAAAATACATCATACCACCAAAATTCACAAATAGTATTAAAGAAATTTTAGCTACAGAGTCAGAAATAGCTTTAAAATCTCAGTCAAATAGTTTTCTTTATGAAAAGTTACAAATTGCTAATTTGATTAAAAATATGAAACCTTCAAAGGTTAAACGTCAAACAAAAAATGATATTTCAGCATTAAATTCAATTAAACAAAAAGTAGAAGATTATAACCTCACAATAACAAAATCTGACAAAGGAAATGCCACTGTCATTTTAAAATCCGAAGAATATAAATCTAAAGTTAATAATTTTATAGAATCTTCTGATGTAAAAATTCTAAGGGCTGACCCAACAAAAAAGTTTTCTAATAATGTTAGAGAGATTGTCAATAGTTCAAATTATGTTTTCAATGATTATGAGAAAAAATACATGATTAATAAAAATCGTCAGTCTCCACAATTATATGGAACTGTTAAATTACATAAAGTATCGAAACCAATTAGACCTGTAGTTTCTTACGTTATTACTCCTAATAATAAGTTAGCTAAAAAACTAAACAATATACTTAATAGCTATGGAGGTATATCTAAATACTCAATTGAAAATTCAATAGAACTAATCAAAAAATTAAAAACATACAAATTACAAGATAACTCTAAACTTATTTCATTAGATGTTATCAATATGTTCTATAAAATTCCTCCATAACACTTGTTAAAAAATTACTAGAGGATAAAAATATCAATCCAGGAATAATATCAGATATACTTAATTTGTTTGATGTATGTATTAATCAGAATTATTTTACTTTTGATAATAAGGTATATATTCAAAATGAAGGTTTACCAATGGGAAGCCCTATATCACCAATTTTAGCAAACATTTTCATGGACAGTTTAGAAAGAAAAATCTTTGAATGTAACATTTCAAAAAATATATTATTTTGTTATAGGTATGTAGATGACATATTAGCTTGTTTTGTAGGTAGTGAACGACAATTAGATATATTGTTCAATCATATTAATAATTTACATCCAAAAATTAAATTTACATTAGAAGTTGAAGAAAATAACTCAATCAATTTTCTTGATATTAAAATTCAAAGAGTCAATAATATACTTGATTTTTCAATTTACAGAAAACCAACACATACTGATGTGACTATACCATATAATTCTAATCATCTCATGTCACATAAATTAGCAGCATATAATTCAATGATACATAGAGCATTTTCAGTTCCTAAGAACAAATATAATTTTGATAGAGAAATTAATATAATTAAACAAATAGCCACATCCAACGGTTATCCAATACATATAATAAATAAATTAATAAAAAAGAGGAAAAAGTGGCATTACAATTAATATTTCCTGAAAAAACTAGGGAAATACAAAATTACAAAACCATCACATATGCCGGTAATATTTCTAATAATATTTCAAAGATAATATCTTGTTCAACAAATACAGCAATTTCTTTTAAAACAGAAAACAATGTGAGTAAAAAATTGTTAAATGTAAAAACAAAAATACCCCCAATAAAAAACTCTGGAATATATAAACTTAAATGTCCAGAATGTAATGCTGTCTATATTGGTCAAACAATTCGAAATTTTGAAATTAGATACGATGAACACTCACGAGCATACAGATTGAAACAGCCAGATAAATTACATTACGCAAAACACCTTCTTGACACAAAACATTCATTAAGAGGGCCCTCCGCGCAGGTGTATAGACCTTAAAACTTACACAAAACTTGTTACTTATCTAATAATTTTTTGGTTCAAAATATTTACGATAGATGTCGCTAGTAGTACCGAATCGGCTTTTATTTATGCAACTTATTTTCTCTCTCTCTTTTTGTCTTTCCTAGTCATTGGTCTTTCCACTCTTGACCGTATAGGCAAAGAATACACAACAACAAGAAGTGAAGCCCGGCGAAAATCCTTTGATGTTTGAGGGGCAAAAATAAATAACCTTGAAGGTGACAGCTAACTTTGGCATACACTGAGAACCATAATAAATGCTTACAGCTTACTCGAATCACACTGAGAAAAAGTATTTCAGCATAAAGTGTGTTTTATCAAATGTATTAATATAGGTATATTTTTCCATCAGTAACTATTTCTGCACTTTTCGTGACATTGTAGACGTGAAATAGATCATTTAAGACAATAATTTCAACCTACATGCAAACTCCATTCTAATTTGGGTCTGTAAAGACCATAAGCAAGAGGCCTAAATGTGATCGCATGACACATGATGACTAATTTAAAACATGGCGTCTGTGAACTCGTTTTTATCCGAAGTTTCGCTTCTTGTTAGTTGGGTATTCTTTGGTATAGGTATAAAGTATTGTATTTATCTAAAATCTAAGCTCTTCACGATTCAAACAAACTTCTCTCCGGATCAGCTGTTTCGATGTTTTGGTTTCAAACAAACACAATTTCTGCCAGCAAATATTTTTATTTTCAATCGCAATAGGTAAATTATGATTTCATTTATTTGCTATTTTTACTCAACAGCTAGGTAGTATGTTTATTTTATCTATAGGTATTCTCGTTACTTCTTTAATTTTTTTCTGTACTTTTATAGGTTTATAATTATGAAATTAAAATAATATTCCAATCATTATCGTCGTTTCTCTATATTTTCAAGTTTTATAGGTATATCGAGATTTATAATTTCCATTTATTGAGAAGTAGGTAAGTATAAGGTACCTAATGATAAAATACAAAGCAAACCAAGCCGACCTAACAAAAATCCATTGGAATTATCTGAATGAAAAAACACTGCAAAAAGCTAATCTTGTGAATATTTTCACGTGATAGGTTACCTATAGATATAATATATACAACATAACTTACAACCCATTATTAATTATTACGGACCATTTTTCATTTTTTTTTAAATAATTTATTGAATACGAAATAAACTAGGTATAATATATACATTAGATATCAAAATTTAAATTAGATGTGATTTTTGCTCAAGAGTCTCAAGTAGGTAGGTAGGTACATTTATTTTGGACAATTTCAAAAATTATAAAGAAAAGATGTTTAGAATTAAAAATAACTTCCAAATATTTAACACATTGTTTTACATCAAAAAAATTTTTATTTCACAGAAAATATCGAAAAAATTATTTTTTTGATCTAAATAAACAATATTGAATACCTATTTGAAAGTTATTTTTAATTCTAAACATCTTTTCGTTTTTAAAAGATTACTTATTTTAAAATATATTTATACAAAAAGGAACTGAATTTGACCGAGCTTTTCGCTAAAACATTTTAGAAACTTCAGTTTTTTTACCCATTTTACGGACCTACCCTCATTTCAAAAATATTTGAAGCCACATAACTTTGTACCTACTGATAAGATAAGAAAACAGATTGAAGGGAAACATAAATAAAGCTCAGATATTTCAACTCTACCAAGTCGAAGAAGCGCTATTGCCATTTCTAGAGTAGGTAGCCGAAATTAATTTTTTAGCCTTCCTTTGTTTTACAATATTTTTCTAATCAACAACTAACACTATTACTACGTCATCCTTTAATAATTATTATTTGGGTTCTTATTTTCTTTCATTGTTTTAAATGCTTATATAATCAATTAATTTGCAAGGTAATTTCGACTAGGTATATTGACAAGACAAAGTTACCTACAAAACATTTATGCTTCGAAATTTTTTAAAATGTAATGTTACCTACCTCATTCATTAATTTTATTCAACAATTATTATTACCTATAGCAAGCTAAAAACTAGATAACCATCCTCATCTCTTTTTATCGTCGTAATGGAGAGGATTATTAAATTGTATCTAAGGATTTCTAGGGATAATTTTTACATTTGGCATCGAAGCTTTAAAATCCAAAAGAGCCAAGTAAAATCGTAAAATACAGAATGCTGCATTCACAACCGATGTTGCCATGTTATACGAAAATCCTCAAACAAGGAGACATTTTTTTTTAACAAGAAAATCTATGCACGTCATAAAAGATATTAGGTATATTTTTAGGAACTTGCAATATCTATATAGTGACCATTTGACCTGTATGTTAGGTTTCTTATGTTTTCAAAATTCGATATTCGACTTCGTACCTAGAGTGTATTAGTCATAAGGCAAATTGTGATTAATTTTTGGGTTTCCAAAATAGAAATATATCAGGTAAGTATGTGCTTATATTTTGTTATTGTTTCATTTCAGATAATTGTAGGTTTTTCATTATTATTTTCTCGTTACAATACCTAGGTAAGTAAATTCAACATTATTTTTATAGTTGTAGCAACTATGTAAATTCTAAACATTTACGTTTTATTGTGCAAAAAACGAACAAATTCGACTGGGTAGGGGTAGCGTGTGTTTTTAGATCCAGGGGCAATCGGCGGGCAATTGCATATAACCAGAATATAACCAAAGAATACACCAAAATAACTAATAGTCACAACACAACGGGGTTGTGTTGTGCTAATAGTAGCAGATGTTACTTTGTTGTGTATATCTGCGATAATATAGATCTATATATATACAGGAAATTGAGATAGATAGAAAAATATGGGCCGAAAAAATGCGTCTGAAACTGAAGCAATTCTATACAGAATGTATAGCTCCTGAAATAATCAGAAATCAAATAGGAAAAGGACAGAAATACATTGACCTCCCTTATATCAAGCAAGCAATATCAGAATATGAGAAAAAGAAGTCTGGCAAGAGAGAATCCAGATAATTAGGGCAAAAATATGGATGCCGATACTAATGCGTAAGTAAAAACACTAACAAGACATTTTAAAATGAAGCCTGATGTAACTGCCAGCACAGGTCCAAATAATATTCCATATAGCAGTGTTCGCTATAACTGTTCAGTAAGTAAAAAAATTTCAACACCTATTTTGAAAAAACATCTAATTTTTTATTTCATTTACAGTTTTGATAAAATGGATTGTTTAAAACTTTTGCTGAAATGAGTTTGAAATAATTTTGTTAGTAAAAATATTTATTTAGAGTATTTAGAATTAAATTGTTTTTTTTTCAGTCTTTATAACTATATGGATCAAGACTTCAGTATGTCGATGGGTGTCACCACCCCTTTGTGAGTGTAGAATCGTAAAAAATGGATAATTTTATAAACTTTTAATTTTCTTTTTGTTCTGAGGAGAAATGGTAGAGAAAAATGGAAGATGAACTTCAGTTGCTATGTACTAATAAATATGAAGACAAATACATTAAACATAATGTAATAATAATTTTATTTATTTTTATAGAATATTTTTGATTTGTTTCTTTTCAACAAAAACATACATACACCTATTTTTGCTGTGATCATTTTTGAATAATTAATAAGGATCATTGAAAAAGCAGACATGTCTGTTTATTGCTATAATAAACATTTTTATAGTTTACCTAATTAATTAGCATTTCTTTCTGTATTATAATTAATATAAAAACTGCCTACTTACTCTGTACTTCAAATTTGTAATACTACAATTAAACAAAAAGATTGCCTAAATAATTTGTTTTTGTTTTCAATAAAAGAAGACATTTTTGGTATAATTTACTTGAATAATTAGGATTAAGAAGAGTCAATGGAAAAACAGGCATGTTCGTTCATTACAAACTGGAGGAAAACTGCAAAAAGTATTTATAATAACATTTCCATACATCACCTGGAAAAATTGAAGGTCAAAAATATATAACATTTTTATTCCCGTGTTTCGAAAATAAAAGATTACAACAGTATAGAATAGAATACGAAATGTCTATTTTGGTCAATTAGTAGAATGCATTTATTACTATCACCAATGTAGTTTTTCTCACTAACTCGGGTGGCCAATGTATGTATGCTGATGAAGTCTATGGTTGTGTACAGGTCCCCGGAGGAACCAAAAGGCCCCGATTTGGGGATCAATAA
Organism: Lochmaea crataegi; assembly: GCA_947563755.1. Taxonomy (NCBI): domain Eukaryota; kingdom Metazoa; phylum Arthropoda; class Insecta; order Coleoptera; family Chrysomelidae; genus Lochmaea; species Lochmaea crataegi. The sequence continues at coordinate 49,055,019 of OX387426.1, read as the reverse complement.
ATATAGGGCACTTTTTTGTGGGATCACTAGCAGTAGCTAAAAATATTTGTGGTTTATTTCACACCTATAGGCACTAAACACGTTACTTGTGATGGAGCACATGTGGAGTAAATATAAAGAGCATTTACGAAGCACAAATTTACTTTTTCAGCATGAAGATTATTTTATTATAACCACTTACAAATACTGACAAGCTATGCTATAAACAATAATAAATAATTTGAAATATTTTTATGGACACAAAACCGTCATCATCTGTCATTGAAGTTCCATACAGCGCCATCCATCAAGACGGTGGAACGTCTGAACTAATGTTCGTTTCCAAAATTTTGTATGCAACAAATCTCAAAAAATACAATGGTTTGAGATTTCATATTTTCAGAATCGAATTCTCTAGGCTTTCTTTTGGGGATCAGATCTTGGCGTTCAAATTGGTGACCACAAATTGTCAAAACTGTCAAAAACATACCATCACATAATGGCTAATATCTTTTTTAAAACAATATAAAACTTAACCACAATACCTGATCCCCAAGACAAAGGTCCAAGTTATATTGTGTTAAAATTTCAACACTTAATTTTACTGCGTTCTTTAGATTTGTTGTTTACAAAATGACCTAAATTTTGTTGCAAGTCAGGGGTGCCAACTGTTTTGAGCTGTCTAATTTAGGAGCGCGCTCTTAACACCTAACACAGAACTAGAAGTACTGCATATTTGTGATAAGAAACAAGAACTAGATTTCCTTGAAGAACTAGAAATAAGAAGACACTTAAGAGACCCACAATATGAAGTTGTCAATGAACAGATAAATGTAAGGAGCCCTCCACTAATGAATTGTCTTCTTAAGTAACAATTGTAAAGATCAGCAGATATAGTTTTCCTTGGTTTCCTATATCATTGCACAGTTATACTGATCTTAAATGGGAGAAAGATATCCAGGATATCCCCATAGGGCTAATAATACCTAAGCTTTAATATTTGTAAAATCAAATCTTCTTCTTTTTTCTATTCATATATATTAAGTCAATCACAAGATAGGTCACTTACTATTTGGTCTAGCCAAAATATTAAACATCAAGTAGGTATCACATAAAATGTAACTTCTGTCATTCTGACGATGATATGTCAATATCGAAATAATTATCAATATCCTTTAATAATTTTCATAATTTTTTCATTAAATAGTGGAATTAATTAGAAACAGTTAGTTTCATTTATAACATTACTTTGTAGAGGAATTAATACAACCATCGATCACAACTACTGAAAATCCCTCCAGTCAAACTAATGACCTTTATAGAAGAACGAAGCTTCTGGAATGGAAGAAGATTCAGTTCAAGAGCCTGGGCTGTTGGGCACAACCCAAACGAATGAGAGAATGAACTTTCTAAACTCGTTCCGCAGGTAGTTTTATATTTTATACTGAATATTAACATAACTTGATATTAAATTATAGTCAAAATTTATGCCACCAATTTTGTTTAAAGTCAGTTATGTTATAGAACGTTGTTGTGCTGTTCAATTTATATTTTCTGATGGAAACCCCGTCAACTTTCAACCCGAGAAAGATGGTAACTAAACTTCCATATTTTCTATGGGAAAAACTATTACATATATTGAATGTACATGATGCGTTGGTGCATAATACTCCAATGTACATTAGATTCTCTCTATTTTTTTGAATAATCCAACAACATTTCATAGGCTTATTTCAGATTAAAATAAGATGTTGTGCTATCAACGCCTAAAAGACAAAGTATAATTTGACTGAGCTTCCGTTGATTAGATGCATTTTAATACGAACGCATCGAAATATGTCTATAAATAGATGAAAAATATTGATTTTGAAGTTTTTGTCTAGTGGTGTCCTCGAGATTCGATTTTTCTAACTAAATGGCAGCAGAAATTGAGAGAACTTGGAAGATAGATACGTTTTGGTATAAGAAACTTCGAAATTTATCTAAAAACTGGTGAAAAATTATAGTCTTGAAAGTGTTTGACTTGTAGCGTCATCTAGAGTCAGTTTTTTCAACTGAATAACAGCGAAAATTCATAGCTTTTGAAAAATAGATGTGTTTTGGTATGAAAAATAATCGAAATTGATCTAGAAACTGCTAAAAAATCATATTTTACAAGTTTTTGATTTGTAGCGCCATCTAGAGTCGGTTTATTTATACTAATTAACGGTGAAAATTAAAGGCTGAAGAAAATATCGAGATTTATCTAGAAAATGATACTTTTAAAAGTTGTCGATTTACAGTGCCATCTGGAGTCGTTTATTCAACTAATTGTCATCGGAAATTAAATAGTTGCATTTTGGTATAAAAACTTCTAAATCGATCTAGAAACTGGTGAAAAATCACGGTTTTTAAAAGTATTTAATTTGTAGAGCCATCTGAAGTCGTTTGGTCAACTAATTGACAGCGGAAATTGATAACTGTTGAAGAATATATGATTTTTTTGTATAAAAAAAAGGTGAGTGGTCGTCGGACCGCCGACAGAAGCTTTCTTCTTATGCACAATAGAATGCGAGGTTGGGAAAACCATCAATAAAAATACGCGCAATAGAATGCGATGTTGGGAATTACATTAGGCCCAGTACGTTCTACTAAGTTTTATTTTATATTTTATTGACCATTTTTTCAAAATTTTGACAATTTTTGATAATTATTAACCATTTTTCCAAAATTTTTGACAATTTTTGACCAATTTTTCAAAATTTTGACAATTATTAACCATTTTTTCAAAATTTCTGACAATTTTTGACCATTTTTTCAAATTTTAACAACTATTGACCAATTTTGACAATTATTAATCATTTTTGAAAATTTTACAAAGATTTTGACCATTTTAGACCATTATTTCAAATTTTAACAATTATTGACCATTTTTGACAATTTTTGAGCATTTTCAACAGGTTCTGACAATTATTGACCATTTTTGACGATTTTTCCAAAATTTTGACAATTTTCAACAACTATTGACCATTTTTGACAGTTTTTTATAATTATTGACCATTTTTGACAGTTTTTTATAATTATTGACCATTTTTTCAAAATTTTGACAATTTTTGACCATTTTTCAAAATTTTAACAATTATTGACCATTTTTGACAATTTTCAACAATTATTGACCATTTTTGACAATTATTCACCATTTTTGACAGTTTTTCATAATTATTGACCATTTTTTCAAAATTTTGACAATTTTTGACCATTTTTCAAAATTTTAACAATTATTGACCGTTTTTGACAATTTTCAACAATTATTGACCATTTTTGACAATTATTGACCATTTTTAACAATTTTTCGAAAATTTTGTCCATTTTTCAAAATTTTGACAATTTTTAACAATTATTGCCCATTTTTGTCAGTTTCATTTTACTTATTGACCATTTTTTCAAAATTTTGACTATTTTTGACCATTTTTCAAAATTTTAACAATTATTGACCATTTTTGACAGTTTCTGACAATTATTGACCATTTTTGACAATTTTCAACAATTATTGATCATTTTTGACATTTTTTGAGCATTTTTGACAGGTTCTGACAATTATTGACCATTTTTGACAATTTTTCGAAAATTTTGTCCATTTTTCAAAAATTTTGACAATTTTTAACAATTATTCACCATTTTTGACAGTTTTTCATAATTATTGACCATTTTTTCAAAATTCTGACAATTTTTGACCATTTTTCAAAATTTTAACAATTATTGACCATTTTTGACAGTTTCTGACAATTATTGACCATTTTTGACAATTTTCAACAATTATTGATCATTTTTGACATTTTTTGAGCATTTTTGACAGGTTCTGACGATTATTGACCATTTTTAACAATTTTTCGAAAATTTTGTCCATTTTTCAAAAATTTTGACAATTTTTAACAATTATTCAGCATTTTTGACAGTTTTTCATAATTATTGACCATTTTTTCAAAATTCTGACAATTTTTGACCATTTTTCAAAATTTTAACAATTATTGACCATTTTTGACAGTTTCTGACAATTATTGACCATTTTTGACAATTTTCAACAATTATTGATCATTTTTGACATTTTTTGAGCATTTTTGACAGGTTCTGACAATTATTGACCATTTTTGACAATTTTTCGAAAATTTTGTCCATTTTTCAAAAATTTTGACAATTTTTAACAATTATTCACCATTTTTGACAGTTTTTCATAATTATTGACCATTTTTTCAAAATTCTGACAATTTTTGACCATTTTTCAAAATTTTAACAATTATTGACCATTTTTGACAGTTTCTGACAATTATTGACCATTTTTGACAATTTTCAACAATTATTGATCATTTTTGACATTTTTTGAGCATTTTTGACAGGTTCTGACGATTATTGACCATTTTTAACAATTTTTCGAAAATGTTGTCCATTTTTCAAAAATTTTGACAATTTTTAACAATTATTGCCCATTTTTGTCAGTTTCATCTTACTTATTGACCATTTTTTCAAAATTTTGACAATTTTTGACCATTTTTCAAAATTTTAACAATTATTGACCATTTTTGATAGTTTCTGACAATTATTGACCATTTTTGACAATTTTCAACAATTATTGATCATTTTTGACATTTTTTGAGCATTTTTGACAGGTTCTGACAATTATTGACCATTTTTGACAATTTTTCGAAAATTTTGTCTTTTTTTCAATAATTTTGACAATTTTTAACAATTATTGCCCATTTTTGTCAGTTTCATTATAATTATTGACCATTTTTTCAAAATTTTGACAATTTTTGACCATTTTTCAAAATTTTAACAATTATTGACCATTTTTGACAGTTTCTGAGAATTATTGACCATTTTTGACAATTTTCAACAATTATTGACCATTTTTGACATTTTTTTATAATTATTGAAAATTTTAACAATTATTGACCATTTGCCATCTGGAGTCGATTATTCAACTAATTAACAGCGGAAATTAATGACACTTGAGAAATAGAAACGTTTTGGAATAAAAACATCTGAATCGATCAATAAACTGGTGAAAAATCACAGTTTTTACAAGATTTTTGATTGTAGCGCCATCTAGAGTCGTTTATTCAACTCAAAAAGTTAGCACGAAAATTTTGTTATTTTGATACATTGAACCAACTAATTAGACCATTAGATAGTTCGTCTAAAACGCAACAACTTTCGTTAGTTCGTCAACATCTAACCCAATAAAACAATAAAATAACTTTTGGGTGCTGGAGACCACTTAGTCCAGAAAATATAGCCTGAAAATGACCATTTTACATTGTTTCCCTCCTGGTGGCTGATTTTGCTTGACAAGAAGGCAAAATTGATGTAGAATAAGATGCACTCACCCCGATCACTAAAGTTTTTGCGAGGTGAGAAGGGTGTGATTTCATTGGAAATAACGTTTTCCGTGTATATATTTTTACCCTTCAATTTTACAGAAAAAACGTTAAAGACTTTTTTTTTCTCAAAATATCTACAAAACTAAATTTTGCACGTCAAAAAATATCGATTAGGTCCGAAGTTATGAGCAAAAAACCATTATTAATAAACAAATTTAAAACCCGATGTTATTATTATAACGTCTCCATATTACACCTAATTATGCCCTCAAATTCACAAATAACGTGTACGAAATCTGGAATTTGTAACTTAATTAATTCATGAATAAATTAGTTTATTCTCGCCCTGTACGATATTGCGCATCACCCTTACTTATGCTATTTGTTTTGTTGGTAGATTTCATGTGTCGTTATTATTTTTCAGAAATATGCAATTTCGCAACCGTGGGAATGATTATTTAAAACGGCCTTAGTTTCAAAATGCAATATACCGCATGTTCAATGAATTTTGCAATATATTATTACGTACATTGATAGAGCATGAAAAAAGCTTTAATCTGAACAAAGATTCCTCTGGATTCCTCGAAAAACAACGGAGATGTTAAAATCAGTTAATAAACTACTGAATAATATCAGCTTCGTTTTTTGATAGGAGTCGGTACAGAATTTTTTTGAATTCTTCCTCTAAAACGTCAATAGCTTTTGAAAATATCATCCAGTTATTTGAATAAATATCTTAAAACCAGGGCCGCCAACATGCAGGGGGGGCTATGGTAATTATAAGTACTCTCAAGCGTACAAGCGTATTGTTTTGAAGTTGGTCATCGTGGCCTCGTTTAAAAATCCACTGAGGACTGAAGACAACAGTCATAACAATCATAACAATCATAACAATCATAACAATCATAACAATCATAACAATCATAACAATCATAACAATCATAACAATCATAACAATCATAACAATCATAACAATCATAACAATCATAACAATCATAACAATCATAACAATCATAACAATCATAACAATCATAACAATCATAACAATCATAACAATCATAACAATCATAACAATCATAACAATCATAACAATCATAACAATCATAACAATCATAACAATCATAACAATCATAACAATCATAACAATCATAACAATCATAACAATCATAACAATCATAACAATCATAACAATCATAACAATCATAACAATCATAACAATCATAACAATCATAACAATCATAACAATCATAACAATCATAACAATCATAACAATCATAACAATCATAACAATCATAACAATCATAACAATCATAACAATCATAACAATCATAACAATCATAACAATCATAACAATCATAACAATCATAACAATCATAACAATAGTAAGTAGGTATATTCCCCATTAAATGTAGGGAAGATTCGACTATGTTTTTCCCAAGCCCCCAAATGGCGATAGAACCGTTCTAGGCATCGTTCGCGCAAGTGCTTTCTTTCGCGTTCCAACTGATTATAGTATCGTTCTTGGGAAGGTACAAAAACTACCTTCTGTAAGGGGTGATGAAGTTGATGTGTCCATCCCTAATTCGAGTTTGCGCACTATACAGTACTCGATACGATTCCAGATGCCCGTTGGAACAATCCTTATACTATGAAGGTATAGAATGGGGAGATAATTTAATTTTTTTCTCTGTTTTCGATTATCAACGGTATTTTAAATAATTTTATTGGAAAAAATTAGCACTCACCGTCTTTGTTCATCCCCATAGCAAGACATTTTTTCAAACGACACGCTTGACACTGGTTCCTATGAGCTTTGTCGACTATACATCGTCCTGTACCAGCTTGACATCTAAAAAACACAAATTGCATCAATTAAAAAAACACTGAAACCGCAAATCGCACAAAAAAAAAGGCGAGCGAGCTTGCTTCTTATGCACAATAGAATGACCATTTTTCGTGAATTTTTCACCATTTTTTAAAAATGTTGACAATTTTTGACCATTTTTGACGAATTTTGACAATTATTGACCGACTTTGACAATTATTGACCATTTTTGAAAATTTTTCAAAAATTTTAACATATTTGGTAATTATTAACCATTTTTTCGAAATTTTGACAATTTTTGACCATTTTTTCAAATTTTAATAATTATTGACCAATTTTGACATTTTTGAAAATTATTGGTCATTTTTGACAATTTTAGATCATTTTTCCAAATTTTAACAATTATTGACAATTTTTGAGCATCTTTGACAGGTTCTGACAATTATTGACCCTTTTTGACAATTTTCTATAATTATTGACCATTTTTCCAAATTTTTGACAATTTTTGAAAATATTTGGCAATTATTAACCATTTTTTCAAAATTTTGACAGTTTTTCACAATTTTTGACGATTTTTCCAAATTCTTGACAATTTTTGACCATATTTAAAAATTTTTGACAATTTTTCAAAAATTTTAACAATTATTGACCATTTTTGACAGTTTTTGACGAATTCTGACAGTTTTTGACAGTTTTTGACAATTTTTGAAAATATTTAGCAATTATTAACCATTTTTTCAAAATTTCTGACAATTTTTGACCATTTTTGACAATTATTGACCATTTATCCAAATTTTGGCAATTATTTAATCATTTTTTCAAAATTTTAACAAGTCTTGACAATTATTGACCATTTTTGACAATTTTTCAAAAACTTTAACCATTTTTCATAATTTTTGACAAATATTGACCATTTTTTCAAGTTTTACAAATATCGACCATTTTTGACAGCTTTTGACAATTTTTGGAAATATTTAGCAATTATTAACAATTTTTTCGAAATTTTGACAGTTTTTGACAATTATTGACCGTCTTTGACAATTATTGACCATTTTTGACAATTTTTTAAAAACTTTAACCATTTTTTCAAAAGTTTTACAAATATTGACCATTTTTGACCATTTTTGACAATTTTTGAAAATATTTAGCAGTTATTAACCATTTTTCAAAATTTTGACAGTTTTTGACAATTTTTGACAATTATTGACCATTTATCCAATTTTTTTACAATTATTGACCGTCTTTGACAATTATTGACCATTTTTGAAAATTTTTCAAAAATTTTAACATATTTGGCAATTATTAACCATTTTTTCGAAATTTTGACAATTTTTGACAATTTTTTCAAATTTTAATAATTATTGACCAATTTTGACATTTTTGAAAATTATTGGTCATTTTTGACAATTTTAGACCATTTTTCCAAATTTTAACAATTTTTGAGCATCTTTGACAGGTTCTGACAATTATTGACCCTTTTTGACAATTTTCTATAATTATTGACCATTTTTCCAAATTTTTGACAATTTTTGAAAATATTTGGCAATTATTAACCATTTTTTCAGAATTTTGACAGTTTTTCACAATTTTTGACGATTTTTCCAAATTCTTGACAATTTTTGACCATATTTAAAAATGTTTGACAATTTTTCAAAAATTTTAACAATTATTGACCATTTTTGACGAATTTTGACAATTATTGACCGTCTTTGACAAATATTGACCATTTTTCACAATTTTTCAAAAATTTTAACATATTTGGCAATTATTGACTATTTTTCAAAATTTTAACAATTATTGATCCTTTTGGACCATTTTTGACAATTTTTGACGAATTTTGATTGGTTTTCACAATTATTGACCGTCTTTGACAATTATTGACAATTTTTCAAAAATTTTAACAATTATTGACCATTTTTGACAGTTTTTGACGAATTTTGATAATTATTGACCGTCTTTGACAATTATTGACCATTTTTCACAATTTTTCAAAAATTTTATCATATTTGGCAATTATTGACCATTTTTCAAAATTTTAACAATTATTGATCCTTTTGGACCATTTTTGACAATTTTTGACGAATTTTGATTGGATTTCACAATTATTGACCGTCTTTGACAATTATTGACCATTGTTGACAATTTTACAAAAATTTTAAACATTTTTCAAAATTTTTGACAATTATTGATCATTTTTGACAGTTTTTGAAAATATTTGGCAATTATTAACCATTTTTTCAAAATTTTGACAGTTTTTCACAATTTTTGACGATTTTTCCAAATTCTTGACAATTTTTGACCATATTTAAAAATTTTTGACAATTTTTCAAAAATTTTAACAATTATTGACCATTTTTGACAGTTTTTGACGAATTTTGACAATTATTGACCGTCTTTGACAATTATTGACCATTTTTCACAATTTTTCAAAAATTTTAACATATTTGGCAATTATTGACCATTTTTCAAAATTTTAACAATTTTTGATCCTTTTGGACCATTTTTGACGAATTTTGATTGGTTTTCACAATTATTGACCGCCTTTGACAATTATTGACCATTGTTGACAATTTTACAAAAATTTTAAACATTTTTCAAAATTTTTGACAATTATTGATCATTTTTGACAGTTTTTGACAATTTTTGAAAATATTTGGCAATTATTAACCGTTTTTTCAAAATTTTGACAGTTTTTGATCATTTTTCCAAATTTTTGACCATATTTAAAAATTTTTGACAATTTTTCAAAAATTTTAACATATTTGGCAATTATTAACCATTTTTTCAAAATTTTGTCCATTTTTGACAATTTTTCACAACTATTGGTGTGCGAGCTCAGTGCGGCAAGAGAGATTGCGCACAGTCGCTTGAATGAGTTATCGCGTGACGAACGCTTTTTCGTAACATCACAGGTTTCACGAGTTCAAATATTTGGCAATTATTAACCGTTTTTTCAAAATTTTGACAGTTATTGATCATTTTTCCAAATTTTTGACCATATTTAAAAATTTTTGACAATTTTTCAAAAATTTTAACATATTTGGCAATTATTAACCATTTTTTCAAAATTTTGACCAATTTTGACAATTTTTCACACCTATTGGTGTGCGAGCTCAGTGCGGCAAGAAAGATTGCGCACAGTCGCTTGAATGAGTTATCGCGTGACGAACGCTTTTTCGTAACATCACACGTTTCACGAGTTCACTAGCCTTCCCAAAAGTCCTATGTCGTGCAATAAGAAGTCAATTTAAATTTCATTGGATTAGTGGATTAGTGGCAACACTGTTGCGTGACGGCCTTTTCGTACCGGTTACACGTTTTACGAGCTCTGTAGCCTTCTCAAAAGTCGTGAAATAAGAAGCAAGCTTCAAAAATAAAATTTCCTCCGATGGGTAAGAAAATATTTTTTCCTACAGTCGCGCGTAAAATGAAATCGTAAAGTCGACAAATGCCGAGGACTGTTACTTTACGCTCTAGCGCAAAAAAGGAATCTTTTTAGCTCGCCTATTTCATCAAACCGACCGAACTTAGGTACAGAGTACGAAATAGCGAAGAGATGGGAATCTTTATCGCTATTTTGTTACAGAGTGGCAACGCTATTTGAGACAACCTTTTTACGGAAGAGCATTTAAAAATTTGGCTAAACATTTAAAACAAACCTGATTTGTTCAATCAAAAAGAAATTCTACACGACGGCTAAGAAACAATACAGAAATAGATTAAATAAGTGTTTTATGCTGCAGATTGTAACGATAGAATATCTATCGTTATGTTTCGTTTTATTTTTCACTATTGAGCTCCAAATAATTTCTTTTTAAATTTCTGTTCACTCTATTTTAAAAAGAAATCGTTTTCATCCTTAGAAAATAGATATTGAGATGCGGTTTTTACCATTTTTTTTTAAATCTATCTTTCAACTTTTCAATACCTCCATTCGAAATAATCCTAAATGCATCCATAAATAACGAGACAACATCGAGGGTAATATAATTTCGATTACGAACGAAAATTGTTCATCCCTTAAAATAGAATAGAACAAAACCTGTGTAGGATGACGCTTCTGCCGCGATATTAGTGGGCTTAAATATATCAAGATGGCAAGTGTCGCATTCGCGCTACACCACCTGATACCCCTATTAAATGGCAAAAGCTCCCCGTTCTACCGAAACCACCCTATCAACCACCCGTGAAACGGTCCGTTAATATTTGTAAACGTTTTGGCTGGGAGCTTTTTTGCGCGTAAAAATATAAACGGGGGTTGTTTTCGATTTTTAATTTCTCTAATTTTTGGCCTTGAAAAAAAAAATACAGGATGTTCAGAAACTCTCCCGTCAAACGCAAACTACTAAAATACATGATGATTAATTTACTTTCATCCAAAACCTCCTCCTTAGGGAGCTGGTGCTCTTTGAAGATGACGTTGTTTAAGTCAGTTTTTTGAACGAATTTAAAAAAAAAACTCTACCTACCAACTTGCACGTAACAACAATAACCAACTTCAAAGCAATTTGACGTAATGTCAATTGTTAATTTGACAAAGCCAAAAAATGTAACCAAATTCACCCGTTGCCCCTCCACCCTATCAACCACCCGTGAAACGGTCCGTTAAAGGGATGCGCGATACTATTAGATATTTCAGTGTATCGATACTTTTACTTCCGATACTCGATATTTTGTATCGATACTATGCTTTTCGATACATTCCAAGTATCGATAAATTTGTAGTGTATCGATACCTTACGATACGGGATTTTTAGTGGTAGCGGCAAGTGGCGTTATCTATAGTGATGAGCGATATCGTGATTTTTTAATCACGTTGTGAAATGATGTCGTCCTTTTTTCAACGAAACTAAAAATAAAAAACGAAATATGTGCAGTTTTTAGCGTTTTTCGAGTTAATTTTGAGGTTATGTGAAAAAGTCACTAATGAAAAAGTTGTAGATTTTCACCAGATATACAACTTTTATAATCAACTTTTTATTCTAGGAACTCAACTTTGGCCGGAAATCGCAATAATGTTTTTTTCCACCCCCCAAAAAAAGTGTGTTTTACCGTAAAAACGTTAAAACTTGAAAAATTTCCAATATTTCAATTTGAAATTTTTTTTCATGGTTTGTGACTATCAAAGCTACCTTCTACTAAATTTTCATCAAAATCTAACATTTTTAAAGGAAACTAATAATAAAAAACAAAAAAATGCAGTTTTTTGCGTTTTTCGAGCTAAATTTGAGGTTATGTGAAAAAGTCATTAATAATAAAGTTGTAGATTTTTCCAAGATCTACAACTTTTATATTCAACTTTTTTTTCTAGAACCTCAACTTTGGACGGAAATCGCAATGATGTCTTTTTCCACCCCCCAAAAAAGTGTGTTTTACCGAAAAAACGTCATAACTCGAAAAATTTCCAATATTTTAATTTAAAATTTTTTTCCATAGTTTGTGACTATCAAAGCTACCTTTTACCGAATTTTCATCGAAATCGATCATTTTTTGCAGAAACTTAAAATAAAAAACGAAAAATTCAGTTTTTTGCGATTTTTGAGCTAATTTTGAAGTTATGTGAAAAAGTCACTGATTAAGAAGTTGTGATTTTTCTCAAGATCTACAACTTTTATCATCAACTTTTTATTCTAGGACTTCAACTTTAGCCGGAAATCGCAATAATGTTAGTCTTTTTCCACCCACCCAAAAAAGTGTATTTTACCGAAAAAACGTTATAATTCGAAAAATTTCCAATATTTTAATTTGAAATTTTTTTTCATGGTTTGTGACTATCAAAGCTACCTTCTACTAAATTTTCATCAAAATCGAACATTTTTTAACGAAACCAAAAATAAAAAACGAAAAATGCAGTTTTTTGCGTTTTTCGAGCTAATTTTGAGGTTTTGTAAAAAAGTCACTAATTAAAAAGTTGTAGATTTTCACAAAATCTACAACTTTTATGATCAACTTTTTATTCTAGGAACTCAACTTTGGCCGGAAATCGCAATAATGTCTTTTTCCACCCCCCAAAAAGTGTTTTTTATCTAATTTTGAAGTTATGTGAAAAAATCACCAATTTAAAAGTTGTAGATTTTCTCAAGATTTACAACTTTTATGATCAATTTTTTATTCTAGGAACTCAACTTTGGCCGGAAATCGCAATAATGTCTTTTTCCACCCCCCCAAAAAGGTGATTTTTACCGAAAAAACAAGGAAAATCTCGGATCGTTAACGTATCGATACTTCGAGTATCGATCAATTAATATTCGATATTCTACTGTATCGATACTTTACGTTCCGATCCGTATCGATACTTTCTAGTGTATCGCGCAACCCTATCCGTTAATATTTGTAAACGTTTTGGCTGGGAGCTTTTTTGCGCGTAAAAATATAAACGTGGGTAGTTTTCGATTTTTAATTTCTCTAATTTTCGGCTTTGAAAAAAAAATACAGGGTGTTCGGAAACTCTCCCGTCAAACTACAAAAATACAAGCTAATTATTTTACTTTCATCCAAAACCTCCTCCCAAGGAAGCTAGTGCTCTTTGAAGATGACGTCTTTCAAGTCAGTTTTTTGAACGAATTAAAAAAAACACTACCTACAAACTTGCAATAACTAACTTCAAAGCAATTTGACGTCAATGTCAATAATTGTTAATTTGTCAAAGCCAAAAAATGTAACCAAATTCACCCGTTGCCCCACCCACGTTGAACGCTTGTGATGAAAATAAAAAACGAGGGTTTGATAGTGAACAATTAAATAGACGTGATGAACTTGACTCTCGATACCTGTCGGCCTCGTTGGTTTTATTTATGCATTCTTTAACGTTCATTGATTTATTGAAAATATTTCTTATTTCATTTTATCACAATATAATCAACAACTGTATTCGACAAAAATGAATAAAACCGGTTTTCTATACCCACCTAACTAATGATGGTTGAGATAGGTGCGAAACGTAGTGTTTTTTTTTTCTTAATAGAGTGAAAAAATATTTGTTATTCGTGGCACACAATATTGACTACCGAATCTAGTGTGTTTGCGTGCAAAAGCGACGCGAAAAATTCTCTCTCTCTAAGGGCTTAGGAAGTCATTCAACGGAGATCCCGGCCTCAATCAATTAAGGGAAGTTGCTCTAATCCGTGCAGTGAATGTACGCGCCCTTTGTGCCTTAATCTGGTTACAGAAATCGAGTTCGGTAGTGTCCAATCGATTTATGATTATATGGATACAAAATCACCATCCATAACTAACATGTTGTAGCGTTTCAACTTTTAGATAGATAGATAGAGAGAAGGACAGAGAGAGAGAGAGAGAACTTCGTTGTGGAAAATCAAACACGCTTCCACATCGATTTCATATTTCATGTATGAAAGTAAAAATGGTAAAAATCACCGAGTGTTAAAAGGCTCGTTCCATTCTAATAAAATATAATTTCCGAGCTAAATTCCAATAATTTATCACCGTTAAATAAAAATCAGTTGGGATAATTTGGGGTGATCATGGAGGCCACTCAAACAAAAACTTTTATTTTTATTTCCATGTTGTTGTTGTTGTCGATGTTGTTGTTGATGTTGTTGTTGTTGTTGTTGTTGTTGTTGTTGTTGTTGTTGTTGTTGTTGTTGTTGTTGTTGTTGTTGTTGTTATCATTTTTCACGGAGAAAACGTATAAAAAAAGCCAGTAGCGATCGGTAATCAATAAAAGGGGTATTGTTTACTCATCTATTTTTTAACCGACTTTCGATGATTTCATGTATTGTATGAAAGTAAAAATGGTAAAAATCACCTTCAAATATCCATTCGAGTGTTAAAAAAGCTTGTTCCATTCTAATCAAATATAATTTCCGAGCTAAATTCCAATAATTTATCACCGTTAAATAAAAATCAGTTGGGATAATTCGGGGTGAATATGGAGGCCACTCATACAAAAACTTTTATTTCCATACGTTATGTCAATTAATTCTAGTTTGACATATCATTTTTCACTGAGAAAACGTATAAAAAAAGCCAGTAGCGATCGGTAATCAATAAAAGGGGTATTGTTTACTCATCTATTTTTTAACCGACTTTCGATGATTTCATGTATTGTATGAAAGTAAAAATGGTAAAAATCACCTTCAAATATCCATTCGAGTGTTAAAAAAGCTTGTTCCATTCTAATCAAATATAATTTCCGAGCTAAATTCCAATAATTTATCACCGTTAAATAAAAATCAGTTGGGATAATTCGGGGTGAATATGGAGGCCACTCATACAAAAACTTTTATTTCCATACGTTATGTCAATTAATTCTAGTTTGACATTTCATTTTTCACGGAGAAAACGTATAAGAAATGCCAGTGGCGGTCGGTAATGAATAGAAGGGGTATTGTTTACTCATCTATTTTTTAACCGACTTTCGACGATTTCATGTATGATAGTAAAAATGGTAGAAATCACCTTCAAATATCCATTCGAGTGTTAAAAAGCTCGTTCCATTCTATTAAAATATAATTTCCGAGCTAAATTCCAATAATTTATCACCGTTAAATAAAAATCACATGGGATAATTTGTGGTGAATTTAGAGGCCACTCATACAAAAACTTTTATTTCCATACGTTATGTCAATTAATTCTAGTTTGACATATCATTTTTCACTGAGAAAACGTATAAAAAATGCCAGTGGCGGTCGGTAATTAATAAAAGGGGTATTGTTTACTCATCTATTATTTTTTAACCGACTTTCGACGATTTCATGTAAGAAAATAAAAATATATCCATTCGAATGTTGAAAAAGCTTGTTCCATTCTAATAAAATATAATTTCCGAGCTAAATTCCAATAATTTATCACCGTTAAATAAAAATCAGTTGGGATAATTCGGGGTGAATATGGAGGCCACTCATACAAAAACTTTTATTTCCATACGTTATGTCAATGAATTCTAGTTTGACATATCATTTTTCTCGGAGAAAACGTATAAAAAATGCCAGTGGCGGTCGGTAATTAATAAAATAGGTATTGTTTACTCCTCTATTTTTTAACCGACTTCTAAAAAAGAAGGTTATCAATTCAAGCGTATATATTTTTTATATGTTCGGGTATAACTTCTTTGTTTATAAATCGATTACAATAATTCTTATTGCATACAATTCAGTATATTTTTAAGGTTTTATTTTAATTTCAATGGTATATTAGATTTTGTACCTCGAAGATGCACCAAGAAAACTATCAAAATCAAATAGGAAATGCTAATAATGCTATAACAGCGACTTCCCCACATCTAACCAGAAACCAAAATTCTATGTTGACAAAAAACCATCTCGGTTTTGTTGTTATTTACTTAATTACAGTTTCTTGCATCACAGGAAACTGTAATTGAGTAAAAACCAATACAGATTTCTCCTTTTCATCCAAACGTTCTTCAAGAGTAGTTTTTCAATAAAAAAAATAAGCAGGCCAAGTTAAAATAATAAAATGTGTAAAAGTTGTACGGGAAGAATAATACAAAAGAGAGAGCTATCTTGGCTTTGGGTTATGTCTATTGGTATAAGGTCTATATACGTTATAAAGCCGTGTGCTTTTGAAAAAGCGAGATTCGTATGCTGTATACCGGGATAAAACTTGATAGAGTGGTTCTCTTGGGAATTCCGTTGGGATCATCTGGCGGACTGGGAATTGAATATCGGAGAGCTTATACAGGACGGGTTTCAGCTCGATCATACTCTATACACAAAGGTATTTGTCAGTTACCGAGATGTTTATTTTATTTGAAAAATAAAATCATGATAAAACAGTTATAAATGAATAAATATACCGGTAGTTGTAGTTAATCCTTATTCACATTTTATGGCGTTGTCCTGTCTTGTCTTATCATATCATACAAATTTTGACTACTTTGTTACTTTTTTGATAAAGGAATACATTTCTTGAAATTTCGATTTTTCTGAATTTTCTTCCAATTTTTCGGACAAACAAATTTTTTACCCGTTTTTTGAAATGACCGTATCAAAAAAAAACTCCTATGCTAAATGCCATTAAAATCGACCCATCCGTTTAGGAGTTGTTCAGCATGAACCCGATTGCAGCGCCATCTACCGGTACTAATTGTGAATATAAACCATTCAGTTTCTTACTCAAACTCACACATAAGATTTGATCAAAATCGGCCGATCCATTCGGGGGCCGTTCAGCATGAACCCGATTGCAGCGCCATCTACCGGGACTAATTGTGAATCTAAACCATCCAGTTACTTACTCAAACAGACACAAAAAATTTCATCAAAATCCGACCAACCGCTTAGGAGTTGTTCAGTATGAACCCGATCTCAGCGCCACCTACCGGGACAAATTATGAATCTAAACCATTCTCGAATCTACTTGAACACACATAAAAAATTTCATCAAAACCGGCCCATCCGTTGTGAAGGATAGTTCTAGGGAAGCCAAGCTCGCGTATCTTCCTACGTTTGACAAGCTGTACTTCTGTCAATAGAGAGTGATAGATGTATAAATAATATACAGTGTATATAAATTTATTTACACTCGGTATAATAAATAGTTCTAATTTATTTTTACCACTTGAATATTACACTATTTATCTTCACTCTTTCATTCACTGTCCGATTACTAAGAACTTCTTTAAAATGTCTTTGAACTAACTCTTTGTCTTTGTTTCACTATTAATTAAGTCTGGGACATTGGGACCAGCTTAGGACTCAATAATGATGTCCTAAGGATGTCCTGTACTGTCTGGGGAAATAATTAATTTATTCCGTTTGACTTTTACACACTGTATAATATAATTTTTGAAATTAGTAATTCAGAAATATGAAAAATAATTGAATAGTGAACGTAAAAAAGCGCTTAAAACGATTTCGTATAACGAGGCTTATAAATTCACCCGGATGAAAAAAGAACGATCATTTTTCCTAGGGACAGATATACAAAAACAAGATGGTATAACGCAAAGCAACGAGGTAAGTTTAATTGAATTTTAAAAAGGGATTTATTCCCATGATTCTTTAGTAATACTTTACGATTACTGAGAAGGAAAAATTTCCATTCGGTCGAAGGCAAAGGAACAGGGCCAAGTTTTATAAATTCACGTTTGATAATGTGAACTTCAATTGAGGGAAAAGGAAAAAGGAAGAAAGGGGAAAAGGGATTAATAAATATGGTTTTTTTTAAGATTGATATTAGGAAGGATTCGATTGAATTTGACTGTATTATAAACTTATGGATTATATCTAATCTAATACTGGGTGTCCCAGAAGTTTCTGACCCATTTTAACTGTAAAAATCTCGGAACTCAGAATCGATTGAATGATTCATCTCGTCTGCTACCATTTCCACTCCCAGGACTCTGTGTAGGTCGCTGTTTCTTACATACCAAGGAGCGTTGACAATGCCCTTCAATACCTTGTTCTGAAATCTTTGTATTATGTTAATATTGCTTGAGCAGGCACATCCCCAAAGTTGCATGCCATATATCCACACAGGCTTTAGAACCTGCTCGATTGACTTGATTTAATGCGACTTGGATCAGCATCTTGTTCGAGTCTACATTGCAATCCTGTAAATTGAAAAACCTTCATCGAGTCATCGAATGTAGAGGAAGGTTAGTGATGTTTATTGGTACCAATAAAAGTAACAGAATCAGAATTTAATCAGATGTACATCTATAAAAAAAAATTAAAATCAATAACGAGCTTTATTTTAATAGAATTCTAAATTATAACTTACCTCGAAATCGAAAGAACCATTTTATTTTAGGTTAAGTTTGTTTCTGTGTTCTCATTGTTTTTCTTTGTTATGTTATTAGTTAAAGTGGAAATGATATTCGTGTAATTTTTCATATAAATGCATTCATAGTATTATTATTAAATTGTTTAACAGACCATTAAATCACTTGAAACTAACTAAACTGTTTGCAACTCACAACACAGATCATAGATATTAAAATTTTAAAACACGTGGTCAGATTAAAGATAGTAAGGAATGCTTTCCATGGGCGTAACAAAAATTCTTTTCTGATAATATTTAATATAAAAAAAATTAGAAAACTAATTTATTAAAACTAATAAAATTGTTGGATCCATAACATATATA
Organism: Lochmaea crataegi; assembly: GCA_947563755.1. NCBI lineage: Eukaryota > Metazoa > Arthropoda > Insecta > Coleoptera > Chrysomelidae > Lochmaea > Lochmaea crataegi. Next base: position 49,035,786 of record OX387426.1, on the reverse strand, counting down.
GTTGATTCAAATTCTTAACATTTATATAAAACAAAATAATTCATCAGCGCCGGAACCCAAAGAAAGTCAGAGTTTCATGTTCCCGAGTTATAGGTGAGCTAAAGTTAAAACAATAAAATAAGGAAATAATAATATACAAATAATAATAAAAAAAAATAAACATAATAGTATATATATATATATATATATATATATAATTTTGTGCAATTTTTCTAATTATGTAGAAGTCCAATAGATCAGGAATTTTATTGCTATCAGTTGGTCAATAAGTTGGTCGTCCAGTAGAGTGGAAGTCGCAGTCATACTCATTGGCTGCGCTGAGTAACTCTATCTTTTTCTACAAAATTTGCCTGCTAATACCTACGTTTAAAAAAATTTATACCGAATGTATTTGAAAGAAGCACGACTTAGTTAAAATGGGTCAGAAACTTCTGGGACACCCGGTATTATAAAAAAAAGGAAAATATTCATGTTTCTTTGGAATCGAAACTTACTTAACTGGTTTTTGAAAACTGTAGAGAGCTACATTATCAGCGAGTATCATGGGTCAAAAAATTTGGAAGATCCCTACCAAAATTACAATAATGTCACCCAGAGCATAAAAAATTTGCCCATAATACACACATCAAAATAATCTAGGGAACAAGATTTAAATTTTTGTATTATCTTGAAATTTTTTGTACGTATTTTTGATGTTTTTTTTCTGATCACATAAAGTATTTGAGTAGTCAGCAACTCATAAAATGTTAATGAGTGTTTTTTGTACTGTTGGCAAAAATATGGTAGCAGTGTTGATATCGGTGTGTACAAAGTTTAGAGTGATTTTTGTTATTCGAATTAGTGAGTGGAGAAAGATGGAAAGACGACATTTAAGCCGCGAAGAGCAATTGAGAGCAGTTGGGATTGTTGAAGAGGGTCCAAACTATAGAAGTGTAACAGAAGTCCTTAACTCATCAACCAGTGTTATTTGTCGTTTGATGAGAAGTACTGATGAGCAAAATTGGTCTTGGCCTTGGTCATGCGAAAAAGCAACACCAAGACCAAGATTATCATTAGATTAGCAAGACCAGGACCAAGACCGAATGAACAAGAACAAGACCAATACCAAGACTGAACTGAAAATACTCACTTCAGAGCGTATCTTCCCCTTCCTACGAAAACCTCGTAGCTACATTTTTTTCGAATTGAGATTATTAGTGAAATACTCTAGACCAAGACTAAATAAGCAAGACCAAGACCACGACCGAACATATTTGAGCAAGACCAAGACCAAGATTGTCCAAGTTTTGGTCTTGGTCTTGCTTTGCTCATCACTAATGATAAGATATCGTGGGACTGGCGATGTTAGAGAAATACATACTGGCAGTATAAGAGCAACGAATCCTAAACAAGACCGTTTTATTTCTCTTACAGGCATTACGAAATCGGACAATCACTGCAGGTCAGTTAGCAAGTGAGCCACACCGTACACACAATGTCGTTGTGAGCTGCCAAACTGTGAGAACACTTAAACTGGGGATATCAAGAATGGCGTACTGTGCTCTTCACGGATGAGTCTCGCTTTGGTTTTCATCGTGATACGCCTCGAGTTCGTGTGTGGAGTCGACCTAGAAATCTGGAACGTCTTGCCGCTGTCCAGGAGGTGTACCTACGGTTACCAAGGCGGACAGTTATGATATGACCTCGTTTTACTGGACGGCTATCTGAATGCCGCCAGTTATTGTGACAACATTCTGCAGCCCATTGTGCGTTCATATGCTGCACAAGTCGGCCCGAATTTCCAGCTCATGCATGGCAGTGCCCGTCCATACCCACCACACCTACTAAACTAATATCTGGAAAATGCACAAATCAATGTTTTTCCATGGCCTGCACAGTCCCCCGATCTCAATCCCATCGAACATCTTTGGGATTCGATGGTACGAAGACTGTTCATCAACAACTTTTTGATTGTCTTCATAATCTCTGGACCACCACAAACCAACTGGAGATCGACAACCTCATTTTCAGCATGCCTAACAGATGCCACGCTGTGGTTAATGCAAGAGGAGACCATACAACCCATTGAGGTAGTTTTGACTCTTGAATATTTTGTATACTATCGTACCAAATTTATTAAAATGATTAACATTCACGTTTTACTTTTTTTCTGAACTTTTGTAACAATTCTCTCTTTTTGATGATGAGTTCAACGGCAATGGTATCAGTACCACCTTAAATATGCCATACCAAAAGAGTTATAACAAATTTAAATCTGAAAATGAATAATAAAAATTCAAAGTAAGAACTAGAAAGATTAAAATTGTTTAAATGTGCGTTGTTAATAGTTAATTGTGTATTTAGAGCGTAAAGTAACAGATTGCCGCTTGAGAAAGCGGCAATTTTAACACAATAATTAAATTATATTACCTTAGGTTATAATAGGAGTGCTAGAATAATCGTCATTTTCGCTATTCATCATGATTAACCTTAGAAAGATCGATTTTTAGTTATCGATTTTTATAGTAATATTAATCGATCTTTAGTAAATCGATTTTATAAATTACGTGTTCAAATCGATTTTCGGAAACGGCTCGTATTATTTATTGACTATTTTTCAAAATTTTGACATCTTTTGACGATTATTGACCATTTCTCAAAATTTTGACAATTATTGGCCATTTTTCAAAATTTTTACAATTATTGATTTATTGACCATTTTGACTGTTTTTCAAAATTAGTGACCATTTTTCAAAATTTTTGATAATTTTTGACCATTTCTTAAAATGATGACAATTTTTAACCATTTTTGACAGTTTTTGACAATAATTGTCCATTTTTAACAATAATTGACAATTTTTAACCATTTTTGATAATTATTGACAATTGTTGACAATTATGGACCATTTTTCCAAATTTTTGACAATTTTTCAAAAACTTTAACAATTTTTGACAATTATCAACTAATTTTCAAAATTTTAACAATTATTGACCATTTTGAGTGTTTTTCAAAATTAGTGACCATTTTTCCAAATTTTTCATAATTTTTGACCATTTTTCAAAATGATGACAATTTTTAACCATTTTTGACAGTTTTTGATAATAATTGTCCATTTTTAACAGTTCTTAACAATAATTGACAATTTTTAACCATTTTTGAGCAGTTTCAACCATTTTTAACAATTTTTCAAAATTTTAGACCATTTGACCATTTTTGATTATTATTGACAATTGTTGACAATTATGGACCATTTTTCCAAATTTTTGACAATTATTTACCATTTTTGACCATATTTCAAAATTTTTGACAATTATCAACCATTTTCCAAAATTTTAACAATTATTGACCATTTTTGACAACTATTGACCATTTTGACTGTTTTTCAAAATTAGTGACCATTTTTCCAAATTTTTGATAATTTTTGACCATTTTTCAAAATGATGACAATTTTTAACCATTTTTGACAGTTTTTGACAACAATTATCCATTTTTAACAGTTTTTAACAATAATTGACAATTTTTAACCATTTTTGATAGTTTTTAACCAGTTTTAACCATTTTTCAAAATTTTAGACCATTTTTCAAAGTTTTTGACCTTTTTTAATAATTATTGACAATTGTTGACAATTATGGAACATTTTTCCAAATTTTTGACAATTATTGACCATTTTGACCATATTTCAAAATTTTTGACAATTTTTCAAAAACTAACAATTTTTGACAATTATCAGCTATTTTTAAAAATTTTGACAATTTTTAACAATAATTGTCTATTTTTGACAGTTTTTGACAATTTTTGATAGTTTTTGACAATTATTATTGGCCATTTTTGACAATTTTTCAAAATTTTTGACAATTCTTCAAAAATTTTTAACCATTTTTCAAAATTATTGACTATTTTTGATAGTTTTTGACAATTATCGCCCATTTTTCAAAATTTTAACAATTATTGACCAATTTTGACAATAATTATCCATTTTTGACGGTTTTTAAAAATAATTAACAATTTTTAACCATTTTTGATAGTTTTTGACAATTTTTCAAAATTTCAGACCATTTTTTAAAATGATTGACCATTTTTGATAATTAGTAACAATTGTTGACAATTATGGACAATTTTTCCAAATTTTTGACCATTTTTGACAATTATTGTCCATTTTTGATCATATTTCAAAAACTTTAACAATTTTTGACAATTATCAAGAATTTTTTCAAAATGTTGACAATTATCAACCATTTTTCAGAATTTTGACAATTTTTAACAATAATTGTCCATTTTTGATAGTTTTTAACAATTATTGGCCATTTTTTGACAATTTTTGACAATTATTGACAGTTTTTGACAAAAATTGTCCATTTTTAACAGTTTTTGATAAAAATTGTCGATTTTTAACAGTTTTTGACAATAATTGACAATTTTTGACAATTATTGACCATTTTTGACCATATTTCAAAATGTTTGACAATTTTCATATAATTTTGTTTAATTTTTAATCTGATAAATTGTTAAATATTCACCAATTAAGTTAATTCGGAGGGCGTGGTTTGATTAAATAAGCGAGCGAAAAAGATTCCTTTTTTGCGCTAGAGCGTAAAGTAACAATCCTCGGCATTTGTCGACTTTACGATTTCATTTGAATATAGTAATTGGTCATTTTACGCGCGACTGTAGAAAAAAATTATTGCAATAGTGGTTGGTAGAGCAGCTGATTTAAAACGAAGAATTGAATTTAAGAAAACCAAGGTGTTTTCAGTTACCAAATGTGATCAAAAATATCCAAAGATAAATAAAGTAGGAAAGAAAAGTTTTTGTCAAGACATATAATATTTTACCACCAAATGATCATAATTTTCGATATTTTTGAAGACGACGACAAAAACGGATTTCTATTACTCACAAAATTTTTCATTTCTGTTTCCTAACCTCACTTACCTAACATACTATCAAATGAGTTAGCAACCAATAAAACACCGTGAACTCAAAGTGTATGAAACGCTTATTATTGGCTGTTATTGTTCTGTAGTCAGATGTTTTTGGTAGTGTGAAACAATAATTATTGTTTCTTACATTAACGGGAGAGTGGCCTAGTAGACATTTCCAGGGAAGTATCGATTTTTACATGTGACATGCGCACAAGCGTTTCTACGCTAAGCCTGAGAGAGGAAAGTGTAAACGCTGTCTGCTGTCTGGTCTCTCTGAATCTATCACTAAGAAAGAGGCGAAATAAAATTCCTTTGAATATTGAAGAATTATAATTTGTAAACAATAAATGGTGTTAAATTAATTGATTAAACGATAATTCTTATCTATGCGGTTTCTATGTGGTTTCTAAGAGGTTGATTCGAGATCTGTCTCTAAAACTTAAATGGTTTCTAAGAGGTTCCTACAAAGCCTGCCTGATGAGTGATGGTTATACGAGGCTTGCCTGGAATGCCTACTTTTACCTGAGAAGTGAATAAATATATTTTTTTAGTGTCTCATATTTTTGGCACCCAACTTTAAGTTAATCTTATATGGTCTCAATTTGATTAAAACTTCCATGACCAGAAGTTGGAATACATGGAGATCTTCTTATATAGTCTCCATGATTTAACTAGTCAAGTTTTATTTCAAGTTATCTCATTTGGAGGTATTTGAGTGTCTAGAGAAAGACTAGAATATTTCCCCTGTATAATCTGGACAAAATGAACGCATAATTCATTGTGCAGTGCTACTTTATCAAAAAATTTATATTTTAGAACTAAGTTATCTAAAACTGTATTGGGAAACTCTTTTGAAAAAGATTCGAATAAGCTCGAGTATCACCGCGACCGCTAGAGGCAAGCCTCCTGAGAGTGTTGCCATTTCAGCTATTTTTTACGGTATGCAGCAATTGGACTGGTCGAAAAAAACGGCAACTGTGTTGAACAACACGTGTTTAGGTATTGAGATGTGTAGAATCTAGCCTCAGGGCACTGTTGACAGATTTAAAAATAACTACTGAAAACGGGGAATTAATTGTAAAATTTAAAAATTATTAGATAAACAGGAAATAAAATGAAGAATTTTCACCAAAATATTTCTGGTGCTATTTGCTGGATAAATTGGTGAGGAGGACACACAACTGTTTTTCGCCTAAAAAATAGGAAAATATAACAAAAAACTTTGACATTCATCGACGTTTAATTAAAAAATGTACGCGAAACGTCAAAGTACTCAAGTGACAGATGGTGAAAAACTAATACCTTTTATCATAAAAAAGGAAGCCAAGCAGTTATTTTTTTTTAAATAGACACACGAAATAATTCAACTCACATTTGTGGTGATATTTTCCAAATAACATACATTATTCCTGCAATGTATGCTATATAAATCATATTTCCCGTAAGGTATTATAGGAAACTTTTTTGTCAATGCGGATTTATAGGACCAAACAAATACCAAAACAATAAAGGGCATGTTCATCCTATAAAATCAATATTTATACCAATGGACGGCTTAGCAACAAACGGGACTGTACAGGGACGGCGTAGCAGGATAAAAGGACACAAAATAGGGAACTTTGAAAAAAAAATGTATTCACTATAATAAAGTGACATCTAAAAAAACGTAATCCCTAAGGCTTCTGCCAATGTCATTGTTAATTTTGATTACCAATTTGATTCAAATTATTACGAGTGTCATTAAAAAACCACTTTTAATGTCATTTGGAGAAAAATATTTATTGTTGAAAAATTAATTTCAACTTCCACTTCGAATTGTAAAAGGATAGGCATTCTGTTAAATTTATATTCTAAGTACGGAGACTTTCGTACAATATAGTATTATTCAATAGGACAGAAAAACTGTTTTTAAAAAATGAATTTTATTCTATCGAAACTAGGGATGCGCGATACTATCCGATATTCCAGTGTATCGATACTTTTACTTCCGATACTCGATATTTTGTATCGATACTATGCTTATCGTGGTTTTTTTAACGAAACTAAAAATAAAACACGAAAAATGCAGTTTTTTGCGTTTTTCGAGCTAATTTTGAGGTTATGTGAAAAAGTCACTAATGAAAAAGTTGTAGATTTTCTTAAGATAATCAACTTTTTATTCTAGGAACTCAACGTTGGCCGAAAATCGCAATAAATCCACCGCAATAATTCCACCCCCCAAAAAAGTGTGTTTTACCGAAAAAACGTCATAACTCGAAAAATTTCCAATATTTTAATTTGAAATTTTTTTTCATGGTTTGTGACTATCAAAGCTACCTTCTACTAAATTTTCATCAAAATCGAACATTTTTTAACGAAACCAAAAATAAAAAACGAAAAATGCAGTTTTTTGCGTGTTTCGAGCAAATTTTGAGGTTATGTGAAAAAGTTGTAGATTTTCACAAGATCTACAACTTTTATAATCAACTTTTTATTCTAGGAACTCAACTTTGGCCGAAAATCGCAATAATGTCTTTTTCCACCCCCCCCCCCCCCAAAAGTGTGTTTTACCGAAAAAACATCATAACTCGAAAAATGTCCAATATTTTAATTTGAAATTTTTTTTCATGGTTTGTGACTATCAAAGCTACCTTCTACTAAATTTTCATCAAAATCGAACATTTTTTAACGAAACCAAAAATAAAAAACGAAAAATGCAGTTTTTTGCGTGTTTCGAGCTAATTTTGAGGTTATGTGAAAAAGCCACTAATGGAAAAGTTGTAGATTTTCACAAGATCTACAACTTTTATAATCAACTTTTTATTCTAGGAACTCAACTTTGGCCGAAAATCGCAATAATGTGTTTTTCCACCCCCCCCCCCCCAAAAAGTGTGTTTTACCGAAAAAACATCATAACTCGAAAAATGTCCAATATTTTAATTTGAAATTTTTTTTCATGGTTTGTGACTATCAAAGCTACCTTCTACTAGATTTTCATCAAAATCGAACATTTTTTAACGAAACCAAAAATAAAAAACGAAAAATGCAGTTTTTTGCGTGTTTCGAGCTAATTTTGAGGTTATGTGAAAAAGTCACTAATAAAAAGTTGTAGATTTTCACAAGATCTACAACTTTTATGATCAACTTTTTATTCTAGGAACTCAACTTTGGCCGAAAATCGCAATAATGTCTTTTTCCACCCCCCCAAAAAGTGTGTTTTACCGAAAAAACATCATAACTCGAAAAATTTCCAATATTTTAATTTGAAATTTTTTTTCATGGTTTGTGACTATCAAAGCTACCTTCTACTAAATTTTCATCAAAATCGAACATTTTTTAACGAAACCAAAAATAAAAAACGAAAAATGCAGTTTTTTGCGTGTTTCGAGCTAATTTTGAGGTTATGTGAAAAAGTCACTAATGAAAAAGTTGTAGATTTTCACAAGATCTACAACTTTTATGATCAACTTTTTATTCTAGGAACTCAACTTTGGCCGAAAATCGCAATAATGTCTTTTTCCACCCCCCCAAAAAGTGTGTTTTACCGAAAAAACATCATAACTCGAAAAATTTCCAATATTTTAATTTGAAATTTTTTTTCATGGTTTGTGACTATCAAAGCTACCTTCTACTAAATTTTCATCAAAATCGAACATTTTTTAACGAAACCAAAAATAAAAAACGAAAAATGCCGTTTTTTGCGTGTTTCGAGCTAATTTTGAGGTTATGTGAAAAAGCCACTAATGGAAAAGTTGTAGATTTTCACAAGATCTACAACTTTTATAATCAACTTTTTATTATAGCAACTCAACTTTGGCCGAAAATCGCAATAATGACTTTTTCCACCCCCCCAAAAAGTGTGTTTTACCGAAAAAACATCATAACTCGAAAAATTTCCAATATTTTAATTTGAAATTTTTTTTCATGGTTTGTGACTATCAAAGCTACCTTCTACTAAATTTTCATCAAAATCGAACATTTTTTAACGAAACCAAAAATAAAAAACGAAAAATGCCGTTTTTTGCGTGTTTCGAGCTAATTTTGAGGTTATGTGAAAAAGCCACTAATGGAAAAGTTGTAGATTTTCACAAGATCTACAACTTTTATAATCAACTTTTTATTATAGCAACTCAACTTTGGCCGAAAATCGCAATAATGACTTTTTCCACCCCCCCCTCCCCCCCAAAGTGTGTTTTACCGAAAAAACATCATAACTCGAAAAATTTCCAATATTTTAATTTGAATTTTTCTTTTCATGGTTTGTGACTATCAAAGCTACCTTCTACTAATTTTTCATCAAAATCAAACATTTTTTAACGAAACCAAAAATAAAAAACGAAAAATGCAGTTTTTTGCGTTTTTCGAGCTAATTTGGAAGTTATGTGAAAAAGCCACTAATTAAAAAGTTGTAGATTTTCTCAAGATCTACAACTTTTTATTCTAGGAACTCAACTTTGGCCGGAAATCGCAATAATGTATTTTTCCACCCCCCAAAAAGGTGATTTTTACCGAAAAAACGTCAAAATTAGGAAAATCTCGGATCGTTAACGTATCGATACTTCGTGTATCGATAAATTAATATTCGATATTCTACTGTATCGATACTTACCGTTCCGATCCGTATCGATACCTAATATCGATACTTTCTAGTGTATCGCGCAACCCTAATCGAAACTAGCATTTCCATTGACATACAGACAAAATGTATATTTAAGGTATTTTAAACAAAATCATTAATTTGGAAAATTCAACACTTCCTCCCAAAATTAACGTATAAACGATCATTACAAATGAACTACCTCTAACATTTTTCTCATTTCCACAAACTTCGGAGTAGAAATAGGTTTTGTCATCACATCTGCAACTTGATTGCTACTCCCAATATGCTGAATCTGCATAACTCCTCGGTGGTATTTTTCTCGAACAAAATGAAACCTTATTTCGATATAGAACTGGAAACTCAACCAGTGGGTTGGATTTATTCTTTTAAACAAATTGTAATTTACCTCAACTTGTCTTGTTCCACTTAAAGGCCACCCACCATCAACGGTAAGTTTGTCGACCACTCACTTCGATGAGATTATATTCTGAATACTGGCTCGATATCATTTACTTACGTTTATTTCTATTTCAGGCCTTCATTTGCAACTTCATTTTCAATTTCATTTTCCTCTTCAACTTCAATTTCAACTTTAATTTTACCTTCAGCTTCATCTTTCAATTTCACATTCAACTTCAACTTTCACCTTCATTTCAACTTTAACTCTACGGACTTGAGTTCTATTGTGGGATTGGACTGGTTCTCACATCGTTGACGATCCCTGGATCATCGTAGGACAGCTGTTGCCCCGAACTCCACGTGCGAGGACTATACTTATGGTATTCAACCCCTACACGTCCTAACCTTTGGCAAGTGGTTATTCCAGGTAATATAGGTTTAAGTAAATCCCTAACACTGTGAGTCCTAGGTATGCATACTTCGGGTTGATTTCTATAATTTCATGTATATTTTAATTATTATATCCATCTAACCTTCTCTCAAATTTGCACGTGGTTATAATTTTAGACATAAGTCAACGTTCAAATGTGATATTTGAAGTTTAGGTATATCGGTGGTTTTCACCATAGAGAAACCACGTTTTTCAGTAGCTTCATTTGAGAGCTCCTTTTTGTGATTTCCATTTTGAAAATATGATCACCTTCAAAATTGGATATACTATTTAACAAGACTCTTCACTCCGTTCGGTTATCTTTATCAGTAGTCAACAGTGACTGGGCCCATAACCTGTTAAATTTATATTCTAAGTTCGGAGACTTTCGTACAAAATAGTATTATTCAATAAGACAGAAAAACTGATTGTGATGCCTTTTGGCCCAATATAATAATAAATATTTAAAATAAGAATTAAATTCCCTTGATCTTATTTCAACAAAACGTTCGAACATTTCATTATTATATAAATATAAATTAAGAAGGTTATTGAATAGAAAGTCAAGTTCAAAACGTGAAGTAAGACAAAACAGTAATATGTTTATTTGTTTTATTTGAACTTGACTGGTTATATAAGTATGCATTCAATATTTACTATAGGAGAAGTTGATTTAGAATAATCATTCTATATAGTCGAATGGTCAGAGATCAGTAATCTTTAACCATTAAATATAAGTATGCTATACGGCTAGGTACTTATGTATATCATTAGCCATAGTAAGTAGTGAATAGTAAATAAATCAAACTCATGAAAAGTTTCTGTTGTAACATTATTCGAAACTGGAGGGATTCACTAAACTGCTTCATTTTCGAGATATAGGGTGGCTCAAACAGCTTTCTCAACTATTATCTTCTTTGTCTTACTAGATATGAAGAAACTGCAAAATAATTTTTGATACAATCACCAAAGGAGAGTTCAGTGCAGTAGGCAATTTATTTTCAAGGGGTTCAGGTTAGTAGGTAGGCATGACATAAACTTGCGTACTCACCTATAAATAAGTTTCCTTCTAACGGATCTCTTGAAAAACCCGGAGCAGCCGTTGCAAGCCAAAATTCCGTAATGTTTTCCCGAACTTGTGTCTCCGCAAACGACGCATATAAGACCAGGGATTCCTTTCTTCGAGGGTACGTTCCAAGGTGGAGGCGGAGTCCTGGATGCTTGAATAAGCGTTTGAGATGTTGGTAAGCAAAGCGCCAGTGGATGATCCCCTTCGGAAGAGTAGCAATCTGCACTGTTCGGAGATGTTCGTAGATCTGGAAAATCGTTTTACTTATTATAACTTTGACTTAATGTCTTTACCAAGATCATCGGGAAAAGATTCATTAGTGATGTATCCAAAATAATCAAATTTATAGCAAATTTAATTAAAAAATTTAGCACAAGGTTGTTCCCAAAAGAAAAAACCTAAAAGAGATACTTAAAGACCCTTATCTAAATGTATGATTAAAATCATATTTTCCATCATCCACCATGAGATCGATGGACCGTTCGAATTGTAAGTGTATAAATTTAATGAAATCAATTCCGCTACAAGTGACGTTATAGTATTAATCAAGAGTGTACTTGATTATCATGTAAATAGGGTCGAATAGGTCCCATATGTCATTTTTCCTCGACCCCTACGTATTTCGAATCAGACCAGAAATTGTATGTAGGAGCTCGGCTTTCAAAAAGAAATTAGTGTTTCGAGATAGAGCGGATTTATTCGTTCTAAAAATATCTAATTTTATGTGTCACAATACAAGGATAAAATCGGAATTAATCATCTGATGTGTCCATATTATCATAACAAATAAAACAATAAAAGGTTGGTAGAAAAAAGTATTGGGTTGGGAATTTTGGAACCGTTAAGCGGGGTACAGACCAAGATCGCGAGCTGTTCTCGAACATTTTCCGAGCTCGCGAATAGTTCTTGAACAGCTCGGCAGTTCGTTGTGGGTTCCGAGTCCAGTCGGTAAAATCAAAGGGTTCGTTCGTGAACAGGTGAACGTTAACCATTTCTTGAATGTTTTTAAAATTATTTTTAATATCTGGAACACTCTAGCGAACTCGACGAACTGTACACCTGTGGGGGGGGGGGGGATTGAAACAAACTCTTCTGGTGTGGACGTATGTGTTCGCGATTAAATCGGGCGGTTCGGGAGATGTTCACGAGCAGCTCGCTAACTTTGTATTTTGGTCTGTACGAGCCTTTAGCGATACTCGACACTGCATACAGTTGAAACTCACTACACTTTACACTATCTTACGCGTTTACCTTCAGTCTCTGAAGAAGGTAATTGTGATCGGTGTAGAAAACTTAGTTTTTTCACTGCTAGCCTCTAAACCTAACTTTATTGACTTTTGTTGAGGTAGTAAAGCTGTTCATTATTAACCGAGGTAGAAAAATACAGAACCTACTTGATTATAACTAAATCTCAATCTATTTACCAGAATGTGAGGTTAACTTGTGCACAGCTGTCATGTCATGTCATGTCATGTGAAACGGGAGTCGACAAACTAATATTTAAAAAAATAAAATGCCATTAGTGAAGTAGTGAAAAAAATGCTATATGAGCCACGGTAGAAAAGTGAGATATTGTTGTCGAGGTCGACCGAGAAGCGAAGCTTCGAGGTCTTTAATGGATCCGAGACATTAATACACTAACACTTACATAATTACTATTTTTTATTTATTATAGGAAAATTAACATTTACTTTATTTATAACTTAATTTATATACTGAACAATGGCAAGTAACGACGACAAATACACAAAAATAAAAAACGAAAGGGAGGAAGACGAAGATACCGAGGAAGAAGTAACTAAAGAAAGTAAAAACATGGAAAGATCATCAGTTAAAAGTCATAAGAAAATTAAGGAAAATATGGAAATGCTGACTAAGATGATGAGAAAAATGGGGGAGACGATGAAAACAATAACAACAGAGCTAACGGAGATGGGGAATGAGAAAAGGGATTAATGAGTTAAGATTAGAAAATAAAAAATTACCGAACGAAAATATAAATTTGAAGAAAACAGTAGCAAATATGGATGAAGGGCTGGAAATGATTGAAAATGAAAAAAAGAAAAAATAATATTCTATTGCAAGGTTTAAGAATAGATAACAAAGACAGGATAGAACTAAAACAAGTTATAGGAAACTTTATGAAGTGTGAATTAAAAATTGATACGGAAGTGTTGAGCGCAATGAGATTAGGAGATAAAACCTGTTGAATACAACTAAAGGACCAGAAGCAAAAGAAAAATGAATGTAAAGTGAGGACAATATGGGACAAAAGATATTCATACAGGACGATTTGTCAAAGAAAGATAGAGAAATAATGAAATACATAAGATATAGAGCTAATGAAGAAAGAAAAACAGGGAAAAACGTTAAAATCGGCTACAGGAAAATGTACCTACATTGAATCTGATAAATGGAAATGGGAAACAGAGTCGAATAATCTGATCAAGATACAAAAGAACGCTCACCAGCAATTAACAGATAAAACAATACTAATAGTTCTCCATAAGGAGACTGAAAATGAAAAAGACCTGGCTATGGAAAAGGATATAAAACGACAAAAAAATCCACATGAGAATATAAAGCAATACACAGGAATAATAAATCAAAATATGAATGGAGAACGAAACAAAAAAAGAAGCTAAAGCAAAACACAAAGGTAAAATTAGTAAATGGAAAATAGGGGCATGCAATATAAGGGGCTTAACAGGAAAAGAAAAAGAACTGGAAGATGAATTTGTACAAATGGGAGCGGACTTGTTAGGAATAACTGAAACTAAAAAGAAAGGAAAAGGCATTATAACAATGAAAATGAAAATTGATATATAACGGAGTAAAGCAAGATAAAAGGGCATCTTCAGGAGTGGATTGCATAATAAATAAGAAACTGGAAAAACAAATAAATGGTTGGGATGCAATATCGGAAAAATAGAAATAAAAACTGATCAAAATACCCAAAAAAACAGTTATAGTAGTTTATGGACCCAGCGAGGACAAATAAGGACCAATTCTGGGAAGAATTACAAGTAGCTACAGAAGAAGCCAAAGAAACACTATATATATTAGGAGATTTTAATATTAGGGTGGGCATAGAAGATCAATGGTGTAGAAATATATTAGGAAAGCATGGCGAGCAAGTAAGAAGTAATGATGGCAAAAGAATGCTAGATTTTTGCTTGATAAACCAATTAGTAATAACGAATACGTTCTTTGAGCATAAAAATATACATAAATACACTGGAGAGGTAAAAAGTAGACGAGAAAAATTAATAATAGACTACATAGTAGAAGATACAAAAGTGAAAAGACGACCAGAAATAGGCAGTGATCATTATGTAGTACTGAGCACAATAAAAGAGTATGTACTGGAAAACAAAGAAAAAAGAGGAACTCAGTCTAAAAAAGAAGAGTGGGAAACAATAAAAACGTATAAATTAAGAAAAAAGGAAACAGCTTAACAATGACATTGAAATAATTTGAAACTCGATGAAAAACTAGAAAACAAAATCATAGACAACAAAAAGCATGGTGGACTGACGAAATTAAAAACCAAATCAAAATAGAGAAAAATATGTGGAGAAATTACCTAGGGTGTAGGAAAATAGAGGATTATGAAAAATATAAAACCGAGAGAAATAAAACCAAAGAATTAGTTAAAAATGCAAAAAAGATCAATGGAAATAATTTGGAGAAAAAATGGAGCAGGATAGCAAAATTATCCAAAAACTATTTTACAAAGTACTAAAATCATGGAGAACTGAATAAGACACAAATATAACTAATATTCAAAACAGTAAATGAGAAATGTTAACAGAAGATGTATGAAAGTAATGGAAGCATGGAAGGAATATTTTCAAGAATTATTAGATAACGGAGAAAGCACAACTAAATCATCAATGATGAAGAAATATCCATAGATGAATTCACGGAAATAATTAAAAAGTTAAAAAATGGGAAAGCACCAGGATGCGACAAAATAACTGGAGAAATGATCAAAAATATGGGTCAAAGTGGAGAAGAACTATTATTAAAAATATATAATAAGTGCTGGAAAGAAGAAAAGATACCGAAAGAATGGCAAATGGCATCAATTGTCTCTATATATAAAAAAAAACTGATAGACAGGAATGTGGTAATTCTGTACAAACATGAAAATATTAGAACAGATATTGGACCGAAAAGTTAGAAAAGTCGTGGAAAACACACTAGACGAGGCGCAAAAAGGGTTTAGAGGTGGAAGGAGCATACAAGACAATATATTTATGATAAAATAGATGACAGAGAAATATATACTAGAGAAGAGAAATATATATATATTGCGTATTCATAGATTTAAAAAAGGCATTTGAAATGGTATCAAGGGAAATAATGTGGAAAATATTAGAAAAAAGGGGGGTAGATAATAAAACAATAATAATGGTACAAAAAATATACGATAATAATCTAAATACTGTTATAAGCCATAATAGAAGATCAGAAGCATTCACAACTCAAAGTGGACTTAGACAAGGCGGAGGATTAAGCCCATTTCTTTTCATTGTGCTTACGGATGAAATCATAGAGAAAACAAATAATAAATGTAGAAAAATATATGGTAGGACATAGAAACTTGACACAACAAATAAATTTACTTAATTACAGTTAACTGTAAATAATTGTCATATTAGTAAAGAGTGATATATAAACGTCAAAAAATAATAGTTCATTACTATTAAACGCTTTACAAAATTGGAAAAAATTAATTTTCAAAGAGCAGACCGTCCACTGAGAAGCAACAACTACTTCTCGGGCTATATGCCCCGACAGACATTGAATTACACTTCTAAGTTAAACAGGGTTGGTATATCTTTTAATTTTGTAAAGCGTTTAATAGTATTGAACTATTATTTTTTGACGTCTATATATCACGCTTTACTAATATGACAATTATTTACAGGTAACTGTAATTAAGTAAATACCTACAAAACCGAGATGGTTTTTTGTCGATATAGAATTTTGGTTTGTGATTAGATGTAGAGATGTCGCTGATATCTCACTTTTAGCATTTCCTTTACTGAGGCTAATGTATTGGTGTGGTATCAACGTAGTCTCTAGTCCAGGATTATGCTCTCAGAGCTTTTGGACGAATAGCATCTACCTTATGCTGATGAGGCGCAATACGCCGAAACCGGTCCACAAGTGATGTTATTCCTTCTAATCGCAAACCAGAATGGTTGGTTCTATCTTAACAGATATACCAACCCCGTTTACTTTAGAAGTGTAATTCAATGTCTGTCGGGGCATATAGCCCGAGAAGTAGTTGTTGCTTCTTAGTGGACGGTCTGCTCTTTTGAAATTAATTTTTCTAATTTTGTAAAGCGTTTAATAGTATTGAACTATTATTTTTTGACAACAAATGAAGCCTATGCAGACGACATTGTTATATTTGCACAAAGTGAAAGGGAACTACAACAAAACCTGAACATATGGAATGAAACATTGAAGGAGTACCTACGGTATGAAAATAAGCACGAATAAGACTAAAACTATCGTGATAAGACAGAAGAGATAAAAATATATATTGAAGATCAAAGTATAGAACAAGTGGAATCATTTCACTATCTTGGAGTAGAGTTAGATCAGGAATAAAAACTTTATTAATAAAAAGAAAATCTCAAGAACAACTAAATTAAAGGTCTTTAAATCTGTTTACAGATCAGTGTTAACGCATGGGTGTGAATCTTGGATACTGTAACGTTTATTCTAATTTATATTTACAATTAATTTATATTTACAGATTTATATGTAATTCAGTCCTTATTTAATAATTTATGTAATACACTAAACACACTAATTATAATTTATATGAGAGTCACTTAATAAACACTTTATCAAGGCGCGATTACTTTCCTTCGGTATCAACACTGACTGATTGACTAATTTACTGCAGCGATGCTTGTGGCCTATTTATACTCGTGCGCCGTAATTCTAGAAGTATCTCGGCGTTCTCGCGGGCGCATTGGATATTCTCGATATTCTGGCGGACGCACCGATGTTTCTCGAAAATTGGGCGGAGGAGCCATAGTCGTCTCATACGGGGATTTCACTGGGGGCACTAAGTGAGAATATTATTGCAGTAGCTCGCGTAACAATACTTAATAGAACACAAAAGAGTAAAATACAATGAAGTATGTAAGGCGAATAAGAGGAGTAACAAAAAAGATAAAATAAGAAACACAATAATAAGAGAAGAACTGGAAATACAGTCAACTTTAGAGTATATTGAGGAAAGATAACAGAGATGGTGGGGACATTTGCAGCGTATGGAGGAGACTAGATTAACTAAAAGAATATGGGGGGCGAAAATTCAAAAGAATAAAAAGAGAGGTAGACCCAGGAAGACTTGGGATGAGACAATAGGGAAGTACCTATTACAGCGGAAAGGAATAGCTTGGATAGAAGCTAAAAAGCTGGTCACTGACAGAAAGAAGTGGAAAAAATGTATGAAAGAGTAAAAATATCACTCTACTCCACAATGTGGTAGAAGAGTTATTTGACTGTATATAAATATAGATTTGATTTTGTAAATTTAATAAAGCTTCTTTTTCCTTTTTTCCTTGTAAGTACTTGCCAAAGAACATTAGTGATGTTATTTATTTGAGCGTTTATGTGTTTTCCTTATTTGTGACTTGTGTGTGTGTGTGTTTGGAAAGAAAATGGCTCGGAAGCAGGTCCATTAGCCACAAATTGTTTGTCTAAAGAAGTTAAGTTTCTAATTTTATCATACAGATTGCGCCCATCTAGATGGGCATGTGCGAACAATTCCTCTCTCTTCCTCAAGCAGCGTTGCTCATACTATCCCCGTCGCACCTGTGCAAATCGTATGTCGAGATAAGCTTTTACGCAATCTGTATGTTATTTATGGAACTCTACAATATGATTTTTTTTATTACCTAAACCAAAAAGCCCTAACCCCCCTCCCTCCCCAAATAGAAAACCGGCTCAGTAGTACCTAAAAGGATTGAAACTAATAGGCACCCGGATATTACAGTTAACGAAAATGATATTTTGGACGAATCCTCCTTATGGAATCTTATTCATAAAGAAAATATTTATTCCTTTTACTTTCAAAAATTTCAATCATTGCTAGATGGTGGTTTCTCTGCTCGAGTAAACTGGTTTCCGGACAAAAAGTACCAAGATCCCAATTTTTGCTAATAAATTTTATTTTTATGCTGCCACTTTAGAAAATGAGCTTTTCCGATCATTCTTTAACTCGGAAAGTGCGCCATTACCGGTCTAGATCGGAAAATTGACTTAACTGCTCGGTAAAGTGACAGAACTGCACGGCAAAGTACCTACTTTCTTATGTCAAAATTTTCATTAAAGACAAAATACCAGCATCTAGCCAGAGAAAATTTTCGAAGGGTATGTTAAATATCACGAAACCAACCTGGAACTTCAAGAATTTAATCCAATATTATTTTTATAACACAAATATTATGATTCCTAAATTGACCGGAATATCAACTCTTCTAATAATTGTACTTCGAATAACTGCACATTCAACATAAATATTAATAATAAATGAGTTAACATTTTGAGCAATAAATATTCTGTTCCTATATTATTGTCAAATTATTGATGGCTGCACAAAAAATATTGTACGCGCCACACTCGGAAACGGTATTTACAGGGCTCGCATGCTTTCAATTTAATTTTGACATTTGATTTTTGTTGTTATATGCAACCCTCAAAAGACAATCGTCGTATTCATAGAGATACTACAGATAGAGGCAACAAGCCATTGGCCGCTGTGTAAGTGGAAATGTCCGTCTGAACTCCGGTGAGAGAGAAAAAGACAAACGTCAGAAGTTTTTCTGTCCTTGTCTCTCGTCTATAGCATGCGTGCCATTAGAGAAAGACAGCCTGAACCTTTCATTTTCTATCTCTCTTTTATATGCTGACAGGTTCCGAGCTGGATTGTTGCCTCTATCTGTAGTATCTCTATGGTCGTATTACGAGCTTCAACACACTCGGTTGTATACAGTGCGTTCATAAAGTAATGCTTACATTCATTATTAGCTTAAAAAAACAGTAATATGAAAAATCCCGAAACAGGTCGATTTTTCATTTTAATTTACTATTTTTTCAAAAGGATAATCTATCATACAGGGTGGATAACCTTCAAGTGATGCCGAAATATAAAATTGAAAATTAATTCTCTCACTGGAAGGTTAAATCTATGAAAATTCTTCATTTATGTTATACGTTACTTTATGGACGCACTGTATATTACACAGAATTAAAATGCAATTGTTATTTTATACGTATTATACTTTTAACTAAATTGTACAAATTCCACACCATCTAACCACCCCATGAATCCGTTTTCTACTTTAAAAAAATACGAACAGAACGAAATTCGAAAACAATCCATTATTTAATCCACTTAATAGCGAAGGTAATTGTTGAAGTAGTCAAACTGTTGTTAGTATATTCAATTTCAATTTCCCTTTCCTCCGAATAACTAAGCTTCGACCAAAAATTTACATGTACCTTTCTTAAATCGATCATGATGAACTGTTAGTTTTTCCAACAAACCACCCTCGTTCGACGAGAGATAGAGACCCATTTAGAAATTGAGTACGCGTGAAATTTCAGTAATAGATTTTTAATTTGCCTGACCAAATGGTCTAATATCGGGTGTAACGGTAACAACAACGGGCAGACACCCTTCCGAGCCTACCGAATCACAAAAGGGACACACTCATCTTTCTATATATACGCGTCCCTAACCTAACTTTCTATCTTAATGCCACCGATTCATCCCCACATAATACAAATTAATTCACCAGCATTAAATAGAAGCACACTTAATCCTAGACCTATCCCGTTCAGTATTTGTGAGTTTGCTACAATTTCGTAAACAGGGCAGGATCCAAGATATAATGTGTCAAAAAAAATTTTTAATGTAAGAATCTTCTGGTAAAAACACTATATTATATTAGATTACAAGGAGGTTGATTGACCCGGTTGGCCTTACCACACTGCGACCTATTAGATCTTTAGATCTTTACTCAAAGAGATCTAAGCTTCTGAGAAAGCCTACCATCCGTTTTGGAGCTAGGTCTCTATAACCTGATCAGGCTTCCAGGTATTTAAGGCGTTGGCGGACGTTTACCCTGCAATTGCAGATAATGTGTTCCGCCGTCTTATCTCCATCATCGCACAATCTACATGTTCCACTGTCCACTTTACCTATCTAGCAGAGATGGTATATGATTTAGCAGTGTCCAGTAATAAGTCCTGTGGTTACTCTGAGATCAGTTTTCTGAAGCTTCAAGAGCAATTTAGCGTAGTGAGCCAAGGCTCGTACTAACGTTTTTGCCTGTCTTTGGTCTGGAGTATTTTTCCAGAGATGGTATCTGAGCTAGCAGTGTCCAGTAACAAGTCCTGTGATTACTCTGAGATCAGTTTTCTGAAGCTCCAAGAGCAATTTAGCGTAGCGAGCAAAAGGTCGTACTAACGTTTTTGCCTGTCTTTGGCCTGGAGTATTTTTCCAGAGATGGTATCTGAGCTAGCAGTGTCTTATAATAAGTCCTGTGATTACTCTGAGATCAGTTTTCTGAAGCTCCAAGGGCAATTTAGCGTAGCGAGCAAAAGGTCGTACTAACGTTTTTGCCTGTCTTTGGTCTGGAGTATTTTTCCAGAGATGGTATCTGAGCTAGCAGTGTCTTATAATAAGTCCTGTGATTACTCTGAGATCAGTTTTCTGAAGCTCCAAGAGCAATTTAGCGTAGCGAGCAAAAGGTCGTACTAACGTTTTTGCCTGTCTTTGGTCTGGAGTATTTTTCCAGAGATGGTATCTGAGCTAGCAGTGTCCAGTTACAAGTCCTGTGATTACTCTGAGATCAGTTTTCTGAAGCTCCAAGAGCAATTTAGCGTAGTGAGCCAAGGCTCGTACTAACGTTTTTGCCTGTCTTTGGTCTGGAGTATTTTTCCAGAGATGGTATCTGAGCTAGCAGTGTCTTATAATAAGTCCTGTGATTACTCTGAGATCAGCTTTCTGAAGCTTCAAGAGCAATTTAGCGTAGCGAGCAAAAGGTCGTACTAACGTTTTTGCCTGTCTTTGCTCTGGAATATTTTTCCAGAGATGGTATCTGAGCTAGCAGTGTCCAGTAACAAGTCCTGTGATTACTCTGAGATCAGCTTTCTGAAGCTTCAAGAGCAATTTAGCGTAGTGAGCAAAAGCTCGTACTAACGTTTTTGCCTGTCTTTGCTCTGGAATATTTTTCCAGAGATGGTATCTGAGCTAGCAGTGTCTTATAATAAGTCCTGTGATTACTCTGAGATCAGTTTTCTGAAGCTCCAAGAGCAATTTAGCGTAGTGAGCCAAGGCTCGTACTATCGTTTTTGCCTGTCTTTGGTCTGGAGTATTTTTCCAGAGATGGTATCTGAGCTAGCAGTGTCCAGTAACAAGTCCTGTGATTACTCTGAGATCAGTTTTCTGAAGCTCCAAGAGCAATTTAGCGTAGCGAGCAAAAGGTCGTACTAACGTTTTTGCCTGTCTTTGGTCTGGAGTATTTTTCCAGAGATGGTATCTGAGCTAGCAGTGTCTTATAATGAGTCCTGTGATTACTCTGAGATCAGCTTTCTGAAGCTTCAAGAGCAATTTAGCGTAGTGAGCCAAGGCTCGTACTAACGTTTTTGCCTGTCTTTGGTCTGGAGAATTTTTCCAGAGGTGGTATCTGAGCTAGCAGTGTCCAGTAACAAGTCCTTGATTACTCTGAGATCAGTTTTCTGAAGCTCAAAGAGCAATTTAGCGTAGCGAGCAAAAGGTCGTACTAACGTTTTTGCCTGTCTTTGGTCTGGAGTATTTTTCCAGAGATGGTATCTGAGCTAGCAGTGTCTTATAATAAGTCCTGTGATTACTCTGAGTTCAGCTTTCTGAAGCTTCAAGAGCAATTTACGTAGTGAGCAAAAGCTCGTACTAACGTTTTTGCCTGTCTTTGGTCTGGAGTATTTTTCCAGAGATGGTATCTGAGCTAGCAGTGTCTTATAATAAGTCCTGTGATTACTCTGAGATCAGTTTTCTGAAGCTCCAAGAGCAATTTAGCGTAGTGAGCCAAGGCTCGTACTAACGTTTTTGCCTGACTTTGGTCTGGAGTATTTTTCCAGAGATGGTATCTGAGCTAGCAGTGTCCAGTAACAAGTCCTGTGATTACTCTGAGATCAGTTTTCTGAAGCTCCAAGAGCAATTTAGCGTAGCGATCAAAAGGTCGTACTAACGTTTTTGCCTGTCTTTGGTCTGGAATATTTTTCCAGAGATGGTATCTGAGCTAGCAGTGTCCAGTAACAAGTCCTGTGATTACTCTGAGATCAGCTTTCTGAAGCTCCAAGAGCAATTTAGCGTAGTGAGCCAAGGCTCGTACTAACGTTTTTGCCTGTCTTTGGTCTGGATTATTGTTCCAGTTGGAAACACCTATTTTGTAACTTCTTCCACGATATGGCTTTTTGGGATACCACATAATGGTTCGGTCCGATAGAAGGAGTACACGAGACCATCTGCAATCTCATTTCCGACAATTTCTTTGTGCCCTGGCACCCACAACAGAGTTACTTTGTTGAGTCTAGCCAGCTGCTTAAGAGATTGTTTGCAGTTCCAGAATGTTTTAGACTGGATAAGTTGTAGACTTAGCTTTCAAAGATGCCTGGCTATCAGATGCGATAAGTATTTTTGAGGCACCCTTGAGCACAAATATCTATCGCTATTGGAATATTGTTGGAGTGTTTTCCAGGGTTGTTGATATCTGAGTATTGGGACCTGCAATCCCCTTCGTTTGTTTTTTACCCATCAGTATTGTAAATGAGGATACATTGTTCAGTGACCGGGTCTTCAAATGTCTCTTGAGTGAAATAGTAGTTGGTCCTTCTAAACCTGTATTTCTCATGTTCGGGATCAACGTTCTGGTCCATGTTGCCTTAGACGTTTCCGTTTCCATTCATGCTGTCTTGTCCTGCTCCTTACCTCATTTTATGGTTGGCATCGCTGTCGTATAAAATCTGCCTTTCCCTTACCAACAAATGTATTTCCACTACGCCTGCAATGACCTGTAATGCTATAGTAGAAGCTGTTCTATATGAGCTAAGGGGTTTCCTCTGTGTTTTAGTTGATATTTCTTTATATTTTTTGATCTGTCTGACGCCAGACCATACTGGTGCGCCATATAAGAGTGCGCCACTGTTTGGACCGCCAATATTTGGCATTAAATTCTGGATGACAGCGTTTCTTCTTCTTTCTTCTGCGTTTTGAGATACCGTAATGACGTGGTTTGTCTTCCTTTGGAGCCTTCTTTAGCTTACTGGACGACGAATTTATTTATTTATTTCATATGACTTCAAGGTATATCCTTCTTTTGCCACTGTTTGGACCGCCACTTCTTTTGCCACTGTCTGGACCGCCAATATTTGGCATTAATTTCTGGATTACAGCGGTTCTTTCTTCTGCTTTTTGAGATATCGTAATGACGTGGTTTGTCTACCGAAGGCCAGAATCCAAATGTATATCTAGGTATATGGTGCAGTCATATGGTGTTGATATATAGTTTCCCAACTGAAGAGGCATGTCAGCCTTCGTTTAAATTGGTGTTCTTTATCTAGCCATGATTTCCCCTTTTAAGTAATCCACAGAACGGTTCCGGACCTTCCTTTGGAGCCTTCTTTAGCATTACCAGCAATCCCTTCATATGATTTCAAGGTATATCCTTCTTTTGCCACTGTTTGGACCGCCAATATTTGGCATTAGTTTCTTTCTTCTGCTTTTTGAGATACCTTAATGACGTGGTTCGTCTACCGGAGGCCAGAATCCAAGTGTATACCTAGGTATTTGGTGCAGACATAATATATGGTGTTGATATACAGTTTCCCCTCTGAAGAGGCATGTCAGGCCTCCATTTGAATTGGTGTTCTTTATCTAGCCAGTTCCGGATTTCCCTTCTTAAGTAATCCTCAGAACGGTTCCGGACCTTCCTTTGGAGCCTTCTTTAGCTTACTGCTCGACGAATTTATTACCAGCAATCCTTTCATATGACTTCAAGGTATATCCTTCTTTTGCCACTGTTTGGACCGCCAATATTTGGCATTCGCTTCTGGATGGCAGCGGTTCTTTCTTCTGCTCTTTGAGCTACCTTGATGACGTGTTTTGTATACCGGAGGCCAGAATCCAAATGTATACCTAGGTATATGGTGCAGACATATGGTGTGGATATACAGCTTCCCAACTGAAGAGGCATGTCAGCCTTCGTTTAAATTGGTGTTCTTTATCTAGCCATGATTTCCCCTTTTAAGTAATTCACAGAACGGTTCCGGACCTTCCTTTGGAGCCTTCTTTAGCATTACCAGCATTCTCTTCATATGATTTCAAGGTATATCCTTTTTTTGCCACTGTTTGGACCGCCAATATTTGGCATTAGTTTCTGGATGGCAGCGATTCTTTCTTCTGCTCTTTGAGCTACCTTGATGACGAGATTTGTAAACGGGAGGCCAGAATCCAAGTGTATACCTAGGTATTTGGAGCAGACATATGGTGTTAATATACAGTTTCCTACTGAAGAGGCATGTCAGGCCTCCATTTGAATTGGTGTTCTTTATCTAGCCAGGATTTCCCCTCTTAAGTAATCCACAGAACGGTTCCGGACCTTCCTTTGGAGCCTTCTTTAGCTTACTGGTCGATGAATTCATTACCAGCAATCCCTTCATATGACTTCAAGGTACATCCTTCTTTTGCCACAGTTTGGACCGCCAAAATTTGGCATTAGTTTCCGGATGGCAGCGGTTCTTTCTTCTGCTCTTTGAGCTACCTTGATGACGAGATTTGTAAACGGGAGGCCAGAATCCAAGTGTATACCTAGGTATTTGGAGCAGACATATGGTGTTAATATACAGTTTCCTACTGAAGAGGCATGTCAGGCCTCCATTTGAATTGGTGTTCTTTATCTAGCCAGGATTTCCCCTCTTAAGTAATCCACAGAACGGTTCCGGACCTTCCTTTGGAGCCTTCTTTAGCTTACTGGTCGACGAATTCATTACCAGCAATCCCTTCATATGACTTCAAGGTACATGCTTCTTTTGCCACAGTTTGGACCGCCAAAATTTGGCATTAGTTTCCGGATGGCAGCGGTTCTTTCTTCTGCTCTTTGAGCTACCTTGATGACGAGATTTGTAAACGGGAGGCCAGAATCCAAGTGTATACCTAGGTATTTGGAGCAGACATATGGTGTTAATATACAGTTTCCTACTGAAGAGGCATGTCAGGCCTCCATTTGAATTGGTGTTCTTTATCTAGCCAGGATTTCCCCTCTTAAGTAATCCACAGAACGGTTCCGGACCTTCCTTTGGAGCCTTCTTTAGCTTACTGGTCGACGAATTCATTACCAGCAATCCCTTCATATGACTTCAAGGTACATGCTTCTTTTGCCACAGTTTGGACCGCCAAAATTTGGCATTAGTTTCCGGATGGCAACGGTTCTTTCTTCTGCTCTTTGAGCTACCTTGATGACGAGATTTGTAAACGGGAGGCCAGAATCCAAGTGTATACCTAGGTATTTGGAGCAGACATATGGTGTTAATATACAGTTTCCTACTGAAGAGGCATGTCAGGCCTCCATTTGATTGGTGTTCTAATTTCTAGCCAGTTCCGGATTTCCCTTCTTAAGTAATCCACAGAACGGTTCCGGGCCTTCCTTTGGAGCCTTCCTTAGCTAACTGATCGACGACTTACAAGCAATCCTTTTATATCCCGGCACCAAAACTAGAGACGCTGTGCTGTCTCTTGTCAGCCTGTCAGTAAATAGGCAAAGCAATTTAAAGTCCACTCCAGGCGCTGCAGGGGGAATTTTTCAAGGCCATGCGTTCTCCTGGCACAGAATTTTAATAAAAAACTAAATTTCAGATTCACTAAATTTTAACTGTTAAATAGCACAATAAAAAATAACCTAACGGATAATGTTTATCTTTATCTCTATCTCTATCTCTATCTCTATCTCTATCTCTATCTCTATCTCTATCTCTATCTCTATCTCTATCTCTATCTCTATCTCTATCTCTATCTCTATCTCTATCTCTATCTCTATCTCTATCTCTATCTCTATCTCTATCTCTATCTCTATCTCTATCTCTATCTCTATCTCTATCTCTATCTCTATCTCTATGCATGTCAGCCTTCGTTTAAATTGGTGTTCTTTATCTAGCCATGATTTCCCCTTTTAAGTAATTCACAGAACGGTTCCGGACCTTCCTTTGGAGCCTTCTTTAGCATTACCAGCAATCTCTTCATATGATTTCAAGGTATATCCTTGGAGCCTTTGGAGCCTTCCTTAGCTAACTGATCGACGACTTCATTACCAGCAATCCTTTTATATCCCGGCACCAAAACTAGAGACGCTGTGCTGTCTCTTGTCAGCCTGTCAGTAAATAGGCAAAGCAATTTAAAGTCCACTCCAGGCGCTGCAGGGGGAATTTTTCAAGGCCATGCGTTCTCCTGGCACATAATTTTAATAAAAAACTAAATTACATGAAAATATTGACTTTATCAAGGAAAATTCTTGTTTGTTCAATGTCTCATAATTTCAGATTCACTAAATTTTAACTGTTAAATAGCACAATAAAAATTAACCTAACGGATAATGTTTATCTTTATCTTTATCTTTATCTTTATCTTTATCTTTATCTTTATCTTTATCTTTATCTTTATCTTTATCTTTATCTTTATCTTTATCTTTATCTTTATCTTTATCTTTATCTTTATCTTTATCTTTATCTTTATCTTTATCTTTATCTTTATCTTTATCTTTATCTTTATCTTTATCTTTATCTTTATCTTTATCTCTATCTCTATCTCTATCTCTATCTCTATCTCTATCTCTATCTCTATCTCTATCTCTATCTCTATCTCTATCTCTATCTCTATCTCTATCTCTATCTCTATCTCTATCTCTATCTCTATCTCTATCTCTATCTCTATCTCTATCACTATCTCTATCTCTATCTCTATCTCTATCTCTATCTCTATCTCTATCTCTATCTCTATCTCTATCTCTATCTCTATCTCTATCTCTATCTCTATCTCTATCTCTATCTCTATCTCTATCTCTATCTCTATCTCTATCTCTATCTCTATCTCTATCTCTATCTCTATCTCTATCTCTATCTCTATCTCTATCTCTATCTCTATCTCTATCTCTATCTCTATCTCTATCTCTATCTCTATCTCTATCTCTATCTCTATCTCCATCTCTATCTCTATCTCTATCTCTATCTCTATCTCTACCTCTACCTCTACCTCTATCTCTATCTCTATCTCTACCTCTACCTCTATCCCTATCCCTATCTCTATCTCTATCTCTATCTCTATCTCTATTTCTATTTCTATTTCTATCTCTATCTCTATCTCATTTCTATCTCTATATTTATCTCTATCTCTACCTCTATCCCTATCCCTATCCCTATCCCTATCTCTATCTCTATCTCTATCTCTATCTCTATCTCTATCTCTATCTCTATCTCTGTCTCTATCTCTATCTCTATCTCTATCTCTATCTCTATCTCTATCTCTATCTCTATCTCTATCTCTATCTCTATCTCTATCTCTATCTCTATCTCTATCTCTATCTCTATCTCTATCTCTATCTCTATCTCTATCTCTATCTCTATCTCTATCTCTATCTCTATCTCTATCTCTATCTCTATCTCTATCTCTATCTCTATCTCTATCTCTATCTCTATCTCTATCTCTATCTCTATCTCTATCTCTATCTCTATCTCTACCTCTATCTCTACCTCTACCTCTACCTCTATCTCTATCTCTATCTCTATCTCTATCTCTATCTCTATCTTTATGGTCACCAAAAATTGGAATGAATAATTGATTTCATTCGATGGTCGATATAGAGTCCGGTACTGTTAAAAATAGTGGGTTGTGTAAAATTTTTGCGATTGATAACATGATCTGATGCGTGTGCCTTGAAAAATGTTTCGATGCACTTTACATATGTCGCAATTTCACTTTGCGTTTGGGGTGTAGATGTGCTATTGTGATGTTAATATTTTTTTTTTACTTGGATTTAATGGGAATTACTTGTAGTAATATGTTTGTGATATTTAATTTAATACGTTTAATATATTATACAGAGTGGGTTAGCGAAAGTGGAATTGTTTCATTGATAGGGGAATTTTAGACATATTGTTTATTTGGTGGTGCATTTTTTATGGGGTAGCAGGTGAAATTTTTTAAAATTTGGATAGAATTGGGTTTTATCGACGGGTTACCATTTTTTTTTCAATACAAAACTTCATAAAATGCTCGGTATCAAAATAATAACTAAATAATTGTTATGGCTACCAATCGATTCAGGGGAAAATTTTAACTGTTTGAGTCAATTTTGGTTAAATATTTCCTTGAGTGAAAATTGAGTCTTTGGGTAGGAGATCAGCTCTTAAAAAAATTGAAATTTAATCATAAAATGGTGTGTCGAGATTTTCGAAAAATCATCTATTCACTTAAAAAATGGTACAAACTACAAAAATTTAACTATTGAACTAAAATTTTAGCCAGACACTCTCAAAATACCAATCTACTAGAAAAAAATTCGACAATACTATAACGATCGGAATTTTCGAAAGTCGAACTAAAGATAGCGGAAATCTTCGAAAAAATGAATTATGATCAACTTTAACGCACTCTATCTTATGAAAACATTACAAATAATTATTTATGCAACAAGTGCATAAAGTTGTGTTTTTTTCACGAATGGCCGCAGGCGAATGCGTTAATTCCATGAGTGAAAAAAGACACTTTATGCATTTGTTGCATACAATATTTTTTCTACGTGCATGCAAAAACCAAAAAATGTGTTATTTAGGTTGCTTTGAATGTACTAAAAATGGCGTCTATTTGAATGTTTATGTTTGTCATCACGACAAAACGCTAAGTAAAATGACAGATGACTGCAATCTACAGAGCCATTAGCGGAAATATTCAAAATTAGCGTTGAAAAAACTACTTCATCTCACTTTAATGTCACTTTTTTAAATTGATTAACAAATACATATTTTATGTACGAATATCTATTAAAAAAACGTCGCTTTTATTAATGATTGTAGAAAAAAAAAATGTTTCGTAATAAATTTTATGTTGAATCGATTGAGATCAAGTACAGATCACAACCATGAACAGTTTTGGAATTATAGACAAAAAAATGGAACAATGTTGTACAGGGAGAGACAAAAATGTAACTAGAATTATAATAATAGTTCCGGACACTTTTTTGAGGACAGACACATGTTTTTTGAAGTCGATTTTGTGTGGTAGCAAAGCTGATCAATAATTTTTTTTGTCAACATAAAACACTATCACCATGTATGTATGTATGTATATTGGGGTGACATTCACTGAGACCTAAAAGATCTATATTGTGCCCCCTTAGTTACTGAGGTAAGTCTCAGAGACTAGTAGCTTCTAACCTAACCTATTTCCCGGAGGAATTTTAGCATATCTGCATGCTTTAATTTAGGTAAATGTCGCTCTCTAATCTAGTTATCTCCAAGGTGTTGAGCCCTAGGATTCTGATGGAGGTTTCTTCTTCCATGCCACAGAATCTACATTTTTCTTCCACCACTATTTTGAAATTTTTCAATGTCCCGTCAGGATCCCCGTTTTACTTTGATTTATGCATTCATTTGATCTCAACAGGTTGTAGTCACTCAGAAGAATCTTTGATTGTCTAAGTCTTACTAGATCTTTCCAATGTTCAGATTTTCTCTTTTTTTTCGGCTTTGCCTATTTCTTCCAATATTACATTGGAGCTGATACCACAAAGGCCTCAGAAATTCCTATAAACATTTGTCTTTGTTTATATGAGAAGACGATTAAAGTATTTTATCACTAGCTTTGTTCTAACACTGTAACTATTAACACCTTAACACTAATCCTCACACCAATAATTATTATATCTAAATGAACATTGATAAAAGGTAAAAGACATCCGAATCACAGTTTTAACAACGTTTAAAGGACCTAAGCCACGCTTCAAATACTTTAAACACGAAATATACAATGATATGGAAGAAAAAGTAAGGTTATAAATCAATGTGGTAGAAAGTATTTCATCTATCCGCCGCCGGTAGCGCTACAATCTTAATTTGAAATCCCATAGTTGGCAATGGTAAGGAGGCAGTCGAAGTATTATAATATTCCGGTTTTTTGCCATTTCGTCAATAGTATATCTCAGGAAACGATGTTTATTACTATTATTAGCCGATTGTCTTTCCAACACGACTACAGCTTGTACGTTACTGAGTGTTTTACACTGGTTGGGCGTTTGCTCGAATACTCATACATAACCAATAGGTAGCCATCGATATCTCACTTGTCTAGTACATCCAAGTAATCGGTGACTACTGTATAAGTATGCAAAATTTACCATTTTTTGTGATTTCAAAAGTCACCGATTTTTTCACTAATCCATGGAAAAAAGTGAACAAAATCCGTTTAAATAGGTAACATTTTCTCCTAAGTCGATTGGTAACCATAAGAACGTTATAGGTATAGAACTTGAGGAGTTATGGCCTTTTTATGGTGATGGTGAGAAGGAACTGGGATTAGGCCAGTAACAAAACACTCTGAAAACTTGGGAGAAACCACAGATATCTTTCAAGCGGAAATTCACGAAATAAGAAAGTGTGCCCAGTTCAATATTGATAAAGGATATAAATATTTGGATATAGTTTTTGGTCATACTTATCTGAGCATTCCAAAGATGATTTTGGAGTAGGGGAGGCGAGAGTCATGGCTGCTTTCCACACTTCAAGTTCTGCTTTGACGACAGATGTACTTTTTTCGAAAACATACAAAATGCCTCTTCGATTTCACAACCGACCGCAAAAAATTGACGATAACACATCAGACAGTGCCGTTACTACTTTAAGGTGTTTTGGAAACTTCTCAATCAATTGTTGAATTGTATGGTCGAGAAATTGGATGAATCAATTTCTTTGGTACGGGAGGGGGGTTGAACCCCTAAAACCCTCCTCATGGCTACGCCCGTGTGATAATCACTAAGAATATTTGAAATAATTATTAGAAATCATTGTAAAGATTATAGAGATTCTAAAGCAATCAGTTATTTTTACATTACACTTATTGTGATTATATTTATTTTAGTAAAAATCCGCCATCTTGATCACAAACGAGTGACGTCAAACTTTTGTATATCTTTCGAACTTTCATCGTATTTTCTGGTTTTGCATCGTTTAAATGATATTTACTCGTTGTATAATTCATGAGTATCACACAAACTAATTCAAATTAGTAATCAAATAAATTTTTAACTTGCATACTGTGAAATGTTTTGAAGTATTTACAACGTTTTGGTGCGAAATTTGAAATCACAGTCGGATTAGCTCAAAAAAGGGGCAGACCCAGCAAAAGTTTTAAGCAGCAGTTTTCCTTCGGAAATTGTTGAGTGGGGGGTCACTGGCAGCAAAATTTTATTTTGCGTGGTACTCGATCCGTTGCGTCATCCGTCATCTTGAATTGATAATGCAATGATAACATTTTACACCGCACCTCTTCTCGGGTATAAATCGAAAAATATCGATTCGACGAAAACATTGATGGGAACTAAAATTGTAGACAATTTTATTTTAAACAACTTTGTTTATAACAATTTTTCATGTAAAATTGACAATAAACGATTTGTTAATAAAAAAATATTTAACCCCTCTTTTAGAGTATCAATCGGAAAATATCGATCCCAGGAAAAAAATTATGGGTACCAAAATTGTAGACAATTTAATTTTAAACAACTTTTTTCATAACAATTTTTCATGTAGAATTTACAATAAACCAGTTGTTAATCAAACAAAAATTCACCCCCTCTTTTAGGGTATAAATCGAAAAATATCGATCCTAGGAAAATATTTATGAGAATCAAAATTGTTGGAAATTCTATTTTAAACAACTATATTTATAACAATTTTTCATGTAGAATTTACAATAAACGAGTTGTTAATCAAACAAAAATTCATCCCCTCTTTTAGGGTATAAATCGGAAAATATCGATCATAGGAAAAAATTGATGGGAACAAAAATTATAGGAAATTTACTTTTGTAATTACCATTTTTCTGTGTAAAATTGAACATAAACGAGTTGTTAATCAAACAAAAATTCACCCCCCTTTTAGGTTATAAATCGGAAAATATCGATCCTAGGAAAACATTTATTGGCATCAAAATTGTAGACAATACAATTTTAAACAACTTTTTTCATAACAATTTTTCATGTAGAATTTACAATAAACCAGTTGTTAATCAAACAAAAATTCACCCCCTCTTTTAGGGTATAAATCGGAAAATATGGATCCTAGAAAAAAAATTATGAAAAACCAAAATTGTAGACAATTTAATTTTAAACAACTTTGTTTATAACAATTTTTCATGTAAAATTGGCAATAAAGGAGTTGTTAATCAAACAAAAATTCACCCCCTCTTTTAGGGTATAAATCGGAAAATATCGATCCTAGGAAAAAATTGATGGGAACAAAAATTGTAGGAAAGTTACTTTTGTAATTACCATTTATTGTGTAAAATTGAAAATAAACGAGTTGTTAATCAAACAGAAATTCACCCCCTTTTTTAGGGTATAAATCGGAAAATATCGATCCTAGGAAAAAATTGATGGGAACAAAAATTGTAGGAAAGTTACTTTTGTAATTACCATTTTTTGTGTAAAATTGAAAATAAACGAGTTGTTAATCAAACAAAAATCACCCCCTCTTTTAGGGTATAGATCCTACGAAAAAATTTATGGGTACCAAAATTGTAGACAATTTAATTTTAAACAACTTTGTTTTTTAACAATTTTTCATGTAGAATTGACAATAAACGAGTTGTTAATCAAACAAAAATTCACCCCCTCTTTTAGGGTATAAATCGGAAAATATCGATCCTAGGAAAAAATTTATCGGCACCAAAATTGTAGAAAATTTAATTTTAAACAACTTTGTTTATAATAATTTTTCATGTAGAATTGACAATAAACCAGTTGTTAATCAAACAAAAATTCACCCCCTGTATAAATCGGAAAATATCGATCCTAGGAAAAAATTGATGGGAACAAAAATTGTAGGAAATTTACTTTTGTAATTACCATTTTTCTGTGTAAAATTGAAAATAAACGAGTTGTTAATCAAACAAAAATTCACCCCCTCTTTTAGGGTATAAATCGGAAAATATGGATCCTAGAAAAAAAATTATGGAAACCAAAATTGTAGACATTTTAATTTTAAACAACTTTGTTTATAACAATTTTTTTATGTTAAATTGACAATAAACGACAAAAATTCACCCCCGCTTTTAGGATATAAATCGGAAAATAACGATCATAGGAAAAAATTGATGGGAACAAAAATTGTAGGAAATTTACTTTTCTAATTACCATTTTTTGTGTAAAATTGAAAATATACGAGTTGTTAATCAAACAAAAATTCACCCCCTCTTTTAGGGTATAAATCGGAAAATATCGATCCTAAGAAAAAATTGATGGAGGCCAAAATTGGGAACAATTTAATTTTAAACAGCTTTGTTCATTACAATTTTTTATGTAAAATTAACAATAAACGAGTTGTTAATCAAACAAAAATTCACCCCCTCTTTTAGGGTATAAATCGGAAAATATGGATCCTAGAAAAAAAATTATGGAAACCAAAATTGTAGACAATTTAATTTTAAACAACTTTGTTTATAACAATTTT
This sequence comes from Lochmaea crataegi, assembly GCA_947563755.1. Lineage (NCBI taxonomy): Eukaryota > Metazoa > Arthropoda > Insecta > Coleoptera > Chrysomelidae > Lochmaea > Lochmaea crataegi. Next base: position 49,001,615 of record OX387426.1, on the reverse strand, counting down.
TTATGTGAAATTGCCAATAAACGACAAAAATTCACCCCCTCTTTTAGGGTATAAATCGGAAAATATCGATCCTAGAAAAAAACTGATAGGTACCAAAATTGGCGACAATTTAATTTTAAACAATTTTTTTCATAACAATTTTTCATGTAAAATTGACAATAAACGAGTTGTTAATCAAACAAAAATTCGCCCCCTCTTTTAGGGTATAAATCGGAAAATATGGATCCTAGAAAAAAAATTATGGAAACCAAAATTGTAGACAATTTAATTTTAAACAACTTAGTTTATAACAATTTTTTATGTAAAATTGACAATAAACGACAAAAATTCACCCCCTCTTTTAGGGTATAAATCGGAAAATATCGATCCTAGAAAAAAAACTGATAGGTACCAAAATTGGCGACAATTTAATTTTAAACAATTTTTTTCATAACAATTTTTCATGTAAAATTGACAATGAACGAGTTGTTAATAAAAAAAAAATTAACCCCTCTTTTAGGGTATAAATCGGAAAATATCGATCCCAGGAAAAAATTTATGGGTACCAAAATTGTAGACAATTTAATTTTAAACAACTTTTTTCATAACAATTTTTCATGTAGAATTTACAATAAACCAGTTGTTAATCAAACAAAAATTCACCCCCTCTTTTAGGGTATAAATCGGAAAATATCGATCCTAGGAAAAAATTGATAGGAACCAAAATTGTAGACAATTTAATTTTAAACAACTTTGTTTATAACAATTTTTTTATGTTAAATTGACAATAAACGACAAAAATTCACCCCCGCTTTTAGAATATAAATCGGAAAATAACGATCCTAGGAAAAAATTGATGGGAACAAAAATTGTAGGAAATTTACTTTTCTAATTACCATTTTTTGTGTAAAATTGAAAATATACGAGTTGTTAATCAAACAAAAATTCACCCCCTCTTTTAGGGTATAAATCGGAAAATATCGATCCTAAGAAAAAATTGATGGAGGCCAAAATTGGGGACAATTTAATTTTAAACAACTTTGTTCATTACAATTTTTTATGTAAAATTAACAATAAACGAGTTGTTAATCAAACAAAAATTCACCCCCACTTTTAGGGTATAAATCGGAAAATATGGATCCTAGAAAAAAAATTATGGAAACCAAAATTGTAGACAATTTAATTTTAAACAACTTTGTTTATAACAATTTTTTATGTAAAATTGACAATAAACGTCAAAAATTCACCCCCTCTTTTAGGGTATAAATCGGAAAATATCGATCCTAGAAAAAAACTGATGGGTACCAAAATTGGCGACAATTTAATTTTAAACAATTTTTTTCATAACAATTTTTCATGTAAAATTGACAATAAACGAGTTGTTAATCAAACAAAAATTCACCCCCTCTTTTAGGGTATAAATCGGAAAATATCGATCCTAGAAAAAAACTGATAGGTACCAAAATTGGCGACAATTTAATTTTAAACAATTTTTTTCATAACAATTTTTCATGTAAAATTGACAATAAACGAGTTGTTAATCAAACAAAAATTCGCCCCCTCTTTTAGGGTATAAATCGGAAAATATGGATCCTAGAAAAAAAATTATGGAAACCAAAATTGTAGACAATTTAATTTTAAACAACTTAGTTTATAACAATTTTTTATGTAAAATTGACAATAAACGACAAAAATTCACCCCCTCTTTTAGGGTATAAATCGGAAAATATCGATCCTAGAAAAAAAACTGATAGGTACCAAAATTGGCGACAATTTAATTTTAAACAATTTTTTTCATAACAATTTTTCATGTAAAATTGACAATGAACGAGTTGTTAATAAAAAAAAAATTAACCCCTCTTTTAGGGTATAAATCGGAAAATATCGATCCCAGGAAAAAATTTATGGGTACCAAAATTGTAGACAATTTAATTTTAAACAACTTTTTTCATAACAATTTTTCATGTAGAATTTACAATAAACCAGTTGTTAATCAAACAAAAATTCACCCCCTCTTTTAGGGTATAAATCGGAAAATATCGATCCTAGGAAAAAATTGATAGGAACCAAAATTGTAGACAATTTAATTTTAAACAACTTTGTTTATAACAATTTTTTTATGTTAAATTGACAATAAACGACAAAAATTCACCCCCGCTTTTAGAATATAAATCGGAAAATAACGATCCTAGGAAAAAATTGATGGGAACAAAAATTGTAGGAAATTTACTTTTCTAATTACCATTTTTTGTGTAAAATTGAAAATATACGAGTTGTTAATCAAACAAAAATTCACCCCCTCTTTTAGGGTATAAATCGGAAAATATCGATCCTAAGAAAAAATTGATGGAGGCCAAAATTGGGGACAATTTAATTTTAAACAACTTTGTTCATTACAATTTTTTATGTAAAATTAACAATAAACGAGTTGTTAATCAAACAAAAATTCACCCCCACTTTTAGGGTATAAATCGGAAAATATGGATCCTAGAAAAAAAATTATGGAAACCAAAATTGTAGACAATTTAATTTTAAACAACTTTGTTTATAACAATTTTTTATGTAAAATTGACAATAAACGTCAAAAATTCACCCCCTCTTTTAGGGTATAAATCGGAAAATATCGATCCTAGAAAAAAACTGATAGGTACCAAAATTGGCGACAATTTAATTTTAAACAATTTTTTTCATAACAATTTTTCATGTAAAATTGACAATAAACGAGTTGTTAATCAAACAAAAATTCACCCCCTCTTTTAGGGTATAAATCGGAAAATATGGATCCTAGAAAAAAAATTATGGAAACCAAAATTGTAGACAATTTAATTTTAAACAACTTAGTTTATAACAATTTTTTATGTAAAATTGACAATAAACGACAAAAATTCACCCCCTCTTTTAGGGTATAAATCGGAAAATATCGATCCTAGAAAAAAAACTGATAGGTACCAAAATTGGCGACAATTTAATTTTAAACAATTTTTTTCATAACAATTTTTCATGTAAAATTGACAATGAACGAGTTGTTAATAAAAAAAAAATTAACCCCTCTTTTAGGGTATAAATCGGAAAATATCGATCCCAGGAAAAAATTTATGGGTACCAAAATTGTAGACAATTTAATTTTAAACAACTTTTTTCATAACAATTTTTCATGTAGAATTTACAATAAACCAGTTGTTAATCAAACAAAAATTCACCCCCTCTTTTAGGGTATAAATCGGAAAATATCGATCCTAGGAAAAAATTGATAGGAACCAAAATTGTAGACAATTTAATTTTAAACAACTTTGTTTATAACAATTTTTTTATGTTAAATTGACAATAAACGACAAAAATTCACCCCCGCTTTTAGAATATAAATCGGAAAATAACGATCCTAGGAAAAAATTGATGGGAACAAAAATTGTAGGAAATTTACTTTTCTAATTACCATTTTTTGTGTAAAATTGAAAATATACGAGTTGTTAATCAAACAAAAATTCACCCCCTCTTTTAGGGTATAAATCGGAAAATATCGATCCTAAGAAAAAATTGATGGAGGCCAAAATTGGGGACAATTTAATTTTAAACAACTTTGTTCATTACAATTTTTTATGTAAAATTAACAATAAACGAGTTGTTAATCAAACAAAAATTCACCCCCACTTTTAGGGTATAAATCGGAAAATATGGATCCTAGAAAAAAAATTATGGAAACCAAAATTGTAGACAATTTAATTTTAAACAACTTTGTTTATAACAATTTTTTATGTAAAATTGACAATAAACGTCAAAAATTCACCCCCTCTTTTAGGGTATAAATCGGAAAATATCGATCCTAGAAAAAAACTGATGGGTACCAAAATTGGCGACAATTTAATTTTAAACAATTTTTTTCATAACAATTTTTCATGTAAAATTGACAATAAACGAGTTGTTAATCAAACAAAAATTCACCCCCTCTTTTAGGGTATAAATCGGAAAATATGGATCCTAGAAAAAAAATTATGGAAACCAAAATTGTAGACAATTTAATTTTAAACAACTTAGTTTATAACAATTTTTTATGTAAAATTGACAATAAACGACCAATTCACCCCCTCTTAGGGTATAAATCGGAAAATATCGATCCTAGGAAAAAATTGATGGGAACAAAAATTATAGGAAATTTACTTTTGTAATTATCATTTTTTGTGTAATATTGAAAATAAACGAGTTGTTAATCAAACAAAAATTCATCCCCTCTTTTAGGGTATAAATCGGAGAATATCGATCCTAGGAAAAAATTGATGAAAACCAAAATTGTAGACAATTTAATTTTAAACAACTTTTTTCATGAAAATTTTTCATGTAAAATTGACAATAAACGAGTTGTTAACCAAACAAAAATTCACCCCCTCTTTTAGGGTATAAATCGGAAAATATCGATCCTAGGAAAAAATTTGTGGACACAAAAATTGTAGATAATTTAATTTTAAACAACTTTTTTCATAAAAATTTTTCATGTAGCATTGACAATAAACCAGTTGTTAATCAAACAAAAATTCACCCCTTCTCTTAGGGTATAAATCGGAAAATATCGATCCTAGGAAAAAATTGATAAGAACCAAAATTGTAGACAATTCAATTTTAAACAACTTTGTTAATCACAATTTTTCATGCAAAATTGACAATAAACGAGTTGTTTATCAAACAAAAATTCACCCCCTCTCTTAGGGTATAAATCGGAAAATATCGATCCTAGGAAAAAATCAATGAGGACAAAAATTGTAGGAAATTTACTTTTGTAATTACCATTTTTCTGTGTAAAATTGAAAATAAACGAGTTGTTAATCAAACAAAAATTCACCCCCTCTTTTAGGGTATAGATCGGAAAATATCGATCCTAGGAAAAAATTGATAGAAACCAAAATTCTAGACAATTTAATTTTAAACAACTTTGTTTATAACAATTTTTCATGTAAAATTGGCAATAAACGAGTTGTTAATCAAACAAAAATTCACCCCCTCTTTTAGGGTATAAATCGGAAAATATGGATCCTAGAAAAAAAATTATGGAAACCAAAATTGTAGACAATTTAATTTTAAACAACTTAGTTTATAACAATTTTTTATGTAAAATTGACAATAAACGACCAATTCACCCCCTCTTAGGGTATAAATCGGAAAATATCGATCCTAGGAAAAAATTGATGGGAACAAAAATTATAGGAAATTTACTTTTGTAATTATCATTTTTTGTGTAATATTGAAAATAAACGAGTTGTTAATCAAACAAAAATTCATCCCCTCTTTTAGGGTATAAATCGGAGAATATCGATCCTAGGAAAAAATTGATGAAAACCAAAATTGTAGACAATTTAATTTTAAACAACTTTTTTCATGAAAATTTTTCATGTAAAATTGACAATAAACGAGTTGTTAACCAAACAAAAATTCACCCCCTCTTTTAGGGTATAAATCGGAAAATATCGATCCTAGGAAAAAATTTGTGGACACAAAAATTGTAGATAATTTAATTTTAAACAACTTTTTTCATAAAAATTTTTCATGTAGCATTGACAATAAACCAGTTGTTAATCAAACAAAAATTCACCCCTTCTCTTAGGGTATAAATCGGAAAATATCGATCCTAGGAAAAAATTGATAAGAACCAAAATTGTAGACAATTCAATTTTAAACAACTTTGTTAATCACAATTTTTCATGCAAAATTGACAATAAACGAGTTGTTTATCAAACAAAAATTCACCCCCTCTCTTAGGGTATAAATCGGAAAATATCGATCCTAGGAAAAAATCAATGAGGACAAAAATTGTAGGAAATTTACTTTTGTAATTACCATTTTTCTGTGTAAAATTGAAAATAAACGAGTTGTTAATCAAACAAAAATTCACCCCCTCTTTTAGGGTATAGATCGGAAAATATCGATCCTAGGAAAAAATTGATAGAAACCAAAATTCTAGACAATTTAATTTTAAACAACTTTGTTTATAACAATTTTTCATGTAAAATTGGCAATAAACGAGTTGTTAATCAAACAAAAATTCACCCCCTCTTTTGGGGTATAAATCGGAAAATATCGATCATAGGAAAAAATTGATAGAAATCGAAATTGTAGGAAATTTAATTCTAAGCATCTTTTGTAATCACCATTTTTCGTGTAAAATTGAAAATAAACGAGTTATTCAATAAACAAAAAGTGACCCTTAAATTCAACATGACCACGCAAAACAAAATTTAGACTGCCAGTGACCCCCTCCCCCCCCCCCCCCAACGAATTCCGAAGGAAAATTGCTACATAAAATTTTTACTGGATCAAATCCTAATCCGATTGGACTATGAATCGTATTTTAAAAACGTGAATTTCTTCAAAACCTTTATTTAAAAATTATTTTTTTTTTTGATAAAACATTCGAGCAAACATTGAGGAGCATTTTTTCAAAATGCCTATATCCATGGTAAAAAAAACCATTTGTGGCTCCAAAAACATTCAAAATATAAACATTTTTATCTTTTAAGAATATGCTGCTTATTTTTTATAAATAAAATATCAAAATTAATATTTTTACAATAAATAATACCTAAATATATAAAGGGAATTAAGTTATTTTCAACTTACCGTTAGGATGACAAGGATGCTGTTCGGGAGAACAGGGTTGATGCAACGAAGTCAGAATAGAAATAGATTGCGGTTGCGAAACTGAACAGTCCATAATTTTTCCCGTCGGATCACCGGCAATATCAAGACAATTTTTTTTCACTTAGAAAACCATTTTTGCTAACAATTTAATTTTTTCGGTTAATTCAGCGTTTTCAAATCATATTTATTTTAAATTGAAAATTATTTTAAAAAATATCTTGAATTATTAAAAAAAAAAAGATACCGTTATTGATGGATATAATATAAAGTTTAGAAGAGAAGAAAAAAACACAATTAATCAACCTAGATGTTGATCAAAAGCTACGGTATCAAGAAATGAGCGATTATTCGTTTTATCAGGGTGGCGTATCATCTATGTAGGGCGGGATCAGATCTCGCCACCCCGTGTTTAACTTCTGCTATACGCGACTGCGCCCTATTTTGACATCATGCCATCCCAGCCAGGGCTGCCTCAACCCCTTTTTTGGTCTCATGATGTCGATCTACTAGACTGTGATATTTTCCTTTTTCTACCCTCTCTCTCTCTCGCGTCGTTCGACTGAAGGATTAAGGCAGGGTTAAAGGACTCACGGTGTGCTTTTTATTTGATGTTTGTATACGGGGAAAAGAAGAATTTGAATGAAAAAAAAAATGTCAAACTTCGAAATAGAAAAAAATCTCAAGGGTTCTGGATCTGATAAATACTTTTACGAAGTCACCAACTCAAAGCCGGCTCTATCAATCAACTATAAATTTTGGCGAATGCGCTTTCTAAAACATTCTAGGAAGGTCGTTTTGTTTAGGCATATGAGGAGCGTAGAAAATTCCAGAATATTCGAGAACTGATAAATATTATATATACGCGAGTTTGACAGTTATTAAACAAAGTTAGTTCACAGAAAGTGAATAAAAGTGGGAAGATAATATTCAAGTGGTAAAAATAATTTAGAACTATTATACCGAGTGTAAATAAGTTAGTAAACATTAAGTAAAGTGTGTATATAAATATATAAAATCTCGGAACCGCTAACGAATTGTTTCTGTCGATACATGCTTTCTTTCTCCTTACATTTTATGCACCACTTTTCGCAAACTACTTAGAATAAGAGGTGTTGTTTTTTGTGATAAAATGTCTCAAAATTTTTCTGACAATTCAAGTTTTAATGTCGACCGATTTTTATATTTTTCATATCAAAATTAGGGCTTCACACGAGACAAGAGTATGTAGGCGAGAGTATCAAAAATCTCGTCTCGATCTCGTCAATTCCGAAGAAATTGAGTCTCGTTTCCGGTTTCTCGCTTATAGGTATAATAGGTATACTTTTTAATTTATACAGTGCATAAATACGGAATTTTAAGAATGTTTACATGGAAATAAAGTACAAAAAGTGCCTAAATACGAAATTCTACAAATATTAACAAAATTATTGAACAAGTTTACCTGGAAATTCATTCACAACAATCACTCCTGACCTATCTTCTAGGTAATTAAGTTTAATAAGGGGGAAAGGTTGATATCTATTTGGTTGTTAAGAAGATTACTTATCATATTAATGAATCCTTAACCATTGTGCCGAATTTTACTACCCTATTGTATTTGAGGCGACACAGGACGCGTCGATTCAATTTTGGTAAATCCGACCTGTTTTATCATTTTATTCCAAAAAAAATTAGAGGTTTAACTTTGAGTTTTTTTTTAATTTACAATATAATATTTCACAAATGGTCACCAGATTTCATATGTTGTAAAATTTATTGTTCTCTATGTAGACCTTTTCTAATTTTTCTAATAAAAACTTCATAAAAAAATTTAACGAGACTCTCGGTTTGCGCTGTATGTGGTCTCGGTATCGCCCATAATATTTTCAAATATGTCTCGTCTCGCTTTCTCAAAATGCATCTATAATATATTTTTATCATATTGATAGCACGATTTTAGGTAAGCGACCCTAAAACCGCAATAAACTATGGGCGGACAATGGAATTTAGGCGGGATAAAATAAAATATATTTGAATGGTAATGGTATAAGGGTTCTATTGTCCTCGCTACCTGCGGTTCACTATACAGGAATAATCTAGCGAAAGTTGCTAACTGAACACTTATTTATATCAAGAAGCGCTGAAGTGTTTCAGACACGTTTTTGAATTTATAATGAGCTCTTCAGTTATCAATATGATAAAAATACACTATACTCAACAGTTTTCAGCTTTCATTTTTAGTTAAAAATTCGTTTCTAGATGTCGCTAAAGCATGTCTCAGTATTTCAACTTGAGTTATACAGTGCGTTTCATTAAGAATTGTCCTTATAGTAGGTAACTGGAGGAATCAGATTTAACCTTAAACAATTAAATGAAATATTCTTCACCGAGATAGGTACATGGTGTTTTATTATAAAGATTGTACCCATATTGATATTAGCCAGTTGTTTTAAGACCTCCCAATATTTTTTGTTAATACTTGGCAAACAGTTCACATACAGGGCCATCACTCAAAACAATCCACCCTGTTATTCGGCAGTATTCATTGAATTTTAAGAAAATGCTGAAACAGGTCGATTTTTTATTTTAATTAAAGCCCGATCCCCTCCAGATCTATTTCCCCGATATCCTTCAGGATTATCGCTCCATTCCTGCTCTCCTTTTCCCCATCTGTATAAATTGTTACCTCCGCCACCTCTCACCCACGCCACCATCTTCCTCGGCACATCCACCTCTACTTACCTGCTCAAGCCTGAGGAGCCCAACGCTGTCCCAGCTCCCTACTCCCCCAAAGAGTCCTCTCATCCCTACAATCTTCCTCCATCCGACCTCCGCATTCACCCTTACCCCTTTCCTTTCGGTAATGCGTACCTCCTTGATCCACTCCATTTCCTCCTAGTATCGGGTACCTATCCCTAAACATCCTCTGTATCCCCTCCTCCATTTCACTGTAACTTACCGACCTTGTTGGTGCCACTGTAAAATACTGTAATTTGATCACTTTAGTTCCTCTTTTGTTTTAGCAACTTCCTTTAGTCCTATTTCCCAGAGGAATTTTAAGATAGGTATCTGCAGGCTTTAACTTAGGTGAATGTCCCTCTTCTATCCAATAATCACCTATACTATATTTCTTTTTCCGTAGGAACAAATTGCCTCATTATTTATTCAAAAGTACTCTAAATATAGGGCGAGTCTTTCATTTTTCCGAAATTAAATCGACACGTCCTGTAACGCCTCAAATACAATAGGGTCGTAAAATTCGGCACAATGGTTAAGGATTCATTAATATGATAAGCCGATGGCCAGTGTCGTGCAGTCAATTTAAGGGTTTTTCCATGCCACAGAATCTACATTCTTCTTCTTTTTCAAGTGCCCATTCAGTCGACAATGTCCCGTTAGGATCCCTGTTCAAACTCTTGGTGCAGTTTACTTCGACTTATGCAATTCCTCTTTTAATTACGATTTAAAATTATAGTGAATTTTTTAGAAATAACCAAAAATATTTTTTTCATCATTAACATCATGAATATAGTGGGGGATAATCTTCACCCTCGATTAAGTTTACTTCCCTTTATTTTTTTTTTATACGCGATCGACATCATAAGCAAAGCCCGAAACAAAAATCAGTCACAGTCTATCTTCCACTTTGATTCATGAACAGTGGCGGCTGGCGGATCAGTACGTTCATTGGTGCAACTGCGCTAATCCCATTGGTCTGTGTTGGTCTTTCAGCGCATTGGCGCCCCACTCTTCACAATGCCCTGGATGACCTCTGCCTTCGGGGTTATTTGTCACCACCAGTACATGTCAGAGCTTTCGGGGATGAAAACTATATCGGAGAACGTTTGATGACGGTGTATCGATTTGTCTCCAGCGAGTGCGGCTGGAGGAGTGGGGATGAATTATCGGGGAGGTTTTTGTATGCTTTTTGAAATCGAAGGATTTATTTTATTTTTCCATTGGGTAGGGAAACGTGAGACTGGAAAGGTTCTTTTTTTTGCTTGGCTTTTAACGAAATTCATTAATTTTATTAAATACGTAGTTGCTTCCAAATAAAATTGGGTAAAATACAAAAGTGGCCTGTGTAATATACTAAATTTTATCTATGACCAATTATTTTGTACATAAAAAGTACACAAATAATTGAATAGTTATAACGTTGGAATGGATTTAGGAGAAAATGTTACTTACTGAATATTCCCCAATATTAGGAAAAATGGAGGGATAGGTTAAAATCTGTGAATATGGCCAAGCGAAAATTCTGTACCAGAAAGCATTGAAAACTTTTTGAAGATGGGAAATTGAGTGGTAATATTTAAAGAAAATTGAAATTTAATTATAAAATGCATTATCAAGATTTTCGAAGAACACCCATTCACTTCAAAAATCGTACAAACTACAAAGCTGTGAATATCGAGTTGAAATTTCAGCAGAGCACTCTTAAAAGGCCAATCTGCTAGAAAAAAATTCAGCTATACCATAACTATCGGAATTTTTATTTTACAAGAGTTCAAAGTAAAAGTATCGAAAAAATAAATTATGTTCAACTTTAACGTCCCATATCTCATAACAACATTGTGAAAGTTAGGCGCAAAATTATTTGTTGTAGTAAATTTGAATATAATAGATTTACCTACAAGTTTCATCATTTACACTTTTCACTTTTCCTCCCTAAGGAGGAACGTGAGTATTTTCCTCCCTAGAGTGGAAAGTATGAGTTTACTTCCTGATATAACGGAGGAAAGTGTATACTTTCTACAGTGGTAGGAGGAAATAGTATATTACAGAAAGAAGAAGAAAGCAGAAAGTTGAGATTCCTGCACTGCGGGAATCTGCGGGAAATGTAAATATCAGGATAAGATTTTAGCAAAACACTTTCACCAAAGAGATTTCCATTTTACCAGTTGTCAAATTAGGGAGAACCAAAATCTTCGAATAAAAAAAAACTTTGAACCCCTATATCAGATAATGTATTGATGAAAATTAATATAAAACCACTTAGAGTGTAGGAAACTTTATTTTAAATCTATTTGAAAAGGGTACAGCTCGTTATGACAAATTTTTTGGAAATCATAATACATGGTAATACGGGGAGGGTGAAAAGTTAGCTAAAACTATAATTAGAGCTCTTGACAAATTTTTATGGACATATTCGTGTTCTATAAGGTAAAATTATTTTCAACATAGTAGGTTGACAAATAGAAATGTTTATTTGTTTTTTCAACAAAAATCACCATCAAAAGTTTAATTATCAATTTTCAAAAAATTTGTGACAAGGAAAAAACTGAATAGGGTTTTTGATAATGAAAAATCCACTGGTATACAATCAGTTTTTTGATAAAGTTAAAATTTGTTCCAAAAATAGTGTATCGAACAAACACCCATCTGCTTTATTTTTTTTCGGGTCGAGTTAGGAAACTCATGTTCGAATGGTCCAGGACCCAAACAGTGTTGACCCATCCTACCAACCAAACCAACCTCAAACTCGCCGTTACTCCCTCCTCGCAATCACTACCCTAGCATACTTCGAGACGGGCGGTGGTCTCTCGCACACTCTCCGCTCACACCGTCGACTTCTCCCTAATTATCACTCCTACCTCTCATGCCATATCGAGTCCATCTCTCCACTAAGCCACTTACCGCCATCCATTCCTCCTCCCCCATCAAAATTATCTCCACCATGTTCTCCAAATACACCGCCTCCCCTAGTTTCCTCTCCAACTTCCTCAGCACTTCCTCGTTCCTCCATCATCTAAACACATGCCCCACATCATCCTCCACTTCACATCTCTCGCACTCTCCAGTCTCTCTTTTCCCAATCTTGTGGAGGTACCCTACTCTCGACCCATGTCCAGTGGGTACCTGTGTCAAGAAGTAGTTCATCTCCCCGAATTTCCGGTCCATCCAATCTTTCCTATTCCCAATCGCTTCTTTTAGCGCGGCCTCATAATCCTCCCACCTTCTCTCCATTTCCTCCTCCATCCATTCCTGTACTTCCTCTAGTGTCGCCCCCCGCCAGCATTTATTCTTGGCTCTAGCCATCACGTCCAATGGGTAGGACCTTGCCAGCACCGCTGCTGCCAGTCCTCCCACTGTCCTGTACCCCTGCAGTATCCCTCTCTGCACCCGCAGAAGTGGCCCAACCCTCGCATTCACTCCTGATCTTTTACCCCACACCTCCGCATCGTACAGAGCATACTCTGCTATAGGTACCGTCCTACCAATTACCCTCCTCTTAAACTCTCCCGGCTTTTTCACATTACACATAAATCTCCCCAGCCATGCTGCCCTCACTTTTTCCTTCTCTGCCGCCTTTAACATGTGTGTTTTGAACGATAATTGACTATCCAATCACAACCGTAGGTATTTCACAGACTCTTCTATACGAATTCTTCCCTTTTTCATCACCCCCACTTTCCTCGTCTTGCTCCGTTCTTTCACTAGCAACCCCTCCGCCTTATCTTCCGCCACTTCCAATCCACACCGCTCTATCTTCTCCACAATCTTCCTAGACATTATCTCCGCCTTTCTTTCTACACACATCGTCCGCATACACCGTAATCTCACATCCTTCTTCACATACTATCCCACAAACCTCACGAAACATACACTTCCAGAGCGTCGGTCCAAGAAACGAGCCCTGAGACCCTCCAGCCTCCGTCTCATATCTCCTCCCTCTAGAGTCTACTATCACATGCCCCGTCAGGTAGTCCTCTATCAGGTTAACCAACCCCTCCTCCACTCCAAGCCTTAACAACGCGCTCAACACCGCCCGTTTGCTGACACTATTGAACACGTTCCCGACGTCGAAGAACACGAGTTTGGACAATTTCTTGTTCCTCCAGTTGCCCTCCCTAGCCCTTTCCACCAAGCCCATTACCCTGCCCAACGTCAAGATGTATGATTTCCCCTTCGCAAACCCGTACTGGTTTACTCTAAAACCTCCATTTCTACCAACTTCCTCCTCAATCCTATCTTTTATTATCCCTTCCATCAATTTACCCATTACATAGCAGGCTGATGGGCCTGTAGTCCCCCGCCCGTTTCCCCCTCTCTACTCGCCTTCTTCAGGAGTATCACCCTGGCCACCTTCCTTCCTTCCTTCCGGAAACTCTTCCTCCTTCAGCACCCTGTTGAATAGCTCCCAGAGAAGTACTCCCCATTGTCATCCAACAGCCTCTTCATCATATCACCACTCAGACCATCTATCCCTGGGGCTTTCCTTACTTTAATGTTCTTTCCCCTCTCCTCTACTTCCCACTTCTCTACCGGCCTTATCCCCCTTATTTTCCCTACCCCCCTAGTATCCTGGACTTCTCGAATCCTGCTCCAACTCCTCCTGTGAACAATTTCCCTCCGCTTAAAAAAATCGTAGAAAGCACAAAAATGTAAATATTGAGCGGAACACTCTCAAAAGATCGATCTACTGGGAAAAAAATTTACAATACCATAACCGTTTTATCAGTCGTCAAAGTTTGAAACCGTCAACTTTATTGCGCTCTATCTCACAAAAATCCATACAAATATATTTTTTCTCTAGTAAATTCCATGCTGAATCGATTAAGTCCAACAACAGACCCATTTTCAAATTCTGCTTACCACCGTTATACTTCGAGGTGAATTTTTCATTTTATCATAAAGATCTTATATACGAATTCACGTATTTTCTTTCTTTCTTATCATCTCGACTAACAGAACGTACCTAAGTATGGCACCGAATAAAATTAACAAAAGAGCTACATGTAGTCCCGGATTTGATGAGCTGGTTAGTTAACCGGCGAAAATCGTGGAATTGAATGTGATAGTAATGGGTGAGAATCTCTTTATGTCAGATCCAATTTACACCCTGATTTTATTCGAATCCGTAATTCAATCAAGGACTCAGCAGGCACTCTAGCAACCAACTCACCGTTCTCTATCTCTCTCTCTCTCTGTCGCTACGAAAATCCACTCTTACTTCTGTTTGGTCCCATTCTATGTTTTTGTGTTGATTTCGGCGCTAACTTATTTCTATCGAAAATAAGTTGAATACTACAAAAGGATACAGATGCGATGCTAACTTTTTTTTTTCGAAATTAAGAAAAACTTTATTCATTCTGAAACTATTTATTGTACAGCTTAGAGAAAAATCCTACTTTCCTACTCCACCGCTAGATGGCGTACTTCACAATAATATCACTAAAACATCATTTTTCCATAATAAATGTATCGTTATAGATAGTACCACAAAATTTAAATATTCGTAATCATTAGATCATTTTACTCAAGTTTGCTCCAGTACTTTTTCCTCTATCTTGTAAAATAACTGGTAGGGGTCTTTAGATTTTTTCTTTTCTTCGGCTATTTCTAATCATTCCTTGACAAGTGTGCTTGTAAGTATTTTCGAACATTGTTACTTTTGATTATTCCTTTTAGCTCTTTTGGTAACTTTTTTTTATTGGTACCTAATAGGGGCCATGGCAAAAAAATAGAGTTGTCGTTGGATGTACTTGGCTGAGGATTTTCGTAATCAACCCAATCATTTGGTTCCGTATTATCAAGCAATGAAACTTTAGCTTTTGGTCCAATATCAGGTAATGAATACTTAGCTTTTGGTATGGATACGGTAAGATCATCTCCATCAGAAACTTGATCCGAAGGTGCAAAATCATCCTCATCAAATTTGTCTGGATTTAGTGGATAATGAGATACGAAACTCTGACGCAGCTTTCTCCATTGAGGGGACTTTCATAAATGGCCTGTTTAATAATTCAGCGACGTCATATTCTGCTATCTTCTGATGACCAGAGGAGGATAAGTAAAGATCGAATTCTCTATGAAGAGCGTTCTTTAGTGGGCTAAAAAATGTTTAATATAATGGCTGAAGATGGTCTGAGGTATGGAGTGGAAGAAACACCATATATCCTTACAAAAATTGTAAGCCGCGATTGAATAGTTATCTAGGACTAAAAGGATGGGGTCAGATGCAGTTTTGCAAAATGAGACAACCACTCAATAAACAAGTCAGAATTAATCCAACATTTGTTCCAAAAGGAAGCACCGGTCCGTTTTCATGAAGAGTTGTTGACATCTTTTGCGGGGATAAATAAGCATAAGAGGAATATAATTTCTTGAAGAAAACGCCAGTTATGATCCTTCACCTTTCAGCGGATATAGCGGAGCCCACTTTTTTTTGCTCCCTTGCCACCGTAAACCTTTGGGCATTTGGCTTGAATGGTTATAATACCTGTTTCGTCCATGTTGAATACGTTGTTTGGTCCAAATTTAAACTTAAAATAATTTTATAGCTTCTTTATTAAAGGATGAAATCCGATTTAGGCTGGTGCCCTCAAGCTGGTGGAACTCATTGTGAGAACCCATAAAGCCATGCCTTTCCAGCTAGGCCCTTTTCTCTATTAAAGTTATGGACAATATTATATTGTACTGCATACCTAAACCTTCTTAGCCCATTAGGTGTCAGCCCAAAAAATAATTTTGGAAGTAGCAAAATATATTCTTTTAACTCATGCTCTATTTGTTCTGAGATTACAGGCTTACGGCCCAATCGAGGTAGTTTCGTATCATTTTCTAGCAGCTTTTTTCTGAGGGTAGATTCTGGTATTTTAAAAGATCTTCCCACTTCCCTAATTTTTCTTCCATCATTCCTGATGGCGTCCAGCGCATTTTGCAGGATTTCAGTCGTGTAGGAATTTCTAGGCATCTGGAAACAATAAGTAAACTTGCTACTACTACTTAGTTCTTACTATATAATAACACAAGGGGGCGTGGGTGCGCACTAGTGTGCACGTTTGCCCCTTTGTGTTTACGTTTAATAAATTCATGATATGAGAAAAAAACTATTTATTTATCATTCAAATATGTCAAAACAATCACAAAATAACAGATTTTACGAACGATTGGATAAAAATTGTAAAAAAATTATAAAAATCTGTTCACAAATCGTCAAGTCACTCTCACACGCACGATTACCCGTTGCGCACCATTCCCGAACTCTCCCTTAATTGTAATGTATACAACTTTCTTCTAACCATATCCTAACAATCTGCCCACAATACCATCAAGCCAGAACGACGGTACAATTGACAGAACAAATTTAAGATTCCCTAGTTTTAAAAGTGGACAATGTGATAAACTGTAATCCATTTATGTTTGTATTCAATATATTGTATTTTTTTGTATTATATTAAACTCCCGCTAACCCCTAGTGGTTGATGCGGTGAATAATTAAATGAAAAAAACAATACTTTTCTTTACACAATATTTCTCATTTTTTCCAGCAAATTCTTTCATTTTATAAGATTTTTCACATTTCTGTTACTTATTAATTTTTTTTGGCACAAGATTTCCTTTTTTTTTGGTCAGTTCTGTTCATTCCATATAAAATCTCACATTTATGTTCAATAAACTGTTCTTCACACAATATTCATCGATTTTTTGCCAAATTCTGTTCATTTAATAAAAATTCCCATCGTTTTTTGCAAATTCTGTTCATTAAAATTTTGCTTACACAAGATTTTTAATTTTTTTCGGTAAATTCTGTTCATTTCATATAAAATCTCACATTTATGTTCAATAAACTGTTCTTCACACAATATTCATCGATTTTTTGCCAAATTCTGTTCATTTAATAAAAATTCCCATCGTTTTTTGCAAATTCTGTTCATTAAAATTTTGCTTACACAAGATTTTTAATTTTTTTCGGTAAAATCTGTTCATTTCATATAAAATCTCACATTTATGTTCAATAAACTGTTCTTCACACAATATTCATCGATTTTTGCCAAATTTTGTTCATTTAATAAAAATTCCCATCGTTTTTTGCAAATTCTGTTCAATAAAATTTTGCTTAAGTACATTAGATTTCCTATTTTTTTCGATAATGTCTGTTCATTCCATATAAAATCTCACATTTATGTTCAATAAACTGTTCTTCACACAATATTCATCGATTTTTTGCCAAATTTTGTTCATTTAATAAAAATTCCCATCGTTTTTTGCAAATTATGTTCATTAAAATTTTGCTTAAGTACACAAGATTTCTTATTTTTTCGATAAATTCTGTTCATTCCATAAAAAATCTCACATTTATGTTCAATAAACTGTTCTTCACACAATATTCATCGATTTTTTGCCAAATTCTGTTCATTTAATAAAAATTCCCATCGTTTTTTGCAAATTCTGTTCATTAAAATTTTGCTTACACAAGATTTTTAATTTTTTTCGGTAAATTCTGTTCATTTCATATAAAATCTCACATTTATGTTCAATAAACTGTTCTTCACACAATATTCATCGATTTTTTGCCAAATTCTGTTCATTTAATAAAAATTCCCATCGTTTTTTGCAAATTCTGTTCATTAAAATTTTGCTTACACAAGATTTTTAATTTTTTTCGGTAAAATCTGTTCATTTCATATAAAATCTCACATTTATGTTCAATAAACTGTTCTTCACACAATATTCATCGATTTTTGCCAAATTTTGTTCATTTAATAAAAATTCCCATCGTTTTTTGCAAATTCTGTTCAATAAAATTTTGCTTAAGTACATTAGATTTCCTATTTTTTTCGATAATGTCTGTTCATTCCATATAAAATCTCACATTTATGTTCAATAAACTGTTCTTCACACAATATTCATCGATTTTTTGCCAAATTCTGTTCATTTAATAAAAATTCCCATCGTTTTTTGCAAATTCTGTTCATTAAAATTTTGCTTACACAAGATTTTTAATTTTTTTCGGTAAATTCTGTTCATTTCATATAAAATCTCACATTTATGTTCAATAAACTGTTCTTCACACAATATTCATCGATTTTTGCCAAATTTTGTTCATTTAATAAAAATTCCCATCGTTTTTTGCAAATTCTGTTCAATAAAATTTTGCTTAAGTACATTAGATTTCCTATTTTTTTCGATAATGTCTGTTCATTCCATATAAAATCTCACATTTATGTTCAATAAACTGTTCTTCACACAATATTCATCGATTTTTTGCCAAATTTTGTTCATTTAATAAAAATTCCCATCGTTTTTTGCAAATTATGTTCATTAAAATTTTGCTTAAGTACACAAGATTTCTTATTTTTTCGATAAATTCTGTTCATTCCATAAAAAATCTCACATTTATGTTCAATAAACTGTTCTTCACACAATATTCATCGATTTTTTGCCAAATTTTGTTCATTTAATAAAAATTCCCATCGTTTTTTGCAAATTATGTTCATTAAAATTTTGCTTAAGTACACAAGATTTCCTATTTTTTTCGATAATTTCTGTTCATTCCATATAAAATCTCACATTTATGTTCAATAAACTGTTCTTCACACAATATTCATCGATTTTTTGCAAAATTTTGTTCATTTAATAAAAATTCCCATCGTTTTTCGCCAATTCTGTTCATTAAAATTTTGCTTAAGTACACAAGATTTCCTATTTTTTTCGATAATGTCTGTTAATTCCATATAAAATCTCACAATTAAGTTCAATAAACTGTTCTTCACACAATATTCATCGATTTTTTGCCAAATTTTGTTCATTTAATAAAAATTCCCATCGTTTTTTGCAAATTATGTTCATTAAAATTTTGCTTAAGTACACAAGATTTCTTATTTTTTCGATAAATTCTGTTCATTCCATAAAAAATCTCACATTTATGTTCAATAAACTGTTCTTCACACAATATTCATAGATTTTTTGCCAAATTTTGTTCATTTAATAAAAATTCCCATCGTTTTTTGCAAATTATGTTCATTAAAATTTTGCTTAAGTACACAAGATTTCCTATTTTTTTCGATAATTTCTGTTCATTCCATATAAAATCTCACATTTATGTTCAATAAACTGTTCTTCACACAATATTCATCGATTTTTTGCAAAATTTTGTTCATTTAATAAAAATTCCCATCGTTTTTCGCCAATTCTGTTCATTAAAATTTTGCTTAAGTACACAAGATTTCCTATTTTTTTCGATAATTTCTGTTCATTCCATATAAAATCTCACATTTATGTTCAATAAACTGTTCTTCACACAATATTCATCGATTTTTTGCCAAATTTTGTTCATTTAATAAAAATTCCCGTCGTTTTTTGCAAATTATGTTCATTAAAATTTTGCTTAAGTACACAAGATTTCTTATTTTTTCGATAAATTCTGTTCATTCCATAAAAAATCTCACATTTATGTTCAATAAACTGTTCTTCACACAATATTCATCGATTTTTTGCCAAATTTTGTTCATTTAATAAAAATTCCCATCGTTTTTTGCAAATTATGTTCATTAAAATTTTGCTTAAGTACACAAGATTTCCTATTTTTTTCGATAATTTCTGTTCATTCCATATAAAATCTCACATTTATGTTCAATAAACTGTTCTTCACACAATATTCATCGATTTTTTGCCAAATTTTGTTCATTTAATAAAAATTCCCATCGTTTTTCGCCAATTCTGTTCATTAAAATTTTGCTTAAGTACACAAGATTTCCTATTTTTTTCGATAATGTCTGTTCATTCCATATAAAATCTCACAATTAAGTTCAATAAACTGTTCTTCACACAATATTCATCGATTTTTTGCCAAATTTTGTTCATTTAATAAAAATTCCCATCGTTTTTTGCAAATTATGTTCATTAAAATTTTGCTTAAGTACACAAGATTTCTTATTTTTTCGATAAATTCTGTTCATTCCATAAAAAATCTCACATTTATGTTCAATAAACTGTTCTTCACACAATATTCATAGATTTTTTGCCAAATTTTGTTCATTTAATAAAAATTCCCATCGTTTTTTGCAAATTATGTTCATTAAAATTTTGCTTAAGTACACAACATTTCCTATTTTTTTCGATAATTTCTGTTCATTCCATATAAAATCTCACATTTATGTTCAATAAACTGTTCTTCACACAATATTCATCGATTTTTTGCAAAATTTTGTTCATTTAATAAAAATTCCCATCGTTTTTCGCCAATTCTGTTCATTAAAATTTTGCTTAAGTACACAAGATTTCCTATTTTTTTCGATAATTTCTGTTCATTCCATATAAAATCTCACATTTATGTTCAATAAACTGTTCTTCACACAATATTCATCGATTTTTTGCCAAATTTTGTTCATTTAATAAAAATTCCCATCGTTTTTTTCAAATTCTATTCATTGAAATTTTGCTTAAGTACACAAGATTTCCTATTTTTTTCGATAATTTCTGTTCATTCCATATAAAATCTCACATTTATGTTTAATAAACTGTTCTTCACACAATATTCATCGATTTTTTGCCAAATTCTGTTCATTTAATAAAAATTCCCATCGTTTTTTGCAAATTCTGTTCATTAAAATTTTGCTTACACAAGATTTTTAATTTTTTTCGGTAAATTCTGTTCATTTTATAAAAATGTTCATTTTATAAAAATGTTCACATTTTTCATTTTGTTAGCATACTCTTTTCACAAATTCTGTTCATCTTATAAGAATTCTCAGATTTCTGTTGGTTCTTCATTTTTTCGCCAAACTCAGTTCATTTAAGAACAATTCTTATTATTATTGGCAAATTATGTTCAGTAAACTATTCTGTACACAAGATTTCTTATTTCTTTCGCTAAATCCTGTTCATTTTATAAGAATTCCCACGCATCTGTTCAATAAACTGTTCTTTACACTATATATCCCATTCTTTTTAGAAAATTTTGTTAATCTTACACGAATTCTCTCATTTCTGTTTATCAAACTTTTCTCCACACAGAATCATCACATTTCTGTTCGTTAAATTTTCCTTCGCACGAGATTTCTTTTTTTTTGGCCAATTCTGTTCAACTATATAAAGAATTATAATTGTTTTTGGTAAATTCTGTTCATTTTAGCAGAATTCTCCTTATTTTTGGATATTATGCGCATTTCTGTTCTTAAACTTTCAATACAAGATTTTTTATTATTTTTGGTCAATTCCATTCATTTTACAAGAATTCTCTTCGATCTTAGCAAAATATGTTCATTCTACAAGAATTCTCGTATTTTTTCGCAAAATCTGTTCATTCTACAAGAATTCTCATTATTTTTTGGCAAAATCTGTGCATTCTACAAAAATTTTCGTTGTTTTTGGCAAAATCTGTTCATTCTACAAGAATTCTCTTTTTTTGGGCAAAATCTGTTCATTCCACAAGAATTCTCATTGTTTTTGGCAAGAATTCTCTTCGATTTTGGCAAAATCTGTTAATTCTACAAGAATTCTCGTTGTTTTTGGCAAAATCTGTTCATTCTACAAGAATTCTCGTTGTTTTTGGCAAAATCTGTTCATTCTACAAGAATTCTCGTTGTTTTTGGCAAAATCTGTTCATTCTACAAGAATTCTCGTTGTTTTTGTCAAAATTGGTTCATTTTAAAGAACTCTCGTGGTTTTTGCAAAATTGGTTCCTTTTACAAGAATTCTTGTTGTTTTTGGCAAAATCTGTTAATTCTACAAGAATTCTCGTTGTTTTTTGGCAAAATCTGTTAATTCTACAAGAATTCTCGTTGTTTTTTGGGGCAAAATCTGATCATTCTACAAGAATTCTCGTTGTTTTTGGCAAAATCTGTGATTCTACAAGAATTCACGTTATTTTTTGCAAAATCTGTTCATTCTACAAGTTTTTTCGTTATCTATGGCAAAATCTGTTCATTCTACAAGAATTCTTGTTGTTTATATCAAGATATGTTCATTCTACAAGAATTCTCGTTCTTTTTGGCAAAATCTGTTCTTTCTTCAAGAATTCTCGTTGTTTTTGGCAAAATCTGTTCATTCTACAAGAATTCTCGTTGGTTTTTGTTGAATCTGTTCATTCTACAAGAATTCTCGTTGTTTTTTGGGCAAAATCTGTTCTTTCTTCAAGAATTCTCGTTGTTTTTGGCAAAATCTGTTAATTCTACAAGAATTCTCGTTGTTTTTTTGGGCAAAATCTGATCATTCTACAAGAATTCTCGTTGTTTTTGGCAAAATCTATGATTCTACAAGAATTCACGTTATTTTTTTGCAAAATCTGTTCATTCTACAAGTTTTTTCGTTATCGATGGCAAAATCTGTTCATTCTACAAGAATTCTTGTTGTTTATATCAAGATATGTTCATTCTACAAGAATTCTCGTTGTTTTTTGGCAAAATTTGTTCTTTCTTCAAGAATTATCGTTGTTTTTGGCAAAATCTGTTCATTCTACAAGAATTCTCGTAGTTTTTGGCAAAATATGTTCATTTTACAAGAATTATCATTGTTTATGGCAAAATTTGTTCATTCCACAAGAATTCTCGTTGTTTATGGCAAAATATGTTCGTTCTACAAGAATTCTCGTTGTTTTTTGGCAAATTCTGTTCATTCTACAATAATTCTCGTTGTTTATGGCAAAATCTGTTCATTATACAAGAATTCTAGTTGTTGTTTGCAAAATATGTTCTTTTTCAAGAATTCTCGTTGTTTTTGGCAAAATCTGTTCATTCTACAAGAATTCTCGTTGTTGATGGGAAAATCTGTTCATTCTACAAGAATTCTCGTTGTTGTTGGCAAAATATGTTTTTTTTTCAAGAATTCTAGTTGTATTTTGGCAAAATCTGTTCATTCTACAAGAATTCTCCTTGTTTTTGGCAAAATCTGTTAATTCTACAAGTTTTTTAGTTGTTTTTGGCAAAATCTGTTAATTCTACAAGAATTCTCGTTATTTTGGCAAAATATGTTCATTCAACAAGAATTCTCGTTATTTTTTGGGCAAAATCTGTTCATTCCAGAAGTTTTTCCGTTGTATTTGGCAAAATCTGTTCATTCTACAAGAATTCTCGTTGTTGTTGGCAAAATATGCTATTTTTTCAAGAATTCTCGTTGTTTTTTGGGCAAAATCTGTTCATTCTACAAGTTTTTCCGATATTTTTGGCAAAATCTGTTCATTCTTCAAGAATTCCCGTTGTTTTTGGCAAAATTTGTCCATTCTATAAGAATTCTCGTTATTTTTGGCAAAATCTGTTCATTCTACAAGAATTCCCGTTATTTTTGGCAAAATCTTTTGATTCTACAAGAATTCTCGTTGTTTTTGGCAAAATCTGATGTTCTACAAGAATTCCCGTTGTTTTTAGCAAAATCTGTTCATTCTACAAGAATTCTCGTTGTTTTCGACTAATTCTGTTTTTTTCTGTTCATGAAACTTTCAATTATACAAAAATTCCAATTGCTTTTATCAAATTTTGTTCATTTTACAAGAATTCTCATATTTTTTTGAAGAATCTGTTCATCCTACAGAAATTATCGTCGTTTTTTGCAAAATTTGTTCATTTCTGTGACTAAAACTCTTCTTTATAATACTATACCACGTAGAACGTTTAATTTGAAGAAGAATTCTTGTTGTTTTTGGCAGAATCTGTTAATTCCACAAGAATTCTCGTTGTTTTTCGCAAAATTTGTTCATTCTATAAGAATTCTCATTGTTTTTGACAAAATTTGTTCATTTTGCAAAAATTCTCGTTGTTTTTTGCAAAATCTGTTCATTCTATAAGAATTCTCATTGTTTTTGGCAGAATCTGTTAATTCCACAAGAATTCTCGTTGTTTTTCGCAAAATTTGTTCATTCTATAAGAATTCCCGTTGTTTTTGGCAAAATCTGTCCATTCTTCCAGAATCCCTGTTGTTTTTATCAAAATCTGTTCATTTTACAAGAATTCTGATTGTTTTTGGCAAAATTGGTTCATTTTAAAGAACTTTCGTGGTTTTTGGCAAAGTTGGTTCATTTTACAAGAATTCTCATTGTTTTTGGCAAAATTTGTTCATTTTGCAAAAATTCTCGTTGTTTTTGGCAAAATCTGTTAATTCTACAAGAATTCTCATTGTTTAAGGCAGAATTGGTTCATTCTACAAGAATTCTTGTTGTTTTTGGCAGAATCTGTTAATTCCACAAGAATTCTCGTTGTTTTTCGCAAAATTTGTTCATTCTATAAGAATTCCCGTTGTTTTTGGCAAAATCTGTCCATTCTTCCAGAATCCCTGTTGTTTTTGGCAAAATCTGTTCATTTTACAAGAATTCTGATTGTTTTTGGCAAAATTGGTTCATTTTAAAGAACTTTCGTGGTTTTTGGCAAAGTTGGTTCATTTTACAAGAATTCTCATTGTTTTTGGCAAAATTTGTTCATTTTGCAAAAATTCTCGTTGTTTTTTGCAAAATCTGTTCATTCTATAAGAATTCTCATTGTTTTTGGCAGAATTGGTTCATTTTACAAGAATTCTCATTGTTTTTGGCAGAATTGGTTCATTTTACAAGAACTCTCGTGGTTTTTGGCAAAATTAGTTCATTTTACAAGAATTCTCGTTGTTGGCAAAATATGTTCTTTCTAGAATTCTCGTTGTTTTTGGCAAAATCTGTTCATTCTTCAAGAATTCCTGTTGTTTTTGGCAGAATTGGTTCATTTTACAAGAACTGTCGTGGCTTTTGACAGAATTGGTTCATTTTACAAGAACTCTCGTGGTTTTTTGCAGAATTGGTTCATTTTACAAGAATTTTCGTTGTTGTTGACAAAATATGTTCTTTTTTCTAGAATTCTCGTTGTTTTTGGCAAAATCTGTTCATTCTTCAGGAATTCCAACAGTTTTTGCCAAAATCTGTACATTCTACAAGAACTCTCGTTGTTTTCCACAAAATCTATTCATTCTACCAGAATTCTCGTTGTTTTTGGCAGAATCTATTCATTCTACAAGAATTCTCGTTGTTTTTCGCAAAATTTGTTCATTCTATAAGAATTCTCGTTGTTTTTTGGGCAAAATATGTTCTTTTTACAAGAATTCTCATTGTTTTTGGCAAAATCTGTCCATTCTTCAAGAATTCTTGTTGTTTTTGGCAAAATCTGTTCATTTTACAAGAATTCTCATTGTTTTTGGCAAAATTGGTTCATTTTAAAGAACTCTCGTGGTTTTTGGCAAAGTTGGTTCATTTTACAAGAATTCTCGTTGTTTTTGGCAAAATCTGTCCATTCTTCAAGAATTCTTGTTGTTTTTGGCAAAATCTGTTCATTTTACAAGAATTCTCATTGTTTTTGGCAGAATTGGTTCATTTTACAAGAATTCTCATTGTTTTTGGCAGAATTGGTTCATTTTACAAGAACTCTCGTGGTTTTTGGCAAAATTAGTTCATTTTACAAGAATTCTCGTTGTTGTTGGCAAAATATGTTCTTTCTAGAATTCTCGTTGTTTTTGGCAAAATCTGTTCATTCTTCAAGAATTCCTGTTGTTTTTGGCAGAATTGGTTCATTTTACAAGAACTCTCGTGGTTTTTTGCAGAATTGATTAATTTTACAAGAACTCTCGTGGTTTTTGGCAAAATTGGTTCATTTTACAAGAATTCTCGTTATTGTTGGCAAAATATGTTCTTTTTTCTAGAATTCTCGTTGTTTTTGGAAAAATCTGTTCATTCTACAAGAATTCTCGTTGTTTTTGACAAAATCTGTTCATTTTACAAGAATTCTCGTTGTTTTTGGCAAAATCTGTTCATTCTACAAGAATTCTCGTTGTTTTTGGCAAAATCATTCTACTTGGCCAATTTCTCTAATTTTACATGAATTCTTATTATTTTCATCATTACTGTTCATTTTACATCAATTCCCATAACTTTTGACAAAATCTGTTCATTCTACAATAATTCTCGTTGTTTTTGGTAAAATCTGCTCATATTACTTGGCCAATTTCTTTAATTTTACATGAATTCTTATTATTTTCATCATTACTGTTAATTTTACATGATTTCTCATTATTTTTTAATCTGTTCATTCTATAAGAATTCTCGTTGGTTTTGGCAAAATCTGTTCATTCTACTTGGCCAATTACTTTAATTTTACATGAATTCTTATTATTTTCATTATTACTGTTCATTCTACATGAAATCCCATAACTTTTGTCAAAATCTGTTCATTCTACAAGAATTCTCGTTGTTTTTGGAAAAAATCTGTTCATTCTACTTGGCCAATTACTTTAATTTTACATGAATTCTTATTATTTTCATTATTACTGTTCATTCTACATGAAATCCCATAACTTTTGTCAAAATCTGTTCATTCTACAAGAATTCTCGTTGTTTTTGGAAAAAATCTGTTCATTCTACTTGGCCAATTTCTTTAATTTTGCATGAATTCTTATTATTTTAATCATTACTGTTAATTTTAATGAATTCTCGTTGTTTTTGACAAAATCTGTTCATTATACAAGAATTCTCGTTGTTTTTTGGAAAAAATCTGTTCATTCTACTTGGCCAATTTCTTTAATTTTGCATGAATTCTTATTATTTTAATCATTACTGTTAATTTTAATGAATTCTCGTTGTTTTTGACAAAATCTGTTCATTTTACAAGAATTCTCGTTGTTTTCGGCAAAATAAGTTCATACTACTTGGCCAATCTCTTTAATTTTACATAAATTCTCATTATTTTCATCATTACTGATCATTTTACATGAATTCTCATTATTTTTTAATCTGTTCATACTATAAGAATTCTCGTTGTGTTCGACTAATTCTGTTTATTTTTATTCATGAAACTTTCAATTATACAAAAATTCCGATTGTTTTTCTCAAATTTTGTTCATTTTCATATTTTTTGGAAGAATCTGTTCATCATATAAAAATTATCGTTGTTTTTTGCAAAATCTGTTCATTTCTGTGACTAAAACTCTTCTCTATAATACTATACCACGTAGAACGTTTAATTTGAATCTGCTTTTTTTACGTTAAATTGCTTTTAATTCTGTTTTATCGTCAAAATAAAGCCTTACGTTACAAGTTTTTTTATTGTCTGTTACTTGAAATTCCCTTCTGGGTCTCTAAACTGTTTAGGTAATTGCGTTTTTCTCGAAAACGGTTGAAATTATCGTGTTTAAAAAAGATTACCAACATTACTTATAAATAATGCTTACGTCATATTTTCGAATCAAAATCACTAAACTTCTTCGTCAAAATAAGTTACCAATTGATTTCATCATCGGGAATCATTCACGTGGCGCCCCCTGTAACAAAATCTAAAATAATATTCTTCTGTGTCGATTTTGATAAGAATTGATAAATATATAATGAAATTATTAGCAAAAACTGAAAAAAATTGTTTCAACTTTAACTCACTGCATCTTTTTTGCAAATTCTGTTCATTAAAATTTTGCTCACACAAGATTTCTTATTTTTTTGGTCAATTCTGTTCATTCTATATAAACTCTCACATTTGTGTTCAATAAACTGTTCTTCACACAAGATAAGACTCATCGATTTTTCACTTCATTTAATAAAAATTCACATCATTTTTTGCAAATTCAGTTCATTAAAATTTTGCTTACACAAGATTTCTTATTTTTTTTGGTAAATTCTTTTAATTTTGTTAAAAATTTCACATTTCTGTTAATTAAACTGTTCTGTAAACAAGATTTTTCATTTTTTCAGCATACTCTTTTCACAAATTCTGTTCATTTTATAAAAATTCTCAGATTTCTGTTGGTTCTTCATTTTTTCGCTAAACTCAGTTCTTTAAGAATAATTGTTATTATTTTTGGCAAATTATGTTCACTAAACTATTCTTTACACAAGATTCATTATTTTTTTCGCTAAATCCTGTTCATTTTATAAGAATTCCCGCGCATCTGTTCAATAAACTGTTCTTTACACTATATTTCCCATTCTTTTTAGAAAATTTTGTTAATCTTACACGAATTCTCTCATTTCTGTTTATCAAACATTTCTCCACAGAGAATCATCACATTTCTGTTCGTTAAATTTTCCTTCGCACGAGATTTCTTTTTTTGTCAATTCTGTTCAACTATATAAAGAATTATAATTGTTTTTGGTAAGTTCTGTTTATTTTAGAAGAATTCTCCTTATTTTTGGCTATTATGTGCATTTATGTTCGTAAACTTCCAATATAAGATTTCTTATTATTTTTGGTCAATTCCATTCATTTTACAAGAATTTTCGTGGTTTTTGGCAAAATCTGTTCATTCTACAAGAATTCTCGTTAATTTTGGCAAAATTTGTTCATTTTACAGGAATTCCCGTTGTTTTTGGCAAAATCTGTTCGCTCTACAGGAATTCTCGTTGTTTTTGGCAAAATTTGTTTATTTTACAAAAATTCTCGTTGTTTTTGGCAAAATCTGTTTATTCTACAAGAATTCTCGATGTTTTTAGCAAAATTTGTTCATTTTGCAAGAATTTTCTTCGATTTTGGCAACATCTGTATATTCTACAAGAACTCTCGTTGTTTTCCATAAAATCTATTCATTCTACAAGAATTCTCGTTGTTTTTGGCAGAATCTGTCCATTCTTCAAGAAGTCCTGTTGTTTTTGGCAAAATCTGTTCATTCTACAAGAATTCTCATTGTTTTTGGCAAAATTGGTTCATTTTAAAGAACTCTCGTGGTTTTTGGCAAAATTGGTTCATTTTACAAGAATTCCTGTTGTTTTTGGCGAAATCTGTTCATTCTACAAGAATTCTCATTGTTTTTGGCAAAATTGGTTCATTTTGAAGAACTCTCGTGGTTTTTGCAAAATTGGTTCATTTTACAAGAATTCTCGTTGTTTTTGGCAAAATTGGTTCATTTTAAAGAACTCTCGTGGTTTTTGGCAAAATTGGTTCATTTTACAAGAATTCGTGTTGTTTTTGGCAAAATCTGTTCATTCTACAAGAATTCTCATTGTTTTTGGCAAAATTGGTTCATTTTAAAGAACTCTCGTGGTTTTTGCAAAATTGGTTCATTTTACAAGAATTCTCGTTGTTTTTGGCAAAATCTATTCATTTTACAAAAATGTCTTTTTTTTGTCAATTCTGTTCAACTATATAAAGAATTATAATTGTTTTTGGTAAGTTCTGTTCATTTTAGAAGAATTCTCCTTATTTTTGGCTATTATGTGCATTTATGTTCGTAAACTTCCAATATAAGATTTCTTATTATTTTTGGTCAATTCCATTCATTTTATAAGAATTCTCGTTGTTTTTGGGAAAATCCGTTGATTCTACAAGAATTCTCGTTAATTTTGGCAAAATTTGTTCATTTTACAAGAATTCTCGTGGTTTTTTGCAAAATCTGTTCATTCTACAGGAATTCTCGTTGATTTTCGCAAAATTTGTTTATTTTACAAAAATTCTCGTTGTTTTTGGCAAAATCTCGTTGTTTTTGGTAAAATCTGTTCATTCTACAAGAATTCTCATTGTTTTTGGCAGAATTGGTTCATTTTACAAGAACTCTCGTGGTTTTTGGCAAAATTGGTTCATTTTACAAGAATTCTCGTTGTTAATGGCAAAATATGTTCTTTCTAGAATTCTCGTTGTTTTTGGCAAAATCTGTTCATTCTTCAAGAATTCCTGTTGTTTTTAGCAAAATCTGTTAATTCTACAAGAATTCTCATTGTTTTGGGCAGAATTGGTTCATTCTACAAGAATTCTGGTTGTTTTTGGCAAAATCTGTACATTCTACAAGAACTCTCATTGTTTTCCACAAAATCTATTCATTCTACAAGAATTCTCGTTGTTTTTGGCAGAATCTGTTCAATCTACAAGAATTCTCATTGTTTTTGGCAAAATTGGTTCATTTTGAAGAACTCTCGTGGTTTTTGGCAAAGTTGGTTCATTTTACAAGAATTCTCGTTGTTTTTTGCAAAATCTGTTCATTTTACAAAAATTCTCGTTGTTTTTTGCAAAATCTGTTTATTCTACAAAAATCTCGCTGTTTTTGACAAAATTTGTTCATTCTATAAGAATTCTCATTGTTTTTGACAGAATTGGTTCATTTTACAAGAACTCTCGTGGTTTTTGGCAAAATTAGTTCATTTTACAAGAATTCTCGTTGTTGTTGGCAAAATATGTTCGTTCTAGAATTCTCATTGTTTTTGGCAGAATTGGTTCATTCTTCAAGAATTCCTGCTGTTTTTGGCAGAATTGGTTCATTTTACAAGAACTGTCATGGTTTTTGACAGAATTGGTTCATTTTACAAGAACTCTCGTGTTTTTTTGCAGAATTGGTTCATTTTACAAGAACTCTCGTGGTTTTTGGCAAAATTGGTTCATTTTACAAGAATTCCCGTTGTTGTTGGCAAAATATGTTCTCTTTTCTAGAATTCTCGTTGTTTTTGGCAAAATCTGTTCATTCTACAAGAATTCTCGTTGTTTTTGACAAAATCTGTTCATTTTACAAGAATTCTCGTTGTTTTGGCAAAATCTGTTCATTCTACAAGAATTCTCGTCGTTGTTGGCAAAATATGTTCTTTTCTGTAGAATTCTCGTTGTTTTTGACAAAATCTGTTCATTTTACAAGAATTCTCGTTGTTTTTGACAAAATCTGTTCATTCTACAAGAATTCTCGTTGTTTTTGGCAAAATCATTCTACTTGGCCAATTTCTCTAATTTTACATGAATTTTTATTATTTTCATCATTACTGTTCATTTTACATCAATTCCCATAACTTTTGACAAAATCTGTTCATTCTACAATAATTCTCGTTGTTTTTGGTAAAATCTGCTCATATTACTTGGCTAATTTCTTTAATTTTACATGAATTCTTATTATTTTCATCATTACTGTTAATTTTACATGATTTCTCATTATTTTTTAATCTGTTCATTCTATAAGAATTCTCGTTGTTTTTGGCAAAATCTGTTCATTCTACTTGGCCAATTACTTTAATTTTACATGAATTCTTATTATTTTCATTATTACTGTTCATTCTACATGAAATCCCATAACTTTTGTCAAAATCTGTTCATTCTACAAGAATTCTCGTTGTTTTTGGAAAAAATCTGTTCATTCTACTTGGCCAATTTCTTTAATTTTGCATGAATTCTTATTATTTCAATCATTACTGTTAATTTTAATGAATTCTCGTTGTTTTTGACAAAATCTGTTCATTTTACAAGAATTCTCGTTGTTTTCGGCAAAATATCTTCATTCTACTTTGGCCAATCTCTTTAATTTTGCATGAATTCTCATTATTTTCATCATTACTGATCATTTTACATGAATTATCATTATTTTTGAATCTGTTCATTCGATAAGAATTCTCGTTGTGTTCGACTAATTCTGTTTATTTTTATTCATGAAACTTTCAATTATACAAAAATTCCGATTCCTTTTCTCAAATTTTGTTCATTTTCATATTTTTGGAAGAATCTGTTCATCCTATAAAAATTATCGTGGTTTTTGCAAAATCTGTTCATTTCATAAAACTTTTTTTATAATACTATAGCACGTAGAACGTTTAATTTGAATCTGCTCTTTTTACGTTAAATTGCTTTTAATTCTGTTTTATCGTCAAAATAAAGCCTTACGTTACAAGTTTTTTTATTGTCGGTTACTTGAAACCCCTTCTGAGTCTCCAAACTGTTTAGGTAATTGCGTTTTTCTCGAAAACGGTTGAAATTATCGTGTTTAAAAAAGATTACCAATATTACTTATAAATAATGCTTACGTCATATTTTCTAATCAAAATCACTAAAAATCTTCGTCAAAAAAAGTTACCAATTGATTTCATCATCGGGAATCATTCACGTGGCGCCCCCTGTAACAAAATCTAAAATAATATTCCTCTGTGTCGATTTTGATAAGAATTGATAAATATATAATGAAATTATTAGCAAAAACTGAAAAAAATTGTTTCAACTTTAACTCACTGCATCTTTTTCCACTGCAATAATTTATAAGACATTTGGTTTTATCGCCATATTATGGTCCAAATAGTCCTCCCTTAGTTTATGTACCAATAGTTATAAAAAATTATGACAACCAAGGATCATAAATAGAGACTATAAATACGGCTTGGACATCCTGTATATATATTTTGCAGCGCTCTTATTCGCTAAGCGAGTCAAACATTGATTTGCTAGCTTTTTATTTATATTCGCAACCAGATTTGCATCGAAACTGGGAAGAAATACATTTTTTTTTTAAATATAAAAACAAAATTTTTCGTTATTTGGTTTACTTTGTCCTTTGTTGTATTAAAAATAATGTACGTTTTCAAAAAACTAAAATTTAGAAAAATTATTATCAAATCTCTTCAAATAATTTATTACGTAATTCCAGAAAGCAAAATGGCGACTGCACGAAAGGACATAAAGGACGATCGTAGAATTGAATCATCGTTGGGCACGGACGACTGCAACAGATATGTGGGTAACCGACGTCAGCAACTTCGTCGTCGTCCCTAGCAATCAGAGTAATGTCGAAACCATGTCGCATAGCCTGCCACACTGTTTTAATCCCCCGCCGAGAACCATAGACACAAACACAAAATAACAGGTAAGAAATATCTTCTGCTGCTGCCCTACGATTGAAATTTACGTCGAGTGCAGATGCGTTAAAACAATCGGAAAATAATGAATTTATGAAAATAAATGGCGCAGTCAGTAGGATTCAATTTTTTTTTGAATCAATTCGACATAGACGTTCTTGTACATTTTTATGATTTCTTATTAATATAAGAAATATTTTATTTTAATTTTTTTTTTGTGAGTATTGATGAGTACTATAAAATGTACTACTGTACTGTACTGTCTACTGCTCTACACATCTAAACATAACACAAGTCACGGCGGTAATAACTCATGTTGTAAATTATTTTAAGGTCATAGTGGATCGCATAAATAACTAACTTACTACTAATTGGTGTCAATGCAAAATACTATAATTTGGTCCCTTTAGCTCTTCTTTCGTTTTAGCAGTCAAAATTTCCTAAAGTATAAATAAATGACTAGCAATTTTCAACGAAAATATACAGGGGGTGCCAAAATAAACAATAGTACGGACCTTAATCTACCTGCTAAAACAACGAAAACCAGCCGATAAATATTATATCATTGTTTGTCACTTCACTATAAGTATGAACAGACTATACTCTTCCAAATAATAACTCTTATAGGCAAATTTTTAATACCCTCGTTTTTCGAAAGAATCTCTAATTTTTTTCGACAATAAAATCCCATCCCATGCTACTACTACTACTAACTTTCCTCGTCGTTTTATTAGTTTTGTTTTACATTTTAATTTCTAATCTGTTTATTCGCCTTACTCTCGTTAATAGCGTCAATGTATTTAAGACTCGCGACACAATAAAACCACCCCTCTTTAGCTCCACTTCACCCCCGTAACTATTGACTGGTTCAAGGCGACACCAACGGAATATAAATTAGGTACACTTTGCATCGAATCAAAGCAGCAACTTGGGCTCTCTTTTTAGATTAAAATTATCGAAATAAATTGCTACACAAAATTTATATTCGGAGATTGTGTAAATTAAATGTTTCTTTGATATAATCGTTTGTTTGATATGGAAATTATTTTTGAAGTTTCCTACTCCTCCGCTAGAGGGCGTAGTTCACAAAAACATCATTTTTCTATAATAAATGTACCGTTATAGCACCGCAAAATTGAGTAAGTTGTAAGTTGGCTCCAGTAATTTTTCCTCTATCTTGTAAAATAACTGGTTAGGGGTAAGTGGGAAAGCTGACTCAATAAAACTGTTATAACTTTTGATCCGCTTTATGGATTTTGATAATCTTAGTATCATTTTAAAGGGAATTCAATGCCTAATAAAATATTATTACATCGTTTTATTCCTGTGGTTTTAACGGTCGCCAGGTGTTGGTGATTGAATAATTGTTTTGTTTGTTTTTTGGGATTGTTCAAATGCGATGCTGTACAAACGTACCCTCCAGATGGTTCTACTTAACTATTTTTAAATTGTAACATGTCTATCGACCTGTTTCGATTTTACAGAATAAATCCTTTTAATTAGCGCTCGTCGTCACTAGCCACATTCAATTATAGTTCTGCGATCCCAAACTCTTCTACCCTGACCGTAAGACAATTGACGTCTGCCAACGGACGCTTCCATTTTTTGCACAACGCCACGTGAAACACCCCTTTTTGTTATCGACCGCCTAAGAGGGCAGATCATCTTTCGCTATCTTTCATATCTTAAGTATCTATCTTAGGAATTTTGCTGTGGTAAGTTCAAAATCATAATTCATAATTAATAAGCTTCTTCTAAAGTAGGTACTGTCTGATATAATTTTCGTATGCATTCTTTATTTTTTTACAGAGATAGACGAAATTAAATTCAACACGTGGTCATAAACTGTTCTTTTATACTAATATGGTAGTTTTAAACCAAATATTCTTTTATAATCCACTGTTTTACTTTTATAAACATTTTCAAGCTTTTTCAGTTGTGAAATAATTCTTTTAATTATAAAATAACACTTTTATAAACCGTTAACCTATAAAATATTCTTTCGCAACGCCAGTGCCGGTTTCATATATTTCCTAGGCACGATATTTTTTCATATAACTAAATAAATAACTTTTTGCTATTATTAGTTTCTCTCGGATCATTAGTATATTTTTTAATTCAGCCGATAATTGCTATTTTTACTGTTTCAACATGGAACATATAATGTTGGAAAGCTTTCAGTAAATTAAATAAATTTTTTGACTTTCAAATAACTGCCTTCCTTTTCTTTAACCTGAAAAGCTGACCAACATAATGTGCCATTACATTCAAGTTCCTACATATCCCTGATCCACTTGTACTTCTAGGTAAGCACAGCCCCTAGGCGAGAATATAAGCCAAGAATATAACCCTAGGCTAGAATATAACCCCAAGAATATAGCCTAGAATACAACCCGAGGATAGAACCCCAAAATACCGCCTTAGAACAGAACACAACAGTTCAGATCAAGACCTGACTTCTTCTCCAGGAAACCACTTCATCTAAGAGCTAAGTACCTATAAAAGTACAAATTCCTGTTCATTTCCTGTGGCAGAATAAATTGTAAATTTGTTTTTAATTCTTTTTTTTATTAGAAATCCTCAACTATAAAAGTTGAGGGAGATACCGCCCGGGGTCACTTTAATTATTAACTTTCATTTAAATTTTACAAGGCGTTTCTACCTTTTCCGCCTTAGTTTTTAGTACTTTTTATCGTTAGAAAGGTAGTGGCGCCCTCAACTTTTACAACCCTTCTGTTATCCTTGTGTGACATAAACTTCGGGTCGAATCACCCTTGAGAGGAGTCTCTAGCCGGAGCCCTTCGAGCTGGTGCCCTGTGAGGTACAGCATTTACCGTTACAAATTGGCGCCTTTACCGTTACAAAATTTTTTGGAAAATTCTGGTCTAGAGCTATTGGTAAACGAGCCAACTCGTTTTCGTCTTTACCAACAACCCTCAATTGTTGATATCTCTGATTCTCATCTTCTCACAGATATCAACATTATTTCCCTGATTGGAAAATCCGATCAAGGCGAAGTTTCAACCTCTAAGCAAATTCTAAAATCCGGTGTAAGGTATAAAAAATTAAGTATCAACAAATAAATTCTGAAATTTTAACTACAGATTGGGATAATAAACTCCATGGAAAAAACGTGGAACAACAATGGGAAATCTTTGGAAAGTTCATAAGTGATTCCGTCATATTATATACACTCTCTGTATAATTTAAATAAACCTTGGCTTAATAATGAAATCTTTGAAATGATTAAATACAAAAAGTCTCTATAGAAAAAATATATAAGAACCAAATCAGATATCAACTAACCAACCATCGGATATTGTACAAAATTTTTAAAGCAAAATAGATTTTTGAAAATCATCATCAGCATCAAACACGAACAAAAAACCGCTTAATAAATATATTCGAAACTCTTGTTTATCAAAAGTATCCACACCTGTATTAAGAAGCGAGGCTACCGGCCAACCAATAACAAACAAGTTAGAAATCGCAAATATGTTTGGCAAACAATTTCAAGAGTCTTTTAGCCTCAGCCTCCTCACCAATTTATCCATCAAATAGCACCAGAAATATTTTGTTGAAAATTCTTCATTTTATTTCATGTTTATCTAATAATTACAATTCCCCGTTTTCAGTAGTTATTTTTAAATCTGACAACAGTGCCCTGAGGCTAGATTCTACAAACATCTCAATACCTAAACACGTGCTGCTCAACACAGATGCCGTTTTTTCGATCAATCTAATTGCTTAATACCGTAAAAATAGCTGAAATGGCTACACTCTCAGGAGGCTTGCCTCTTGCGGTCACGATGATACACTTTAATATCTTTGAAAAAGATTTACACTTAAAACAAAATGATGCAATTTATAATATTATTGATCATTTTTCGCAAACTAAAGACCGTATAATTCCGTTAATATATAAAAAAAGTTAATAAAATTAATAAAAAAAAAACAAAATATGAAAAATTCCAAAAAAAAATATAAAAAATATTAAAAATAAAAAAAAAATAAAAAACGAAAAAAAAATTTTTTTTTGGCAAAAGAGACTCTATAACCCCACGTTGGTTCTTGCTGGGCAACAATGCAACAAATAATTTTGTCACTGAAGTAGCTGGTACGGTCGCTGCGCAAAGGTTAAATTAATTGGCTGAATAGAGTATATTTTTACGAAAACGTTTTATGTCCAGCCTCCTCTCTTAAAAAGTTCACGAGCCGCCACTGTATTAGAAAGAAAATTATGTCTCTCAAAACATAATGTAATGTTTTTGTTATTTATTTAAATAGTTTTTACCGGTGGGATAAAATAATACACACTTCTATGGCTAATTACTATTGATTTATTTAAAGAAACACACACTGTATTAAACTTAATTTATATACACACTCTACTTAATGTCTACTAATTTATTTACACTCGGTATATTAGTTCTAATTTATTTTCACCACTTGAATATTACACTATTTATCTTCACTATTTAATTCACTGTCCGATTACTAAGAACTTCTGTGAACTAACTCTTTACTGTTTCACTAATTGTTCCGAACTAACTGTTAACTCGCTCAAAAACCCGCGTATATATAGTCCTTCTCGACTCTAGAAAATTCCGGTACCTTCCGCGCACAAACAAAGCAATAAACTCGAATGTTCTCGAAAGGAGCGCAGCCACCAAAATTTACAGTCCAACCGTCTTGAATCGGTGCAGAGATGGGCAACAAGAATTCCATATGGACTGTTCGGCATTCAAGGCGATTTAATAATACTCTACAGAGCTTTAAGTAATAAGTTTGGTTGTGACTTGTCATATATTTTTCCTCTGAATAACGAAACCAGGCTTCGAGGACATCGCTTCAAATTAAAAAAAAAACAATTTCGAACTAAATGCAGCGAAGGTTTTCTATCGAATCGAGAGTTTGACATTTGGAATTATTTCCCATCAAACGTTGTTAACGCTTTAACAGTAAACTCGTTTAAAAACAATTATGATGCGCTAGACTGACCACTTTTTATTGTACATTTATTTTGTTTACTTAATTTATTTGTAATTATTGGTGAATTTTATATTCTATTCGAGCTATAAGCCCTTTAAGTATTAAAACCGTTGCACGTCACATCTGTCATAACTGGACTATGTTGCCAAGCCCTTGAAATAATATGAGAATCTAGTATATGTCAAATGAAGTTTATCAAATATTCTAGGTTAGGTTTAGTTATTGATGGTTATTGTGTGCAAAGAAAATTCGACTTATTTCAGTTACATATAAAACTTTTATTTGTATGTTAACAGTACAGCAGTAACTAAGAAATTCTTATTTTAAAATTATGGAATTATTTCTAGCACTAAAAAGGTATTTATGGAATAGTTAACACTTTTATTTGTATTTGGGGGTTTGTTTCTTAAAAAACATTTATTGAAAGGGTAGTATTTAAATAACACATTCATTTCCCTTTAAATATATTATTATGTTTGTAAAAATAAAAGTAAAACAACAATTATTGACTATAAGGTATATATAAAAATATACTTTCTGCTCCATCAATACAACCATCTTCATTCTCAGCACGGAATACAAAATATCTAGAATAAAAACATTTTTGCATATTAAAATTTTACATCCTACATTATTGTAACATACCTTTTGACATGAATGCAGCCTACAGCACCATTTTGGAAAATTCAGGATTCATTAATAAAAACAAACGTTACAGTTGTTTATTTTTCTTGAAAGTTCCATAAGTCCTCTGTGTGGATGTGTATCATATTTTAGTAAACTACTCAGGAACATTCAACATTGAATAATTACTTAATGTTCTTCCTTCAATTGCTGCAGTAACATTCCCAAAGTGACATGATTATCTGTAAATAAATGTCCATTATTATGAATTTAACAGAATATAATAAATTCAGTTGATTGGGTATAATGTATAATATTAAACTTTCTTACTTGCTTCATACTCGCTGTAAATAGTATTAACTATTGCAGTAATATTAATTTCATTTATACGTTTTTTGGGATGTGACTTTAACTTTGATAACTCATTACTGATTGTGAAAAATTACTCACAGTTCTTTGCAGTTTTTTAATAACACGTAGATGAAAAAATCGAAAAATTAATTGAGCAAAATATAAAATTATCACAACATAACCCCAAAAATGTCAAGACGTCAACTGAACCAAATAAACCATTTTAATCGTGGCAACAGCGCGCATTTTTGCCAACATATAAAGTTTTTAGTACGACTGACGTTAGTTTGAGTTTAATATTTAATTATCCTACGAGTTATATTTGATATGAAATTAATTACGAAACCTTTCTTCGAGCATATATTTATATTTTTTGATAACATGCGACCTACAAATTTTAATATTTATTGAGTTTAGAAAGGCTAAACATAGTGATTGACAGCAGCAAACGAATGACATAATATAAACGAACGTCTCTTTTTCGACGCTTTGATGACGTGCAACGGTTTTAATACTGAACGGGCTATATATAGGTCTTTGACCTCGGCTCGTTTGAGCTTTTATAATAATATCTAGAAAAAACTGCATCGATCGTAGTACCATATCTCCTTGTTGGATAATTCTATCATTTTTCATTTCAAGATTAAATACTTCTCTCAAGTATTCAGTCTATTTGTCTACTATAGATTTCCCATTATCATTCCCATTTTCTAATTATTAAGTAAAGATTAAAAACGCGGTATTAATACCCTACATAGAATAATTTTATTATATTTATTCATTTATTTATTTAAACAGGAAACCCCCATTACAAAAACAATAATACATAATATTGAATAAACAGGTTATGTCAACTTTAAATAAAAATTACCATAACTTAAAGCAAAAACAAAAATGATAAATCTATAAAAATAAAATCTAATATGAAAATCAACAAATATAACCTGGAACCTTCTAAACCCCTAACAAAGTGGAGCAATGTCCTCCCTGGGGAACTCCAGAATCTGCCTCAATTACTCTTGATATAAAGTTACCAACCTTAACTAATAGCCGTCTGCCACTAAGAAAACTAAGAACCCAATCTGATAATTGATTAGAGAAACTTATATTTCTCAATTTTGCAATCAAAAGGAAATGATTCACCTTGTCAAATGCTTTGGAGAAATCTGTATACTTGATGCCCGTTCTCCAATGCCTCTGACAATTTTGTATGGTAAACAAGCAAATTTGTGACAGTTGAACGGCCCATTCTGAAACTGTGTTGTTCGTCAATAATAATCTCCTTGCAATGCTAGTTCAAACATCAAGTTATCAAACAATTTGGGAATGGAAGACTGTATGGACACACTGCGGTAATTCTTAATATGATCCCTTGAACCCGGTTTAAATATAGGTGAAATATAGCTCTATTTCCAGATGTCAGGAAAAACCTCGGAAGACAGAAACATGTTAAATAGCTTACACAATGGTTGAGACAGAGAGAATCTGCATATTTTTCTGCATAGCTTTTCTGAAAATTTCCGGTTAATTGCCTACAATCCGAAAAAAGTTTCATAAAACCAGACAATGATTTTCTCCTCGTTGACAGGTTTATTTGACTGACTAGCTGTATCGCTGTCAATCACGATAAAGTGATCAACATATACATCAATACACTGATCAAAATACACAAATACCGCGGAGCATCTGCACGAATGAGTGAAAATATAAATACTACACGATATTGGCCTTGGCTGCTCTACCGAGCGCCTTTAACTTTACTCCTACTCCGCGGCCGGCTGTAACGCGACATGCATGCAAGTATGCATTTTGCATACTTTCACTTCCTTTATCCCACCCTAACCTTTTTTTCTAATCCACTGGAGCTCGTTTATCTGTGCCTGTTTCAAGTCCCAGAAAAAAACTGTGATTCAGGCGCTGCTATTCACTAAAATTGTTTGTAGATAAATTTTGGTAGTCTTCGATATACCTCGTATGAAAATATGAATAACAAATTGTTCCATTTGATAAGCTAAATCTTTCCATTTTGCTAAGAGCTTATATATATAGTGGTAGAACGTGGTCCTGGAAGGGTCACTCGACACGGAACGGCACTAAGTTTGATTAGACGTTAGTAACTTCACTCGGGACTTATCAATTGCTTGTATATTATATACACTCATTTGTATGTGCATTTTGATAGCCCTTTCTATATTCCATAGGATAAGCCCTTCTTTATCAGACACGTAATAGTCGAGCTATATGCTTTTAAATTCTGATTTAAATCTAATATAATTCAGTTGAAAGAAAGAAAGAAAATAAATGATCTATGGGTATAGTCGCTAGTTGTTTTTCGGAATTTAAATTGTAAAATTTCTTAAAAACAAACAATACTTGATATTTTTCCTTAACGAAGGAAAAAAGTGAATTTT
This sequence comes from Lochmaea crataegi, assembly GCA_947563755.1. NCBI lineage: Eukaryota > Metazoa > Arthropoda > Insecta > Coleoptera > Chrysomelidae > Lochmaea > Lochmaea crataegi. The sequence continues at coordinate 48,960,404 of OX387426.1, read as the reverse complement.
CATACTCTGTTTTCGAATTTTAGAGAGTAATAATGAACAATTATTGTAAAACCCAGTGGTCTTCACCGGTGTGAAGATAGCAGCCAATTTTAGTTGCAAAAATGTCGAGAACTGCTCAATTCGCAGTTTCAGTGGCGTGCAGAATATATATTGAATCTAATTCATATTTCGGAGAGCCACCTTGATATTCAATAAGTATATTGGTGTGGAGGACACACTGTTTGGAGGGAATTTGCTCACGATGGGGAGCAATGGTTGCAATGTCATCCCTAAAACTAAAATAAATTTCAACTTCCAAAGGAAACGAGAAGCCAAAAGTTAACCCTTTAGCGCCCAACGTTACTTTAGAGTAACGGTTACACAGTTAACTGTTTTACCACGTTAGCTTGTGTTTTTATTTTTTCTCGATAGATGGCTACAGTAGTGTTTTCCGAAGGCTTCATTTTGTTTACTGTGCAAGTGGATGCACGTGTGCTGTTTTGCACAGTGAGAGCGTTTGTTTCGGTCAACTTTGTTTTGAGTAAAAATACCATGGACATAATATCATCATCATCATATATTTAACCAGTAGATTAAATTTTATGAGTCGGCTGGCAATTTAGATCTTTTGCGCAGTATGCCTAGGAGGATGCAGGATATCGTTAGAGCTAGAGGACGAAATACTAAGTACTAAATTGTTATTATTTTGTCTTAAGCTAATGTATCGTGTGGATGTTGTTGTTCTTTCCTAATTAAACGTTATTATCAAAAACAGGCCATTTCACTAATTTCTCCACGAATCTGTTGTAAAGCTTCAATATTTAATTAATTTGATTATTAATGACGTAAAAGACTCTAATGTAACAGATTTAGCAGCCGAAATCACAAAAGTGTTAAAGGGAAAAACAATAAAGACCTAAAATAAAATATGCAATAATTTTGTCTGTGAGTGTATTTTCTAAGTTTTTTTGTTAATTTTCAAATGTGATCATACAAACGCCTAGCGTTACCTAATGGTAACACCTTGTTTTCAAAAAATATGCAACATTTCATGTTGAAATGAAAAAAAAAAAGGTGAACGGTCGTCGGACCGCCGACAGAAGCTTGCTCCTTATGCACAATAGAATGACCATTTTTGACCATTTTTCGTAAATTTTTGACCATTTTTCAAAAATTTTGACAATTGATAACTGTTGAAGGTCGGACCGCCGATAGAAGCTTGCTTCTTATGCACAATAGAATGCGAGGTTGTGAAAACCATCAATAAAAATACGCGCAATAGAATGCGATGTTGGGAATTACATTAGGCCCAGTACGTTCTACTAAGTTTTATTTTATATTTTATTGACCATTTTTTCAAAATTTTGACAATTTTTGATAATTATTGACCATTTTTTTTTCAAAATTTTGACAATTATTGAACATTTTTTCAAAATTTTGACAATTTTTGACAATTATTAACCATTTTTTCAAAATTTCTGACAATTTTTGATCATTTTTTCAAATTTGAACAATTATTGATCATTTTTGACAATTTTTCAAAAATTTTGACCATTTTAGACCATTATTTCAAATTTTAACAATTATTGACCGTTTTTGACAATTTTTGAGCATTTTTAACAGGTTATGACAATTATTGACCATTTTTGACGATTTTTCAAAACTTTTGACAATTTTTAACAACGATTGACCATTTTTGACAGTTTTTTATAATTAGTGACCATTTTTTCCAAATTTTGACAATTTTTGACCATTTTTGACAATTTTTCGACAATTTTAACCATTTTTCAAAAAATTTGACATTTTTTAACAATTATTGACCATTTTTGACAGTTTCTGAGAATTATTGACCATTTTTGACAATTTTCAACAATTATTGATCATTTTTGACATTTTTTGAGCATTTTTGACAGGTTCTGACAATTATTGACCATTTTTGACAATTTTTCGAAAATTTTGTCCATTTTTGAAAAATTTTGACAATTTTTAACAATTATTGCCCATTTTTGACAGTTTCATTATAATTATTGACCATTTTTTCAAAATTTTGACAATTTTTGACCATTTTTCAAAATTTTAACAATAATTGACCATCTTTGACAGTTTCTGAGAATTATTGACCATTTTTGACAATTTTCAACAATTATTGACCATTTTTGAAATTTTTTTATAATTATTGACAATTTTTTCATAATTTTAACAATTTTTGACCATTTTTCAAAATTTTAACAATCATTGACCCATTTTTGACAATTATTGACAGTTTTGACAATTATTGATCATTTTTGACAATTTTTCAAAAATTTTGACCATTTTTCCAAATTTTAACAATTATTGACCATTTTTGACAGGTTCTGACAATTATTGACCCTTTTTGACAGTTTTTTATAATTATTGACCATTTTTTCCAAATTTTGATAATTTTTGACAATTTTTTCAAATTTTAACAATTATTGACCATTTTTGACAATTATTGACCAACTTTGACAGTTTTGACAATTATTGATCATCTTTGACAATTTTTCAAAAATTTTGATCATTTTTGACAACTTTTGAGCATTTTTGACAGGTTCTGACAACTACTGACCATTTTGACAATTTTGACCATTTTTCAAATTTTTTTTACAATTATTGACCATTTTTGACATTTTTTTCAAAATTTTAACAATTTTTGACCATTTTTCAAAATTTTAACTATAATTGACCATTTTTGACAGTTTCTGACAATTATTGACCATTTTTGACAATTTTCAAAAATTTGTAAATTTTTCAAAATATTTAACAATTTTTGATCATTTTTCAAAATTTTAACAATTATTGACCATTTTTTAAAATATTTAACAATTTTTGACAACTTTTGACCATTTTTGATAGTTTTTGACAATTATTGACCATTTTAAAAAAAATTGACAATTTTTAACAATTATTGACAGTCTTTTATAATTATCGACCATTTTTTCAAAATTTTGACAGTTTTTGACTATTTTTGACCATATTTCAAAATGTTTGACAATTTTTCAAAAATTTTAACATATTTAGCAATTAGAGAGAGAGAGACGCGTTATACTCTCTCTCTCTCTCTCTTCCCACCGTTTGGGAATCCCTTGTGCTGGCGTGTATGAGAGAGAGAGAGAGAGAGAGAGAGAGAGCGAGAGAGAGGCGTGTCGCTGTGTAGCCTGTGAAAGAGAGAAGAAGAAGGCGGCTGAGGAAAAGAGGGGAGAGAGAGGGGCGCAGCGGGCGGCCGAGAAAGAGACGAAGAATGAGTCATCACGTGACGAACGCTTTTTCGTAACATCACACGTTTCACGAGTTCACTAGCCTTCCCAAAAGTCCTATGTCGTGCAATAAGAAGCAAGCTTCAATTTAAATTTCATTGGATTAGTGGATTATTCAGAAATCAGGCAACACTGTTGCGTGACGAACGAAGCAAGCTTCAAAAATCCCGATAATTTTCAATATAGATTGAAAAAAAAAGAATCTGGACGTTAAAGGGTTAATATTTGGGGGGAAGAAGCAGAATAATGTTGAAAACGCACTGTTCAAAGGAAATTTGTTTACGATGGGGAACAAGGGTTACAACGTCACTCCTAAAACTAAAATGGAAGTAACAATTTATTTTAATTTTAGGGTTGACGTATCAACCCTTGTTCTCCATCGTAAGCAAATTTCCTTTGAACAGTGTGTTTTCAACATTATTATGCTTCTTCCCTCCAAATATTAAATTGGTTCCTCGTTTCCTATGGAAGTTACAATTTATTTTAGTTTTAGGGGTTACGTTGCAACCCTTGCTCCCCATCGTAAGCAAATTCCCTTCAAACAGTGTGTCCTCTACACCAATATACCCCTACTCATTGAATATCAAGGTGACTCTCCGAATTATGAATTCGATTCAATATATATTCTGCACGCCACTGAAACTGCGAATTGAGCAGTTCTCAACCTTTTTACAACTAAAATTGGCTGCTATCTTCACACCGGTGTGGTCTTCACCGTATTCCATATGCGTGGGAGGTTCTAGTTAAACCATTTCTCTAGTTCTTCAAATAGATAGATGAATATGGAGCTTATGTGCTTCTAAGAGCCTTTCTAGTACGACCTTTGCAGATCTATTGTGTATGCCCTCCTGTTATGCTAGAGACCCGTCCTTATTACTAGACTTCGAATGCCAAACCTCAGGTCCTCCATATATTGGGAGTGTTGTGGCTCTTCCTCCCCTATCGTCGAAAACCTTCGCCTAGTCAGGCTTTCGCAGTGGCACAGTATATGTGCTGAGGTTTTCCCATCTTCTTGGCAAAATCTGCATATGGTTGTGTCTGCCAATCCGATGTTGTTCATGTGTTTGTTAAGTCTACAATGTCCATTCAGGAGCCCAACCAGGATCCTGATTGTTCTCCTATTCTGGCTCAGTAGGTACTCCTTGAATTTTGGCAAAGGTTCTTTTATGAACTATTCGGCCTGCCTCATTCTGGGCGCCTTGTTCCACCATTCTCGAGTCTGTCCCTTCATTGCCCTTGTGATCAGAGTGGCCTGGTACCCAGGCTAAGGAAAATCTATTATGACTGCCCAGCTTTTGTAACGACTCCAAGCAGTTCCAAACTAGTTTGAAATTTATCTACATGGAACTGATTGCTTTTATAGCCGCGGAGTATGTGACAATGGTCTTTTCCTTTATCTCCTGTCTTAATAATCCACCTGTACAGTGCTGCATTACTGCAACTTGTGGTGTCGTTTGCTCCACGCCTTACAACAGCAGCTATCATGGAATCAAAGGAGTTGTGGTTGAACGCTCCTTATATATCAAGAAATGCTCCGAGAGCTATTTCTTGATTTCCTAAGGCAGCCTCAATTTTCGACACCAGTTGGTGTAAGGCTGTTTCACGGGATTTTCCTGATTGATAAGCATGATGGTTATAATGTAGTGGCCTTTCAATGAAAAAGTTTTCCCTAACATGCCTATCAATAAGTTTTTCCATTATCTTCAACATGGAAGAAAGCAGAGCTTTTGGCCTGAATGATTTTGCCTGGGAATGATCCTTACCTGGTTTGGGAATAGAGACGATTCGGGCTTTTTTCCAAGCAGTTGAAATGTATCCAGTTGATAGTGAAGCTCTGAAGAGTTTACAAAGTACTGGAGATAGATGTATTTACCCCTGCTACAGATGAGCTGGGATTATACCATCTTGTCCGGGAGCTTTGTATGGCTCAACCGAGTTAATAGCCCAGTTCAATTCGCACTGGTTTTTTGCACTCCAATCCTCTTTCCTCGCATGAGCCAAGGGATATGGAGGTCTGACGGATAGCTCCGTTCCTATCTCTACAGAGTCTGGTAGATGTGCCTGCAGTAGAATCTGCAGGGTCTCGCTACCAGTTTACGTGTATGATCCATTAGGTTTTAAAATGTAGCCTATGGGATTGATAGGATCTTTGGCAAGGATTATCTGGAGTCGAGCCGTTTCTAAGGTTGTTTCCACCTCACCATAGAATTACCTCCAGGACTCCCTTTTTGCCTTTTTGATCTGTTTGTTGTAAGCAGTCAGAGTGGAATAATATTCTTCCCACTCTCCTGTCCTTTTCGCAATGTTAAATAGTTTGATTTTATTATGTTCCACCAGGTTAATTTATTCCTAGAGGAACGGGTTACCTCAGAGCAGTTGTTGTTATAAGATATGGCCTCTCTAGCTAGCCCTTTTTTGTAATTTGAAGATAGATTCGAAGAGGTGCAAACTACAAGACCCCCAGAAAGGCAAACCATAGCGAAGGTGCGATTCGAACAAAGAGTAGTCGGTTGTTGAAGCAGTAGAAGAAAACAAGCAGAGGATCATTTTTTCGCTAAAGTGTCTACATGTACAGACCATTTAAGGACATCGTCAATATGGAGACCAAAAACTTAATCCAATTTGAAGATCTTATTAAGTCATTGTTAAGTTTGTATAATAAAACTAAAATTTTCTCAGTGTTGAAACAAAGCCCGTTCGAGTCATACCAGGACTTAATAGTAATCAGATCTTTGCCTATGGTTGAATGTAAAGTTGGTATATCTGAACTACTCCAGGTTACACTAGTGTCATTAGCTCGTACGACGGTTCGAGAAGAAAAAAAAGTCAGAAAAGGAGTCTCCATTCTTTATGTTTAAAAATCTCGAATGAAATTACTAAAAAACCGTTAATTGTAAGTCAGGGCTTCATTTATGAATGTGGATAAATTTTTCTGATAAAAAAATTACTGACAATAAACAACAAATTTTGTATAAATTACATAACCGACTCTAACAACAATAGCAATGTACATTACACTACGCTCTATCAGAAATTTCTTTTTCTCCCGCTCTCCAGGTGGCAGGGTATGCAGTTGACGTATTATGCATTGAGGGTCATTGTTTGCATCGCCGAAACTCCCCTTTAATTTTGATTGGACACGTGCTGCATAGTATTCCATAGATTCCTGATAATTTTAGGTGTATTAAACGTTTGACAAACAAAAAGAGGCACACGAATAAATGGAAGAGTTTCATTTTGTCTCAAAAATTAATAATCTACAAAAAAGTTATAGGAAAGTTCACAAATATTGGATTTATGTTAAAAATTATGGCCGTATGCATGGGAAAAAGATATCCAGGATATCCCTATAGGGCTAATAATAACTAAGCTTTAATCTTTGATAGATTTTATGAGGTGGCTTTTGGCCTATTCCACTGCGACCTTTTCAGATCTATTGTGGTCCTCTAAACTCTAGATTACATTCTCCAGCCTGACTCTTTTTAAAAAGTCTATTAGCATGAAGACTGAACCTTTCATATAGCTCTCTGCCGATGGCTTTTCTTCGCCTAATGCAAAAAACCGCACATTTGCCAGGCTATCGCACTGACATAGAATGTGTTCTGCCGTTTCTTCTTCTAGGTGACAAATCCTGCACAAATCTTCGTTTGTCAATTCCATCAGCTTTAAATGCCTATTGAGCGTACAATGCCCCGTTAACAGACTCACTACAGCTTTGACAGTTTTCCTATCTTTGGCCATCAGATCTGCCGTAAATTTTGGCAAGTGTTCTAATATATGAACTGTTTCGCTTGCCTCTGTCCTGGTGAGTTCCTCCACCATTTCAGAGATTAGTGGGCGACCCACTCCTTTGTTTTCCTTCTTGTTATGGTTTTTGCAACGCCGCAGAAGGGTTCCGGCCCAACGAATGGTATTGATGAGCCTTGTTTGGCCATTTCATCCGCTTTTTCGTTACCCTTATGACCCTCGTGCCCCGGCACCCAGGCTACCGTAACATTGCTACGCTCACCCAGTGTGTTCAGGGCCCGTACACAATCCCATACTAGCTTAGAATTGACCTCTACGGAGTTGAGTGCCTTTAGCGCTGCTTGGCTGTCTGTGAAGATGGCAATTGAACGATATGTTCACTTCTGCCTTTCAATTTCTTCCACACAGTGGTGAATCGCCGTCATTTCCGCCTGGAAATTTGTGACATTCCTTGATAGGCTCACTGGGAAGGCTATCCCTTGCTTTAGCCCTACTATACCGGCTCCTACGCCCTCTATCGTCTTTGACCCATCTGTATACCAAAAAACACCTTTTTTCCAGTCTTCCCTGTTTGGTATAGTTACTTTGAACTTATTATCGAAGCTATATCTCGTAGCTATTGCATCGATGGGATGTCCCATTATATAGTCCGCTTTTAGCTCCTCGATTAGCTTCCAGTTGTCAGTACTATGCGTTTGGCTTATGTGTTGCTGACTATGTATTAATCTGTGCATTACAGATCTCGCTTCACCTTGTATGAATATGTGTAGAGGTGGCAGATTCATTAAGACTTCCATTGCAGCTGTAGGAGTAGTTTTTATGGCCCCTGTGACACACAGGCAGGCCAGCCTTTGTGTGTTATTCAACAGCCTTATTGCTCCTACTTGCTGCGTCTTTGTCCACCACACCAAGGACCCATAAGTTATCATTGGTCTGACAACCTTTGTGTATAACCACAGGGTCATTTTTGGGTTAAGTCCCCAGTTCTTACCGCACAGTCTTCTACATCTGCCCAAAGACATGATAGCTTTCTGTGTAGTTTTCACTATGTGAGTATTCCAAGTGAGCCTATGATCAAAAAATATGTTTCTTTGGCAAAGGGAATCTCTGTTTCTCCTAGCACTGGTGGTTTTAGGCCTTGCAGTACTGTTCTTTTTGTAAAGTTGACAATCTGTGTTTTCTGAGCGTTGACCGTCAGTCTCTCTTGTTTACACTAGTTGTCTGCCATATTTAGAGCTATCTGCATTCTTTCAGATATTACTCCAGCAAACTTACCTTTGACCACAATTACTATGTCGTCGGCATATCCTAGGCAATAATAATCTTCCTTGGACAATACTAAGGTTGCCCAAAGTAGTGGTGAGAGAACTCCTCCCTGTGGGCATCCTCCACCTGCTATTGCTTTGATGTTAGCTTGACCCAGAGTGGATATTACTATCCTGTTCTCCAGGGTGGGCTTTATCCATCTGCATATCACAGCAGGGGCGCCTCGTCTACTCATTGCGTTTATCAGTGAGTTGGTAGTAACATTATTGAATGCTCCTTCGATGTCAAGAAACGCGGCCATTGCTATTTCTTTGTCTTCCATTGACTTTGAAATAAGCCTATTCAGATCATCCAACGCTGAGTCCGTAGATTTTCCAGGTTGGTATGCGTATTGACGATTGCTTAGGGGGTTATCTTTTAGCACTTCGTCTCTTATGTACCTGTCCAAAAGCCTTTCTAGCGTTTTCAGTAGAATTTATTGGTCTATATGACTTTGGTGTTAGGTCTGATATATTACCTACCTTAGGTAGATAAATGACTTTAACTTTTTGCCATATTTCCGGTATGACCCCCCATGCCAGGCTGGCTTTGAGGATCTTACTTAAATGCGGTATCAGCACTTCCATTCCCATCTGCAAGAGTATGGGATATATACCATCGGTCCCTGGAGACTTATATGGCTGGAATTTATTTATTGCCAATCTAATTCTGTTCGGTCTTGTGACTTCTGTAGCTATTTCCCAATCTATTGGCCGTGGCCTACTCGGCCTATGGTCTTGATTGATTTGCCTAACAGAGTCGTTCAGTATAGTTGAGGTCGGAAAGTGGACGTTCATTAGTTCCTCAAGACTTTCCTCTTTGGTTTCTGTGTAAGTGCCATTAGCTTTCTTAATGAAACCTACTTCTTTTATGGTTGATCCATCCTTTGCCAGCCTAAGGAAATTTTATTTCTTGTTTCAAGATATTTAGCTAGATCAACCTGTCACTTAGAGAGAGCATTCTACAGGGAATGGGACTTGTTTCTGCGTTCATTTTTATTTTCATCAGTTCTTGTCACGACGCTGGGTGCAAACGCAGATTCTGGGATTGCATCAGGGCAAAAAGGATGCAGATTCTGGGATTGCATCAGGGCAAAAAGGATGGATACCAGTACTTCTAAATCCAGAGATTATATTGGACGGCGACATTGCTTTCAACCACACCTTTGAAAATATTTCCCCAAACCTTATTTTGGTTCAAGATTTTCCAGGTTGGGCTATGTGTAATACTTCTTGGTCCCAAAATGCTTCGTAGCTACGACAAACAGCCTTATCCATGGGTTGGAGCTCATGGGTGGTGTTGTTTGGTAAGCAGAATAGAGTAATTCCGTGCCTTTCTGCGACGTCAACAATAGATACGAGGTGTGACTTGGCCCCATAAAAAATGAGAAGTGTTGGTCCTGGATTTCTGTACGTGGCAAAATTTTCGAGCCAGGATATGAGAGTTTCGTTTGTCATACTACCTTTCGGCGTCATGTTAATCTTGGATCCAGGGGGTAAATGATCACCCCATTCAGGCTTACAACGTTGTCCTTTGAAAAGGATCATTGCCTGTCCTAATGCGTTTCCACATGCTACTATAGTGACATTTTTGCCTTGTTCGGGGGCCTCTAAGTGAACACGCTTTGCTCCCTATTCCGCCAATACACTCTGTTGCTTATGAATCTTTAGACGACAACCTTTCTCGTCCATGTTGTAAACGTTACCTTGTTTTATCGAATAATTCTAATCTACTGTAAATATAAGATCCTAACTATATAATCTTCAATTAGATAAATAACATGTTATTGTAATGGGTACCTTATTGTTAAAATATTATTTATGTACTCAGAATTCAGGTATAAAGCAGATCCGTTTCTATTAAAATCAATATACCAATAATTATAACAAAGAATTAAATATTATTTATTAAGTTAGGATCATATATTTCCGGACGGATTTTACTTTATTAATTGTACAAGTTGTGTTAATTTGTAACTGAAAGCGTATCCTCAGAACTTGCACGGCACTGTTTACAGTTATCGGATGGGCGGCGTCAATAGCTCCCTAGAAAGCATTTAGGACATCAAGGTGGCGAATACTGTATTAAGTCAATCACAAGATAGGGCATTCACTATTTGGTCTAGCCAAAATATTAAACATCAAGTAAGCATCACATCAAATGTAACTTCTGTCATGATGACGATGATATGTCAATATCGAAATAATTATCAATATCTTAGAATTTTTTCATTAAATAGTGGAATTATAAGAGTAATATGAGTAGATTCCACAAAGTAAGGGTACAAACAGTGAATCAAGTGAGAGAATTATAGAAGTGGACGACGAATGGTTAACACCCTATAATTTTTCAAGATTTTTTTCCAACGGCAATGAATTCTTTGAAGTGTTTAGAATACACTATAATTTTTTCAAATATTTAAATTAACAATTAATACCTTAAAAAAAATTCTTTAATGTGACCTGTTTACTTTTGACGAGGCGCGCGCAAACCCAAAATTATAAATAATAGAGATGGAGTTCCGGGAGGTAGAATTTTTTTTGGGAAATTGCCTGCTCTTTAAGGATCTTTTTTCCGATTGTCGATATTTGGAACAGTTTCTGAGTTCTTTGCAAAAAACTAAAACCCTCTTTTTTTTACTAAATTGTTAATAAATTTTGTAATTTTTATCGGACCCAATTCAAATTATTCAAAAAGTATCTAGAGGTGATTCCGAATCGTTGAATCGAATCTGTCTACTGCTCAAAAAAGCTGAATTATCCTTTCCTAGTCTTAAATCGTGAAGTGGAAGTCGAAATTTTGATGCATTGGCGTGACTAGAGAATTTTCCTAGGAGGGGGGATGACAGTCAATCGGGTTATCAACTACCATGTTTTTAATTTTTAAGATCCAATTATAAATCCCCATCAATTTTGTGGGTAGAATAGACGGATTTTAAAAATAATTAAATGGGAAGTCAGTTTTTTAGGGTAAGCAGTACCCGCTCTTCACCCTCAAATTACGTTGTTGTTACGCGTATTAAAATTTTCCACACAGTCGTTTGAGCACCAAAAGGTGTGTTAATAAGTAAAATGTACGCCTCGTCAAGTATGAATTTTGCTTAATATGTCATTCGTAATTGTGAGCGACAAATACATTTTGAATTAATGAAATTAATTGTTGTATGGCCTTCCGCAACGCGCTCTCGGTTAAGCGAAAACGTATTCGCTATGAAAATTAAATGAGTGAAAATTCTTTGATCATATATGTATAATTTTGTATCGTATCAATGTCCAACCCCAACTTTATAAGGTTTTTTTTATTAAACTTATACAGCGTCAACCACTAGGGTTGTTGGTTACAAAGGTATTTACATAAGAGGTAACAGTAAAATTATAAATTGAACATATTTATGTCTTTTAAAAACTCAAGGAGTCATTCATTTGGTCTCCGAGAGCTAACTGTAAGGTGTTGGGGATCCTACGTTGTCTTCGCTGGTTTGCAACCTGGTGACATTCTAGTATGACATGTTTGACAGAAATATTTTGAAGCTTGCTTCTTAGACATGGGACTTTTGGGAAGACTAGTGAACTCGTGAAACGTGTAATGTTACGAAAAAGCGTTCTTCACGCGATGACTCATTAGAAAGAGAGAGGGAGAGGGAGAGAGAGACACAGGCCATAGTGAACGTTCAGTGCAGAGAGAGAGAGAGGCGTGTCGCTGTCAAAATTTTGAAAAACTGTAAAAAATAGTCAATAATTGTTGAAAATTGTCAAAAATGGTCAATTATTGTCAGTACCTGTCAAAAATGGTCAATTATTGTCAGTACCTGTCAAAAATGGTCAATAATTATCAGAAACTGTCAAAAATGGTCAATAATTGTTAAAATTTTGAGAAAAATAGTCAAAAATTGTCAAAATTTTGAAAAATGGACAATAATTATAAAAAACGGTCAATAATTGTTGAAAATTGTCAAAATTTTTGAAAAATTGTCAAAAATGGTCAATTATTGTCAGAACCTGTCAAAAATGGTCAATAATTGTTATAATTTGGAAAACTGGTCTAAAATGGTCAACATTTTTGAAAAATTATCAAAACTGTCAAAATTATCAAAAATGGTTAATTATTTGTTAAAATTTGAAAAAATGGTTAATCATTGTTGAAATTTGAAAAAATGGTCAAAAATTGTTACAAATTTTGAAAAAATGGTCAATAATTGTCAAAAATTTTGAAAAAAGGGTCAATAATTATTAAAAACAGTCAAAAATGGTTGATAATTGCTGAAAATTTTCAAAAATAGTCAATTATTGTCTGAACCTTTCAAAAATGGTCAATAATTGTTAAAATTTGGAAAAATGGTCAACATTTTTGAAAAATTGTCAAAAATGATCAAAAATTGTCAAAACTATCAAAATTATCAAAAATGGTTAATAATTGTTGAAATTTGAAAAAACGGTCAAAAATTGTCTCAAATTTTAAAAAAATGGTCAATAATTGTCAAAATTTTGAAAAAATGGTCAAACATTTTGAAAAAATGGTCAATAATTATAAAAAACTGTCAAAAATGGTTAATAATTGTTGAAAAATGTCAAAACTTTCGCAAAAATTGTCAAAATTTCTGAAAAAATGGTCAAAATTTTTGAAAAATTGTCAGAACCTGTCAAAAATGGTCAATAATTGTTAAAATTTGGAAAAATGGTCAAGATTTTTGAAAAATGGTCAACGTTTTTGAAAAATTGTCAAAAATGATCAAAAATTGTCAAAATTATCAACAATGGTTAATAATTGTTGAAATTTGAAAAAACGGTCAAAAAGTATCACAAATTTCAAAAAAATGGTCATTAATTGTTAAAATTTTGAAAAATAGTCAAAAATTGTCAAAATTTTGAAAAATGGACAATAATTATAAAAAACGGTCAATAATTGTTGAAAATTGTCAAAATTTTTGAAAAATTGTCAAAAATGGTCAATTATTGTCAATAATTGTTATAATTTGGAAAACTGGTCTAAAATGGTCAACATTTTTGAAAAATTGTCAAAACTGTCAAAATTATCAAAAATGGTTAATAATTGTTAAAATTTGAAAAAATGGTTAATAATTGTTGAAATTTGAAAAAATGGTCAAAAATTGTTACAAATTTTGAAAAAATGGTCAATAATTGTCAAAAATTTGGAAAAAATGGTCAATAATTATTAAAAACAGTCAAAAATGGTTAATAATTGCTGAAAATTGTCAAAATTTGGAAAAAATGGTCAAAAATTTTGAAAAAATGGTCAATAATTATAAAAAACTGTCAAAAATGGTTAATAACGTGTAACGTGTAATGTTACGAAAAAGCGTTCTTCACGCGATGACTCATTAGAAAGAGAGAGGGAGAGGGAAAGAGAGACACAGGCCATAGTGAACGTTCAGTGCAGAGAGAGAGAGAGGCGTGTCGCTGTCAAAATTTTGAAAAACTGTAAAAAATAGTCAATAATTGTTGAAAATTGTCAAAAATGGTCAATTATTGTCAGTACCTGTCAAAAATGGTCAATTATTGTCAGTACCTGTCAAAAATGGTCAATAATTATCAGAAACTGTCAAAAATGGTCAATAATTGTTAAAATTTTGAAAAATAGTCAAAAATTGTCAAAATTTTGAAAAATGGACAATAATTATAAAAAACGGTCAATAATTGTTGAAAATTGTCAAAATTTTTGAAAAATTGTCAAAAATGGTCAATTATTGTCAGAACCTGTCAAAAATGGTCAATAATTGTTATAATTTGGAAAACTGGTCTAAAATGGTCAACATTTTTGAAAAATTGTCAAAACTGTCAAAATTATCAAAAATGGTTAATTATTTGTTAAAATTTGAAAAAATGGTTAATAATTGTTGAAATTTGAAAAAATGGTCAAAAATTGTTACAAATTTTGAAAAAATGATCAATAATTGTCAAAAATTTTGAAAAAAGGGTCAATAATTATTAAAAACAGTCAAAAATGGTTGATAATTGCTGAAAATTTTCAAAAATAGTCAATTATTGTCTGAACCTTTCAAAAATGGTCAATAATTGTTAAAATTTGGAAAAATGGTCAACATTTTTGAAAAATTGTCAAAAATGATCAAAAATTGTCAAAACTATCAAAATTATCAAAAATGGTTAATAATTGTTGAAATTTGAAAAAACGGTCAAAAATTGTCTCAAATTTTAAAAAAATGGTCAATAATTGTCAAAATTTTGAAAAAATGGTCAAACATTTTGAAAAAATGGTCAATAATTATAAAAAACTGTCAAAAATGGTTAATAATTGTTGAAAAATGTCAAAACTTTTGCAAAAATTGTCAAAATTTCTGAAAAAATGGTCAAAATTTTTGAAAAATGGTCAATAATTGTTAAAATTTGGAAAAATGGTCAAGATTTTTGAAAAATGGTCAACGTTTTTGAAAAATTGTCAAAAATGATCAAAAATTGTCAAAATTATCAACAATGGTTAATAATTGTTGAAATTTGAAAAAACGGTCAAAAAGTATCACAAATTTCAAAAAAATGGTCATTAATTGTTAAAATTTTGAAAAATAGTCAAAAATTGTCAAAATTTTGAAAAATGGACAATAATTATAAAAAACGGTCAATAATTGTTGAAAATTGTCAACATTTTTGAAAAATTGTCAAAAATGGTCAATTATTGTCAATAATTGTTATAATTTGGAAAACTGGTCTAAAATGGTTAACATTTTTGAAAAATTGTCAAAACTGTCAAAATTATCAAAAATGGTCAATAATTGTTGAAATTTGGAAAAATGGCCAAGATTTTGGAAAAATTGTCAAAAATGATCAAAAATTGTCAAAATTATCAACAATGGTTAATAATTGTTGAAATTTGAAAAAACGGTCAAAAAGTATCACAAATTTCAAAAAAATGGTCAATAATTGTTAAAATTTTGAAAAATAGTCAAAAATTGTCAAAATTTTGAAAAATGGACAATAATTATAAAAAACGGTCAATAATTGTTGAAAATTGTCAAAATTTTTGAAAAATTGTCAAAAATGGTCAATTATTGTCAATAATTGTTATAATTTGGAAAACTGGTCTAAAATGGTCAACATTTTTGAAAAATTGTCAAAACTGTCAAAATTATCAAAAATGGTTAATAATTGTTAAAATTTGAAAAAATGGTTAATAATTGTTGAAATTTGAAAAAATGGTCAAAAATTGTTACAAATTTTGAAAAAATGGTCAATAATTGTCAAAAATTTGGAAAAAATGGTCAATAATTATTAAAAACAGTCAAAAATGGTTAATAATTGCTGAAAATTGTCAAAATTTGGAAAAAATGGTCAAAAATTTTGAAAAAATGGTCAATAATTATAAAAAACTGTCAAAAATGGTTAATAATTGTTGAAAATTGTCAAAATTTTTGAAAAAATTGTCAAAATTTCTGAAAAAATGGTCAAAATTTTTGAAAAATTGTCAGAACCTGTCAAAAATGGTCAATAATTGTTAAAATTTGGAAAAATGGCCAAGATTTTTGAAAAATGGTCAACATTTTGAAAAATTGTCAAAAATGATCAAAAATTGTCAAAATTATCAACAATGGTTAATAATTGTTGAAATTTGAAAAAACGGTCAAAAAGTATCACAAATTTCAAAAAAATGGTCAATAATTATCAGAAACTCAAAAATGGTGAAGAATTGTTAAAATTTTGAAAAATAGTCAAAAATTGTCAAAATTTTGAAAAATGGACAATAATTATGAAAAACTGTCAAAAATGGTCAATAATTGTTGAAAATTGCCAACATTTTTGAAAAATTGTCAAAAATGGTCAATTATTGTCAGTACCTGTCAAAAATGGTCAATTATTGTTAAAATTTGGAAAAATGGTTAACATTTTTGAAAAATTGTCAAAACTGTCAAAATTATCAAAAATGGTTAATAATTGTTAAAATTTGGAAAAATGGTTAATAATTGTTGAAATTTAAAAAAATGATCAAAAATTTTCACAAATTTTGAAAAAATGGTCAATAATTGTCAAAAATTTTGAAAAAATGGTCAATAATTATTAAAAACGATCAAAAATGGTTAATAATTGTTGAAAATTGTCAAAATTTTTGAAAAAGTTGTTAATATTTTTGAAAAATTGTCAAAAATAGTCAATTATTGTCTGAACCTGTCAAAAATGGTCAATAATTGTTAAAATTTGGAAAAATGGTCAACATTTTTGAAAAATTGTCAAAAATGATCAAAAACTGTCAAAACTATCAAAATGATCAAAAATGGTTAATAATTGTTAAAATTTGAAAAAACGGTCAAAAATTGTCACAAATTTCAAAAAAATGGTCAATATTTGACAAAATTTTGAAAAAATGATCAAAAATTGTCAAAAATTTTGAAAAGATGGTCAATAATTATAGAAAACTGTCAAAAATGGTCAATAATTATAAAAAACTATCAAAAATGGTTAATAATTGTTGAAAATTGTCAAAATTTTTGAAAAAATGGTCAAAATTTTTGAAAAATTGTCAATTATTGTCAGAACCTCTCAAAAATGGTCAATAATTGTTGAAATTTGGAAGAATGGTCAACATTTTTGAACAATTGTCAAAAATGATCAAAAATTGTCAAAATTATCAACAATGGTTAATAATTGTTGAAATTTGAAAAAACGGTCAAAAATTGTCACAAATTTTAAAAAAATGGTCAATAATTGTCAAAACTTTGAAAAAATGGTCAAAAATTTTGAAAAAATGGTCAATAATTATAAAAAACTGTCAAAAATGGTTAATAATTGTTAAAAATTGTCAAAATTTTTGAAAAAATGGTCAAAATTTTTGAAAAATTATCAAAAATGATCAATAATTGTCAAAACTGTCAAAATTATCAATAATTGTCAAAAATGGTCAATAATTGTTAAAATTTGAAAAAAGGTTATAAGTTATCGCAATTACGATATGGCCAATAATTTCAATGAATATAGACGAGACATGGTTTTGTTGCACATTCCTTTTAGAAGTGAAGATAATGATGTTCTTGCATTCTATTGCGCGTATTTTTATTGATGGTTTTCCCAACCTCGCATTCTATTATGCATAAGAAGCAAGCTTCTGTCGGCGGTCCAACGACCGCTCACCTTTTTTTATTACATTGAGCACATCGAGGCGGGTCTTCTTTGCTAAAAAGGAATTTGTGCGTTAGGGATGTGTGTCCAATCCTTAAATCGGGTAGCTTTTATTTGTTCAGCTCTTGAAGACGGTAGGGAAGGAGTTTCTCTCATTTCTCTCTCATTTCATGCATTTAGCTACGGATTTCAAGACTTTATCTCCGTTGCCACTTATCCATAACAAAATTCTTAACAGTTACCTTGTGATCTTGGTGAGGAATCAGCTCTAATTTTGGGATATGATTGTTATAGAGAGTTTGCATAAATATTTTGCCTAATAAAATAACAGGGCCAATGAGTCCTAGGGGGTCGAACATCTGGGCGATAATAGACAGGGTCTGTCGTTTTGTGACTTTTTCACAAGTTAAAGTGTCGGGAAGTGAGATTGAAAACAAATCTATGGAAGGTTGCCAGGAGAAGCCTAGAACTTTATTCGAGACATTTTCAATTTTTATATCTCTCGAGAGATACCTCAGAAATTTTTCCTAAAAATTCTGGTGTATTTGAGCACCATTTGTGTAAGTGAAAACTTGATCTTTGCAACAGCTCGTTCAGTTCGTGATATGCATTTTCAAAGTCCACTGAACTGTCAGTTCCATATAGTATGTCATCGACATATGTCTGGTTCAATAGGGCGTTAGATGCATGAGGAAAATTTTTCCACGAGTGAAAGCGAGTTCATTAAGCGAGCGAGTACTTAAAAAAGGTGCAGACTTTGTACCATATGTAACTGTGGTGAGTTCAATACAAGAGAGAGGTTCAGTTGAACTCTCTGTCCAAAAAATGTTTTGCAAATAAGTTTGGTCCGGGATGACCTTAATTTGTCTAATCTTTTCTATATCTGAGGTGAATACATAGGTCTATTGTCTAAAATGACAGAGAATATCAAATAAATCAGGCTGAACCTGATACCCTTTTAAAGTGATATCATTAAGAGGGTTTCCAGTTGAACTCTTACAACTGGCATCAAAAACAACTCTTAAACGAGTACTAGCGCTGTTATCTTTAATAACACAGTGATGATATCGCACTCTTAGCATTTCCTTTACTGAGGTTAATGTATTGGTGTGGTATCACCGTAGTCTCCAGTCCAGGATTATGCTCTCAGAGCATCTGGATGAATAGCATCTACCTTGTACTGATGAGGCGCAAATACGCCGAAACCGGTCTACAAGTGATGTTAGCCCTTCTAATTACAAACCAGAATGGTTGGTTATATTTTGCAGATATATCAACCCTGTTTAACTTGGAAGTGTAATTCAATGTCCGAGAAGTAGTTGTTCCTTCTTAGTTGAACGGTAATTGTTTTTTTCCCAAAACATTGTAATGCGTTATAATAAGTATTAAACCATTATCTTTGACGTCTATTGATAACACGCTGTACTAAAATATGACAATTTTTACAGGAAACTGTAATTAAATAAAAACATCAAACTTTTTTGAGATGGAATATTATGTCCCTAATCGAAAACATATCAATCATTTTCCTAAATTATCGAATAAATTCCGCTGGAGCTTGCGACGCATTTTGCAAGCACAACGGAGAAAACTCGAAATTGGAGTCTTTTACGCTGATATCTCTTTCAGTTTTGACCGCACAAAAAAATTGTAACATAAAAATTGTAGAAAATCTTATGCCCAATAACATGATGAAGGTAGATTTAAATACAATTTTTTTCAACTCCAACTTTTTCAAGAATTGTTTATTTAAAATGTAAGTATTATCATAATGGTGATAATATAAGGAAATATAGGCAAAATATTCCTGAAAAAAGTTGGCGTTTTAAAATTTTGAAAATTCAAAATGGCGGCCGCGCAAACTGACTTTATATATGTTTTTTTCAATCGCTGTTCATTTTATGAACATTAACAATTTTATTAATTTTAAGATGCGGTTTGTTGGAATTGACGGTGTAAGAGTTGTAATTTAATAGATCATATATGAGCAAAATTTTGAAAATTATATTCACATATCTTTTCAAACTAAAAAAACAATTATTGTTGAAAAATTAATGTCAACTTTCGTTTAGCATTATAAAATGATAGGCCTTCAAAAAGCACACATTAAAAAACTTTTTTAATACAATCACTAGGAACCGAGAAAACGAAAGTCTAAGTTCGCTAGGCACTGACGGAATACTAAGGAATAGAGAACTTGACTAAAATTTTAATCAACAAAAATGTGCTATAAATCATATGAATACATTGCATGAAAACGACTGGCATGAAAAAAACTGTATATTGATTTTCCAGATCTACGAACATCTCCAAACAGTGCAGATTGCTACTCTTCCAAAGGGGATCATCCACTAGCACTTTGCTTACCAACATCTCAGAACTTGTCCTCCACCTTGGAACATACCCTCGAATAAAGGAATCCCTGTTCTTATATGCGTCGTATGCGGAGACACAAGTTGGAGAAAACACTACGGAATTTAGGTCGCAACTGCTGCTCCGTGTTTTTTGAGAGATCCGTAAGAAGGAAACTTATTTATAGGTAAGTTCGCATATCTACTAACTTGAACCCCCTAATAATAAATTGCCTACTGCACTGAACTCTCCTTTGGAGATTCTGTCAAAAATTATTTTGCACTTTTTTCATATCTAGTAAGATAAAGAAGATAATTGAGATAGCAGTTTGAGTCAATTTTGAAAAGTCACCCTATATCTCGAAAATGAAGCAGCTTACTGAAGACCTGGTTGAAATAAGGCTTGTTAAAAAATTAAGTCTTGTTGTCTCAACTACTTTTTTTCTATCTTCTCTAATGTATGTACTCTCCTGTACTCTACTTTGAACAGTTTCGCTGAACCATATCCTTTCCAATAGGGAACTTGACTAAAAGTTTAATTAGCAAATATGTGCTATAAATCGTTAGTATGTATTACATGACAACGACTGGTATGAAAAAAAACTATTTTTTTCCTACACTATGAGAAAGTTGAATTTTACCAGCTTTACGGAGCCGAGAAAATAAATTTTACGTTTCCACGCCAGCTGGCGCCCAAATTGACAAATAAACAACAGCATTAAACGTCAGTATAAAAATAAATTGTTAGCAGTTGTCAATGTCTACAAATTCAATCATAAGTTGTCCTATTTTGATGTTTGTTTGAAGTTAATATGTCAGTTATGGAGCCTGAATCAGATGAAATAATGTATCTCACTACGCCTGAAATAACAGATAAAGCTAACCAGGTCACGCTTGTCTTATTACCGGAAAAATCGAAAGCGAAATACAAGCTATTTATGGAATGGTGTGCCTCCAAGCAAGTAAAAAAATATAGCGAAAATGTGATTTTAACGTATTTGTACGAATTATCAGAAAAATACAAATCGGCAACACTGTGTTCAATAAATTCTATGCTAAAATCTACATTACTAGTGAAGTCGGGCACATTCCCAAAAAATCAAGAATATTTGAACAGCAAGAAATTGAGAATTTTCTCCGTTTAGCTCCTGATGAAATATATTTGCAAGGAATCTCTTTTGTTAGCTGTACTATACATAATCCGATTTTTAATATCACTTTAAAAAATAATGACTCACAGTAATGAATTTCATATTATAAATAAAAATTTTTATATAAAATATTACCAACAATTATTGTGTAGGATAAAAACAGTAATGAATTTCATATTATAAAATAAAATTTTGATAGAAAAAATATTACCAACAATTATTGTGTAGGATAAAAAATTATGTGTAGACCACGCAGTAAAATGCTTTTTTTCAGGCCTCAAGAAGTGGCCAGGCGAGGCGCAGCCGAGCCTGTCTATATCTTCTTTCGGCCTGAAAAATGCCACTTTACCGCGTTGGTATACAATATACTATTTTCGTCACAAACAACTTTTTGTAAATACATTGCTATTGGCTGTGACGTCGAAGAGTATGATTTCGGAATTGCGCGCGCGTCCATGCGTTAACTAACGAAAGTGTACCATTAAAACAGCCAATATTCCCTTGTTTACTCGAGTGTTTCCTTGTATTTTTGGTTAATTCTGATTTATTAGACTTTGTGAAATTTTGTATCTGAAGACACAAACAAAATTATACAAATTTAACCAATCAACCGAATGATCTATCATAAATCAACTCAGTGACATTAGAATTTTAAAATTCCAGGTCCGTTCTTGGCTACAAAAACTTTTATCTGTCAGATATTAATCTACCAAATAATATGACGTGAAAAGACGCGCTGGACTTATAGGGGAGTCCATTAATTACGTGAGGCATTATTGAGGATTTTATGACTCTTCCTCCCCCCTTGGTGAGATTCTGCTCGATCCCCCCCTTGAACACCTTACGTAATTAATGGACGCCCCCTATTCGATGGATAAATAATTATTTGATGGATAACTATCTGTCGGATAAGGCTTATTTATTCGTAGGTGAAAATATAATTTTTTGAACGTTTTGCAATATATCCTTTATGAAACACCCCATTTTTTTATTGAAAAATCATATAATCTACGCAGTATATAGTTTTAATTGAAATTTCAAATAGCAATTTATTTTTCTACGTTTACTTGATTTAAAAACTAATATGTTCGCGTTTTAAAACGAATCGAAATAATATAATCACAGCAAAAACAATTTTTAATAATTTCATACATATAAATAAATTTGTTTTTAATAAACTCTTTCCACAAACGCGCACACAAATTTATTTATTTACAAAACATAAATATAGACATTTTTTTCTTTGAAAATAATCTATTTCGTTTGTTGTATGATGTTATTGGGTGACATTCTCTGCTACCTGAAAAATCTATTGTGCCCCCTTTCTTCTACTTAGTTCCTTAGGAAAGTCTCAGAGAAAATGAAACAAAGTTAACTCTTGACGTTGAGCTTTTTGAATTTTTGAACCCTGTATACAAAAAAGGAAGTTTTCGACATGTCACCAACATGCCACCAAAGTTGCGGTATAACCAGAAGTGACATGTATGTCAAAATATTTTCCGTAAATTCGCCTTAACTTCCATGTATGCCAATTTTTATAGAAATCGTGTTAGAAGGTAGTCTCCAATATATGGATAATGTAAGCCCACCGTGAAACATCCTGGAGAGTATTTCTCGAGTAAATAAAATTTTGGATGTACGCCAATGCGTTCTGCCGGTGATGCGGATCGGTCGTTTGCGTGTTTTTGACAGCGAAATATGATGTGATTGATTCCCAAATCATTTTTCATACTTGAATTATTTTATTATCTAGGCATATATGTTTCTTTGTTCCAAGTTAAATAAAACGTGTTCGATTCTTTTAGAGGAGGGTAAATACGAATCATTGGAGATACGCCTTATTTGTGTGCGTCAATATTGTCGAAACCTTTCGGGGACAAAAGATTTGTATGTAAACTTGTACTTACATCGTTTTAGGATGATATACAGAGGATAAGATGTGAATATACAGAGTGTTGTTTGTTAGAAACGGTAACTTAGCTATGATTGTTTTTTACACTGTTTTAGGGTCGGAGAAATACTCCAAGTCCTTTTTTCTTTCTCTATTATTTATCTACGTAGGTATCAATTGTATGTAACAAAAAGTTACTAGATTTGGGCACGTCGTAAATTAATATTAATTGACATTAATACACGTATGTTTTGTAACTATACAGTATGATCAGATAAAAGGACTATCCCCATTTTCCCGACTATAGATATTTTTGGATAAAAAAAATATATATATATGGCTTAACACCTCATGTGAGGTTGCGCCGCTTTCGCTTTCTAAATCCGTTTATCGGGGTGGATTAGTCCCCATCCTCGGTTTATTATTGTATCCGTTCGCTTATTTGCCGCCATTTCTTCCGGTCTCTTGTTTCTTGCTTCCATCTTGTCACACCTGCCCTGATCAAGTCGTCCTCCACCTCTGCCAACCATTTAGATCTGGGTCTTCCACGTCTTCTCTTCCCTCCCGGCTGCCATTGTAGCATAGCCTTTGTTACTGCTTCCTTCCCTTGCCTCCATATATGTCCCAGCCATTTGACTCTTTGAGTTTTAATTTTCTTTATTATGTCTTCTCCGTTCAGTTCTTCTAATATTTCTTGGTTCGTTCTCCTTCTATATTCTTGTTCTCCTATCTTCACTGGACCCAGAATTGATCTTAATATCTTGCGTTCGTTTATCCTTAGTTTGTCTTCTTCTGTTTTCGTCATAGTTATAGTTTCTGCTGCGTACATTGTTATTGGCCTTATTATTGTTTTGTATATGTTCAACTTTGTTTGCCTAGTCAATATTTTACTTTTTAACAAATTTTTGTTAGCTTGGTACGCTCGATTTGTCGCCATTATTTTTTCTTAGACCTCCGTTCTTCTTTCCCCTTTATTGTCTATCATTACACCCAGGTATTTAAATTTTTGTACTTCTTCGAATTTTTTATTTCCTATTCGTATTTCCCCATTTTGTCCTGTTTTTCCAAATCTCATTATCTTCGTTTTCTTCACATTAATTTTCAGTCCCAACTTCATCCCTTCCTCCTCAATCTCCCTTAGCAATTTTTCCATGATTTCCTTTTTTTTGTCACTAGTACTATGTCATCAGCATAGGCTATGAATTGACTTCCTGTTGTTCTAAGATTTCCCTTTTGTAACTTTCTCAAAACAAATTCTAGAGACAGATTGAACAGCGTAGCTGACAGTGAGTCTCCTTGTCTTACACCTTTGTTTATTCCAAATTCTTCCGTTTCTCCTTTTTGTGTCAGGATACTAACCTTTGAATGTCTCATTGTCATCTCTATTAGGTTTCTTAGTTTTTTACTTACCCCTTGTTCTTTTAAAGCTTTCATAATTTCGTTCCTCTTTAGAGAGTCAAAGGCTTGTTCAAAGTCTAAAAATATCATTTCTATTTCATATTTATGTTCGTATGCTTTTTCCATAATTTGTTTAATAGTGTGTATTGCATCTGTTGTTGACCTGAATGATATTGTCCTATAATATTTTGAGTTTCAGTTATTAGTCGTCTTTGTATTAGTGATGATAATATTTTATAGGCTACGTTTAATAGTGTGATGCCTCTATAGTTCTTACATTCTTGCTGGTCTCCTTTTTTATGTATCGTTCGGCATTTTTTCCTCTTCCCATATTTTCTTAACCGATCTATATATTCTTTCATGTAACATGTCTCCTCCGTGTTTTATCAGTTCTAAATTAATTCCATCCTTCCCAGGTGCTTTTCCATTACTTCCTCTCTTGATAATATCTCTTACTTCCTCTAATGTTGGTTCTTGTGTAATAATTTCTTCTTCTCCTATTTCATCTTCTATCACTGGTTCATTTAGTAATTCCTTAAAGTACGTTGTCCATATTTCTTTGTATTGTTTTTCCTCTTCCACAATTTTTCCTTGTTTGTTCTTTATTCCTTTTAATTTGTTTTTGAAAGTCCTATTATTTTCTTTTATTTTTTTATAATTTTTTTTTGAATTTCTGTTCCATTTCTCGTTCTCTATTTCCTGTATCCTTAAGTCCATCCATTGCCTTTTTCTTTTCCTGATTATTTTCTTGCTATCTTTCCTTAGTGTTTGATATTTTTCTCTGTCTTCCGGTTTATTTGTTCTTATCCATTTTAGCCTAGCTTCTGCTTTTGTTTCAGCTATTTTTTGG
The DNA here is from genome assembly GCA_947563755.1 of Lochmaea crataegi. Taxonomy (NCBI): domain Eukaryota; kingdom Metazoa; phylum Arthropoda; class Insecta; order Coleoptera; family Chrysomelidae; genus Lochmaea; species Lochmaea crataegi. The sequence goes on along the minus strand of OX387426.1, from coordinate 48,935,377 downwards.
CATTCGGTATTGTACCATTCTTTTTTGCTCTCCTTCTTCTTTTTACATATCACTTTTTCCGCTACTACTTGTATTCCGTTTTTTATATTGCACCATTCTTCTTTCATATCATTGCGTTCTTGCCGCCCATCTTCTGTTAAATAATTTTCAAGTTGTTCTACGTATTTCTATTTTACTAGATTATCCTTTAATTTTTCAATGTCCCATTTTTTTTTGTTCACTCTTGAGGTTGTGTCTTCTTGTTTTAAGTTTTATTTTTGCCATTACCATGAAGTGGTCTGAGTCTGCGCAGGCTCCTCTATAAGATCTTACATCTTTAATTGAGGATTGCCTTCTTTTGTTTATTAGAATGTGGTCTATTTGAGATTGTGTTCGCTGATCTGGTGATATCCATGTTATTTTGTGCTTGTCGGGATGTGGAAACTTTGTGCTGCTTATGGTCATATCCGCTCGTGTTGCTAAGTTACATAATCGCTGTCCGTTGTCATTGGTCCTCTCATGTATTGTATATTTTCCTGCGACGAGTTCGATGTATTGTTCTTTTCCTATTTGTGCATTGAAATCCCCTATTACCATGATCGTGTCTTCCTTAGGGATATTTTCTATTTCTTCCTCTATATCTTCCTTCTTTTTCTTCTCTGTTCGCAGTTTCCGTCGGTGCATATACATTTAGTAACGATAGGTTGGACGGTTTTGCTTCTATCCTCATGTATGCAAGTCACTTATCGGCCGAAATTCTAGAATATTTTTCCTTACGTCTCCGAAAATCATAAAGGCTACTCCATATTGTCCTTGTCTCTCGCCCCCTGAGTATCTGAGACTGAAATTTTTTGTTTCTATTTCCCCTTTTCCCTTCTATCTATGCTCTCGTATGGCAGCTATGTTTATTCCATATCTTCGCAATTCCGCTCCTATCTCTTGCATTTTTCCTGCAGTTAGCATCGTCCTAATATTCCATGTGCTTAACACTTGTTAGTTCTTGTAATTTATGTATGTGGAATTACTTAAAAAAACACGACCTAATTATAATAAGCAATAATATGGCAAAAATAACTAAAATTTCTATTTTATTATCATTATTATTAATAACAGGCTTCACTTTCTTAACTTTTGCTAGAAAACAACCAAATTGTGTTAAATTGTTTAATATCCTCTTCACTGTGTGACGGCTGGGTCGAGGTCGATCTGGATATCTTGTAGCAAATAAAACACATCATGCTCTAGTAACAACTCTGTCACACGATTGACTTCAAATAATGACAATTAATACTATTTAATTATGACAGGTAAATACACAGCCTGCTAAAATTAAAGAATAAATAACACGGCCTACGCAATAATAAGGCTGTAATTATTAATATTTTTAAATACATTTTAATATCTCAAAAACGATCAAGATTGGGTATAGAGCGAAGTGAACATAAATTGTCCTTATTTTTGGCCTTAGAATTGAGTAAAAGAATAAAAATACGGTTGTTTCGTTCAAAAAAATGAAGATATTTATAGTTTATTTCAGAAAGGTTTAGAGTAATAAAACCTCATTAGGTATGCAAAGGGAGCACAGAGTGACCCAACGAATATTTAAGCCACTTTCATAGTTTGGCATTGATTTCATTGTGAAATTCTTTCTTTTTATCAAATGCAGGGTTGGGGTCAATATATGGGTTTAGCCTATTGCTATCCATTCACAAACACTGAAAATAGTGTGCCAAAGGCGTGCCGGTAGGATACTCGCAAAAAGGAAAGAATTTTATTTTAACAGAATAAAAATTAGGCATTATGTACAAATTAATACCTATCTCGATAAGTACCTATAAATTTTAGATATAGGGTATTCTGCATCATCGCAGAATCTGGATTTTCCACTGTCCATTTTGCTCTCTTGCAGAGATGATATATCTGAGTGAGCAGGGTCCAGCGTGAATTCCTTTAGCGTAGCGTCGTAATAACCTCTTTGCCTATCTTTGGCCTGGAGTATTTTTCTAGTAGGCTTCACTTTCCCATTTTCGGACGTATTCTACGATGCGGCTTTTTGGGATACCACAAAATGGTTTTGGCACCTTCTTTTGCCAGCCGATCAGCAATCTCATTTCCGACAATTTATTTATGCCTTGGCACCCTTAACAAAGTTACTTTGTTGTTTCTAGCCAGTTGCTTAAGGGGTTGTTTGCAGTTCCAGTCTGGTTTTAGATTCATAAGCTGTAAGCAGCCTGGCTATCAGATGTAATAAATATTCTGGCTGACTTGAGGCACTTTTTTGAGCACATAAATCAATTGCTAATAGTTCCGCTTGGAATATTGCTGGAGTGTTTCCCACGCATGCCCAAGTCCGTGGACATTTTCATGGATTGGGTTGCCCCAACCCTTAGTATCTCAAGATGTCCCGTTAGGTCGCCGGGTTTCAAAGATTTAGCCTAAAGGCATTTTCCATAGCGATCCTCCGGAGATAATGTGTTGACAAAAAAACACATTAGTGGTAGGGATACGAGTCTAACAACCCTTGGTTTAACAGGAGAACAACATTTCCCGGAGGAATTTTTGGATATCTGCAGGCCTTAACTTAGGTAAATGTCCCTCTTCTATCCAGTAATCTCCTAGGTGTTGTGCCCTAGGATTCTGAATTGCTGTGCAATTCGCAAGTATGTGGATAGAGGGTTCTTCTTCCATGCCACCGAATCTACATTTTTCTTCCTCCACTATTTTGAGCTTTTTCAGGTGCCCATTAAGGCGACAATGTCCCGTCAGGAGCCCTGTTAAAACTCTTAGTTCAGTTTTACTTTGACTTGTGCATTCATTTGATCTCAACAGGTTGCAGTCACTCAGAAGAATCTTTGATTGTCCAAGTTCTACTAGATCTTTCCGAAAGTCAGATCTTCTCTTTTTTGGCTTTGAATATTTCTGCCAATATTACATTGGAGCTGATACCACAAAAGGGTTCCGGCCCCCAAAAAAGGGTGTTTCAGTCCCCCTCTTTCTAGTTCATTTCCTTCTATTCCAGTGTGTCCTGGAATCCACAGTAAGGTGACTATTTTGTTCTCGCCTAGGCATTCCCACACGATTTTGGAACTGATTACACAAGAGCTCAGTGCTTTACTGGCTGCTTGACTATCCGACATTGCCCGTATGGCTTTTTCTCGTACGGGCAAAATCGTGTAATGTGCAAAAAGCGTAACTGAATACTTATTTACATGAAGAAGCGCTCACAATTCTGTTTAATTCTTTGAAGTGTCAGACACGTTTTAAAATTTTTATCTATTGAATTTATAATGAGCTCTTCAGCCATCAATATGATAAAAATACACTATATAATATTGAGTTTTTGACGTTTATTTTCGGGTTCGTAAGAGTAAATCCAGGATTCATCACCAATTATTGCTTTCTGTTCTTCAGTCAAAAGATGCGGAACTAATTTTTTTACAGATAATTCTCCATGTAAAATTTTTTGAATTGTGGTCTTTGAAATGCCCAATAATGCTCTAATTTCTCGATATGTTGCATGTCGATCTTCTTGGATCTGCTTACATTTTCCTGGGGGACTGCCGTTGTTGGTGGACCTGTTCTTAGATCGTCGCTAAGATCAATCCTTCCACGTTTAAATTCTCCATACCAACGAGAAATTGTGGTGCTTCAATTCCGAAAACAGAAACCAACTCGGCAAGGCATTCTTGTTAAGACAACTGTCTTCGAAAATTGTAAAAAATTATTGCGCGAAAATTTTCTCGGCTTAACTTCATTTTTCGACTGACTCATCAAAATTAAAAATTCGGGTTGTAGATATGTATATTGGGGTGACATTCACTGAGATCTAAAAGATCTATTGTGCCCCCTTAATACTTAGTTCCTGAGAAAAGTCTCAGAGACTAGTAGCTCCTTTAGTTCTATTTCCCGGAGAAATTTTAGGTTATCTGCAAGCTTTAACTTAGGTAAATGTCCCTCTTCTATCCAGTAATCTCCTAGGTGTTGTGCCCTAGGATTCTGAATTGCTGTGCAATTCGCAAGTACTTATGTGGATAGAGGGTTCTTCTTCCATGCCACCGAATCTACATTTTTCTTCCTCCACTATTTTGAGCTTTTTCAGGTGCCCATTAAGGCGACAATGTCCCGTCAGGAGCCCTGTTAAAACTCTTAGTTCAGTTTTACTTTGACTTGTGCATTCATTTGATCTCAACAGGCTGCAGTCACCAGAAGAATCTTTGATTGTCCAAGTTCTACTAGATCTTTCCAATGGTCAGATCTTCTCTTTTTTGGCTTTGAATATTTCTTCCAATATTACAATGGAGCTGATACCACAAAAGGGTTCCGGCCCCCAAAAAAGGGTGTTTCAGTCCCCCTCTTTGCTAGTTCATTTCCTTCTATTCCAGTGTGTCCTGCCTGGAATCCACAGTAAGGTGACTATTTTGTTCTCGCCTAGGCATTCCCACACGATTTTGGAACTGATAACACAAGAGCTCGCAGTGCTTTAATGGCTGCTTGACTATCCGACATTGTGTTAATCCTTTGCCTTCTATATCCTTTATCAATATTGAACCTTCTTGCTGCTTAATTCCGTAACGAATTTCTTTGAAGATTTTCTGATTTCTAAGAAGTGAGGAGGTGGTTTTTTTATTGATTCCCACTCGACTTAGTCTGTATCTTGTTGTTTCTGCAACACTTTCCACCACTATATATAGTGGTACGAGGTTGAGAATCACATTCTTGGTTGCCGTTGGGCATGTTCTCATTGCTCCTGTAATGCATATACAGGCTAGTCTTTGAATTTTGGAGAGGTTTTCTCTCGTCGTCAATAGGCTAGTTCTACTACTCCACGCAATGGCTCCATAAGTGATAATTGGTCTCACTATGGCAGTGTACATCCAGCTCATGATTTTTGGGTTACAACCCCAATTTCTCCCTGCCAGATTCCTGCACACCATTAGAGCCATTTTTGCTTTGTATATAATCTCCTTTCTATATCTATTTTCTATATGTCTCTTCTCTTCTAATTGTTTTATTGTGAAGATGTGATCCTGCGTACTTCTTCCTGGTCTGAATCCACTTTGTGCTTCTGAAAGTTGATTTTCTAGAGTTGGTTTAATTCTGTTGTTTATAAGCTGTTCATATATCTTTATAATGGTATTTAGCAAGGTTATTCCTCTATAGTTTTGGCATTGTTTCTGGTCTCCTTTCTTGTGTATAGGTGTGATTAAGGCTACTCCCCATTCTTCTGGGATTTTTCCATCACACCAAGCTTTGTTGATAATTTCTAATAGCACTTCCAGTCCTATATTTCCTAGATTCTTAATCATTTCCGCTGTAATTCTATCGTCACCCGGCGCTTTCCCATTTTTCAATTTTATAACAACTCTTTTTAGCTCTTCCAATTTTATACTCTGTATTTCGGCTTCTTCGTTTTGATTTGTTCGTTCGACTTCTTCGTTTTGGTTTTCTTTTTCTTGTTCGTTATTTGGGTTTCTTTGAGTTTGTTGGTCTAACATCTCTTGAAAATACTCTCTCCATCTTTCTATGATGTCTGCTTCATTTGTTAGTATCTCTTGATTTTTATCTTTTATGTACTGTTCTTTTCCCTGCTTTTCTGTTCTTAGCGATTTTAGAACTTTATAAAATAGTTTTTGATTCCCCGTACTATCTTTTTCCATTTTGTTGCCAAAATCTATCCAGGCATTTTGTTTTGCTTTTATTACTAGAACTTTGACTTTCTCTCTTTGGTTTTTGTATCTTTCATGTTGTTCTTGTGTGTTGTTTTTTAAATATTTTTTCCATTCTTCCTTCTTCTTTTTAACCTCTTCTTTAATTTCATTGTTCCACCATGCTGTTTGTTTTTTCCTATTATCTGTTTTGTAAGTCCCGCATAGTTCTGTGGCAGTGTTAATGACTACGTTTTTAAATATGTTCCAGCCCTGTTCTGTGTTAAGTTTTTTTTATGTCAGAGGATTTTTCTTTTAGTTTTTCTTCTGTTTTTAGTTGATATTTTATTGCAACCGTTTTGTTTCTTAGTTTGTATGTTTTTATTGATATGTGGCTTTCTTTCTTTACTGTTATTTGTTCAGTTTGTGTACTGTCACCTTTAATTTTTTGCTTCCAGTAAATATAGTGGTCACTGTTAATTTCCGCTCCTTTTTTAACTTTAACGTTAAGTATATTTTTTCTTTCTTCTTTTTGCGTTAAAACATAATCGATAATTGATTTTTCTCCTCTGCTATGTTGTACCCTCGTGTATTTGTGGATATCTTTGTGTTGGTATGAGGTGTTACATATTATCAAATTTTGTAATAGACAGAAGTCTAAAAGTCTTTTCCCGTTGTTATTTCTTGTTTTTTCTCCATATTTTCCTAGTACATTCTTGTATTTGTTGTCCTGTTCACCTACTCTACTGTTAAAATCTCCTGCAATATATATAATTCCCTTTGATTCTTCTACCGTACTTGTTAAATCTTCCCAGAATTTTTCTTTTTCTTCTGCTTTACCATTTTCATCCGGTCCATATACTGTTATGATCGTTCTAACTTTTTGTTTTCCGTTTCTTAGCTCTACAAGTAGTATTCTTTCAGATATCGCTCTATACCTTACAATGTGTTTTGTTAGTTTTTCATGTATTATACATCCTACTCCTGCCGCTGCTCTCTGATTTAAGTTTACTCCGCTATATATTAGAATGTGGTCGTTTTGCATTCGAATTTGTCCTTGCCCTTTCTTTTTTGTTTCGCTTATTGTTAGTATCTGTAAATTTGTTTTTTCAAATTCATCTATTAATTCCACTTCCTTCCCCTGTAGGCTTCTAACATTCCAAGTCCCTAGTCTCCATGTTGTTGATTCATTTCCAGCTTGTTTTCCTTTCATTTTTCCCTTTCTCCTGTCCGTTTTCATGGCATTTTTGTTTTGTTCTTTTCGTTCCTTATCTGTCTTGTTTAGTTTTTTTTTGTTGTTTTAAATATTTTTTGGTATCTATCGTCGATGTTTTCCGGTGATCTTTCCCCTACAGTTCTTTTATGTCTGTCAGTAGTAGATTGTTGTTCCTCCTTGTGTTCTTCTTTATTTGGTTTATTTTTCTCAATTATTTCGTTGTTTATTACTAATTTGTTATATTTTATTATCGCCTTGTGTCCTTTACTCCTTGCTTCCTTTAGTTGGGGTATTAGTGCTCTTCTTTCTTCTTGGATATTCTTTGGATAATCTTCATCAATCCATATTTCAGTACCTCTAAGATATTTGGCATTTTTCAAAATTTGAATTTTCGTACTTTCTTTCAATAATTTTATCATTATCGGTCTTGTTCTGTTTTCTGCATATTTTCCTAGTCTCCGAATTTCGTCGACCTCTGTTACCATATCAATATTTAATCCAATTTTCTGCATCACTACTTCTATTTTTCCTTTTGTTTCGGTTTCTTCTTCCATCTCTACGTCAGTAACTCCTTTTATTATAATATTTTTATGTCTGACCGTGCGTTCTAATTTTTCTATTCTGTCTTCCTGGTTTTTTATTTTTTCTTTTAGATTATTGTTTTCTTGTTTTACTTCTTGCAATTCTAGCACGATGTTATCCAATTTCTGGGTCATTTCTTTCATATTTGTCTCGATTTGTATGAACATTTGTTCTATTCTAGCCATATCTCCCATTTTTACTTCTTATCGCGGAAAAAGAAGACCCCGGTCAACCCGTCGGAAGTCTAAATATTTCTTTGCCTCACTGATAGTTTTGAAGGTCTGGCAACATCGCTTTTTATCGATTCAGGTTCTATTGTAGATAATGTTCCAAGTTAATTATTTATATCAATATCTTTTCACATTCACTATATTGTTTTTTTGGGTAAATACATAAAATACGTGTTTTTACGTCGGGATTTTTTTGGTCAGCTGAGCCTAACACTTCCACTACACTAAACAACTTTTCTTGTGATTGATTTCCTCTACACCACTCGAATTTTCGGGTTTAATGTAGGACTAAAATTCAACCAATGTTTCTACACTCAGCGCCACGTTGCCTCAAATAGAAACACATACCTAGCGTTCATAGATCTCGAAAAAGCATTTGATACGGTACCTAGGGAAAAAGTATGGATGGGACTGAAAGAAAAGGGAATACACAAAAAAATAATCGGAATCATTCAAGATATATATGAAACAAACATAAATTTTATCATACAAAACAACATGAAATCAGCAGGATTTAGAACCAACATAGGATTAAGACAAGGAGGGGGACTGAGCCCAACACTATTTAATATACATATGGACAGTATTATTAAAAAAAGCCAACAGAAGGTGAAGAAAATGTTCGTTGGGTATAAAAATTTAGAAAGAGTAGAGATAGCCGAAGGAGTATTTGCAGATGATGTGGTGCTAATGGCAGGAAGTGAAAACCGATTACAAGAAAACCTGAACATATGGAAAGATGTTATGGAAGAAGAAGGCATGAAAATCAACAAAAATAAAACCAAAATACTTTTAATAGGAAAACAGAAGATCAACACAGAAATTAAAATAGATAATGTACAAATAGAACAAGTAAAAGAATTCAAATACTTAGGAATAACTTTTGAGGAAACAGGAAAACAAGATGCAGAGATAAATGAAAGAATAGAGAAAACAATTAAGCTATACTATGCCATGAACCAAAAATTTATAAACAAAAAAGAAATCACCAAAGAGACAAAAGTAAAAGTGTATAATACAATATATCGACCAGTTTTAACTTATGGATGCGAATCTTGGACTCTTACAAGTAAACAAAAAAGCAAAATACAGGCAGCAGAAATGAAATATTTGAGAAGAACATTTGGAGCAACAAGAAAGGACAAAATCAGGAACACAAAAATAAGAGATGAATTAGGTGTCCAGCCCGTACTAAAATTTATAGAACAAAGACAACTCAGATGGTGGGGACATATTCAGAGAATGAATAACAATAGACAAGTTAAAAGGACATATGAGGCAAAAATACAAATAAAAAGAAAAAAAGGAAGACCAAGACAAACATGGAACACAATAGTGGGTAATATACTAAGAGAGAGAGGTAAATCATGGGAAGAGGCGAGAACATTGACAAGAAACAGGAAAGAATGGAAAAAATTTATATACGAGAATTAAATGCAAACCCGACACCTAAGGGTATAAGGGTATATGATTATATATATATATATATATATATATATATATATAATCTCCTTTTCGTGTTTGTTCACAGGAGTTTACTGTTTAGAGTCAAACCTAGATAGTTGATTTCTTGTCTCCATTCACCCTCGCTCCACTTAAGTTTAATGGTTTTGAGGTTGGGTTTTCTTTTCTTAGTGAAGGCTATCAAGATGGTTTAGGTGGGGTTGATGTTAAGTCCCACTTGCCTACACCAGTTATTTGTACGATGTCACAGAGGGTGTTTTCGAATTTCCCCCTGGCTGTTATGACAATATCATCGGCATATCCTTGGATATTCCGAGGTCAGTCAAACCACACAGGAGTTCGTCAACCGTTAGGCTCCTCTTTAATGGGAATGCTACTCCTCCCTGTGGACATCCTCTGGTTGTTCAGATGGAGACAATGTCTTTCCTCGTCAGTGTCTGGCGATACTACGTTATAGTGATATTTCAACTAATTAGAGCTATGGAAGGTATTTATTTTGACTGAGGAACATGCGGCCAGTTTAGTTGTGGTATACAAGAACTTTTGAAGGTGCAATACTTAATGAAAATATACCAGATGTTGCTTATAACTGTTTTTTAATGGGACACCCTGTAAATATTTTTGTTATCTACTACTTCACCTGCTTATATTTCCTAGTGTTGTTCAGTATGTCAGGGATTAGTTTTAAAACTGAGGAATGGGTGTGATACGAAAACTCTTGATTAAGTTGAATATTTAATAAGTAATATTTATATAATAAACAAATGTGTAATAAAATAGACCTTGATGTATATGTTAAAACATAATCGGCTTTTGTATTGTTTGATTTTTGACGTAAGCTGTAAAGCGTTTTAAAAACTTTGGATATTCACGTTTGTACACCGCCCTTAATACTGAAGCTGGAGCCCAACCACCGGGATTAACTGAAAACACGAAAAAAAATTATTATATTACATTAAATAGAAACCGGAAAAACTGGGGCAGATCAAAAATTGTATTGGGAAAGCCTAAAAGTGCTCTAACTGAACTTACTTATTTATCTTGGGAGAGAAAATAGTTATTTATGCAACTTGTAAAGTAACCCCTTTTTTGACGAATGTGAATATTGTCACGACGATCACATGAGTCAAAAAAGGAGTTACCATACACACTTATTGCATACAATATTTTTTCTACTACCGAAATTTTAATAAAAAAACCGAAAGAAGCAATTATATTACGCAAAACATATTCTATTTTCTATAAACATTATTGAAATTAGATGAAAAAAAATTTTAATTTAGGCAACTTTAAATAATTTAAGAAATTGCAAATAATTTTAAAAATAAAACTAATCAGGGAGTCATAGGTCTAGTAAAGTTATATTATTGGATGGATACTACTTGTCATAGTTGACGTCTGTCACATTCTGACACCGTATTTTGCAACCTTTGTTAAACAACAAAAATTAGTCCTATATAACATTCATATTTCGTTGCTCATTTCCAATAAAAATTAAAAAAAAATTTCATGGTTACAATAGGCCAACTAGGCATTTTCATTCATGATAATGCAAGACCACACGCTGCCAGTATTGTAAGTGAATATCTATAAGAAGTAGGAATTAGGCGGTTTAATTGGCCAGCGTGCAGTCCAGATATAAATCCCATCGAACACGTCTGGGATGAGTTAGGGCAGCGTATCCGGAGGCATACACCATCCCCAAGAACTGCTCAGGAGCTTAGAGAGTTGCTCTTGCGGGAGTGGAATAACATGGATCAGAATATAATCCATCCTTAATTTAATTTAGAGTATGCCTCGTCGAATGCAAGAGGGGGAAATACACGTTATTAGTTATCGTTATCATTATCAATTTTCCAATAATGCTAAGTTTTATTCCTTCATTTCGTTCCCAATAGGTAACAATATTCGAACTTCATTTAAAATGAAGAGTTGCTGTTTTTCGAGAATAAATTTTAAAAAATTATGTTGTCTGATTCCATATTTAAAAGTTGCGAAAATGCAGTAGGTAAATTTACAATTTGCAGATATAAGCTGATACATTTAATTTTTAAAATTTTTGGAAAGTTATTAAAAGTGAACTAAATTTTTTGCTCGATAGTATAGTAAATTTCACAAAATATATTGAGGATTCTATGCCCATCATAGAAAGTTGATAAAACTTTTTTTGAGTACTTCAATAACCAAAACAAACATTCCGTATCAACAGCTGCTAAAGCCGCCGCCATCTACTAACAAAAAATTTGTGAAATTTAATATTTCGTTATTTTTTTTAACAGTGTAGATGGCGGCGGCTTTAGCAGCCTTTAGAACGGAATGTTTATTTTGGTTATTAAAGTACTCAAAAAAAGTTTTACCAAATTTCTATGATGCGTATAGAATCTACAACATTTTTTGTGAAATTTTATATTACTATTTTTTCAACAGTGTAGATGACGGAGACTTTCGCAGCCGTTAATACCGAAAGATTGTTTTGATTATTAGAGTCCTCAAACATTTTTTTATCAAATTTCAATGATGTGTACAGAAAATAGATCATTTTTTGGGCGGAAAATATTGTTTCTTTCGGTTCCCTAATTCAAATTGCTAATTTCAGTCTCATAAAATGATTTACTGTTGGATAAGGTATTTGTTCGTTTTAAAATGATGCTAAGGGTTTATATCTGAAAAAATTTACCAACCTACAGAACAGTACGTAATTTTACACGACAGGTTGTCCCTCGTTAATGTTTTCCCATCCTTCGGAGGATCCACTGTAGTTTGACAAAGTAAACACACAGTCAGGAAAATCCTTACGCATTTGCCGTTGTTTGCCTGGAAAATAAAATTTTTATCACTCAAAAAAATATACGGGACGTCCTAAATAATATATAAACTGTTACTTACGGGGTAATCTGGATATTCCGTGGAATTGTTAACGACCGCCCAAATATCAGGACCGTCTCTGTCTTTTTCGTTGGGTAATTTCCTAATGTGCGACCAAAATAGTCCTTCACGTTGACTAGCCGGCCATATCCTTTTGTGGGTTTGAAAAAACACCAAGGTATCTTCTGATATAGTTTCTAGTACTGTCATATGTTCTAAAGTTGCTGAAAATATGAAAAATTTATAATATAGAGTACAAATTTGTTGTATCGTAGAGATTGTCTTATAACTATGTGAAAGCATTAGTTTTTGACACTAAACTGAGCAAAAAAAAAGTAGTAGGTCAAATACACCATTCGAATTAATATCATATTAGGACACTAAAGTTGATGTAATTTTTTAGGAAAATTGAGAATATGGATATTAAATTTGTTGTAACATACTGATTGCCTCATAACTATGTAAAATCAAATCATTTATGATATAATTAGAGAAGGGAAATTTAACAAACAAATGTAATAGATCAAATGTACCCTTCGAATTTTTCTCATCTTGGGCACACATCTTATAGTTTTTGGTTTTGTCACATGAAAATAATGAAATATAGAAATAATTTTTTTTGTATCGTACAGATTGTCTCATAATTATGTAAAATCTTCACATTTTTGACATAATTAGGAAAAGAAACAAGGCAAACAAGTAGTAGGTCAAATATACCGTTCGAATTAATATCATATTAGGACAGTGCTTTTGGTTTCTAAAGTTGCTGTAATTTTTAGGAAAATTGAGAATAGAAGATTAAATTTGTTGTAACATACTGATAGTCTCACTATGTAAAATCAATTCATTTTTGACATTGGAGAAGGGAAATTGAACATAAGAACGTAGTAGATCAAATGTACCCTTCGAATTTTTCTCATCTTGGGCACACGTCTTATGGTTTTTGGTTTTGTCACATAATGATTATGTTTCAAGAAAAATTGAGAAGATAGATATAAAATAGTACAGGTTGTCTCATAACTAAGTAAAATCGATTCATTTTTTACAAATTTAGCGAAGAAAAACTGAGGAAAAAAGTAGTAGGTCAAATGTACCAATCAAATTATTTTCTTATTAGATACACTGCTTATGGTTTCTAGTACTGTCAAATATTCTAAAGTTGCTGTAATTTTATGAAAACTTGAGAATATAGAAATATTTTTTTTTGTATTGTACAGATTGTCTCATAACTATGTAAAATCTTTACATTTTTGACATAATTAGAAAAAAAACAGGGCAAAAAAGTAGTAGGTCAAATGTACCGTTCGAATTCTTCCCATCTCGGGCACACCGCTGAGACAATCTGCATATTTCTAACAAATATAGAAAAAGGTAAACACTATTTTATTTATCGTGTACTAATAATAATAATACAGGGTGACATAAGAAATGGAGGTGTTTGTATGAACAAAAAAATGACTTTTTCGAAATATTATCGTTAACAACGCATCTGTCTGTAAAGTACGAAACTATTAAGTGGTTTATTACTTACTTTCCCAATCGTATCGGTATTGTGGAGTAAAAAAATAATGGCAAACTTCATGACCGGTAATTCCTTTAACTACGTGCACAGCCTTCAGTGGATCGCAAACCATTCCGTCGACTTCTTCTTCTCTTCTATACATTTTCATTTCGCCGTCTTCGGCGAAAAGTTGCCAACCGACTCCGCATTCACCGATACCCATTTTCGCCATTTCCATTTGCGTATGGACCACATGTTCGATCTGCGAATAAAAAAATATTTGTGTCTTAAACGTCCATGGAAACTTTGTTGGGTTTTTTTAACGCTTACCTCTGGCCACAGACGATGTAAAGCTGCAGGTGATGTCGGCGGAGGAGTTACAGGTACCACTTGACCGGTTTTCAATCTATCTCTCAACTCCTGTTCCTCCTCCATTTTATCGAGACCTGATTCTAGGGCATCATAAAATTCGTCATCGGCAAGAACGCTGTGAGGTCCTTCCTGAAAACAAGTAAAATATTCAAGGGTGTTTTTTTTTCAACAAAAGTACAAATTTTAAAAAATTGTACTAAACGCAATACCCACTTAACTATAACACTTATTAAATGAAACATTTTTCGAATATATTTTGTCAATAATTATAAAGGTCAAATATTATGATAACATTTATATCAATATACCAAGTAAGATGAGTGAACTATTCGATATCAATAATATATTTTGTCCGTTAATATCAAACTTGGTAATTTCTCCTTTTTTTATTGGAAAACTGAATTTAACGACGATATTTCATTAAACTAGATCGTCGGAAAACGACGGAAACTACAAATTTATTTAACAAAATCACCTAGTATCATCAAAATATACATACACGTATCTTATTTACAAAATATTGCAATCACTATTGATAGCGCACTCTAACGGTCTTTTCCTGAACGAAATATACTCGAACCACACAGTCCTTCCATAGTAGGGGAGAGGGGGGGTAAAATGATCCCCCTAAGAAAAGACAACTTCAAAATGGGAAAAGACTCTTTAAAACATTATTTTCATAGAATAAACCCCTAAAGGGGGCATTTCTCTTAAAAAAACACCACTTTTTAGAAAAAATCTTTAGAAATTGAAAATTGGAAAACATTTTTTTTCATTTTATTTTAATAACACACCACTTTTCTGAAAAAACATCTAAGCAACTTGAATTAACAACTTAAAAATGATAATCTGACATTATAACATCAAGATAATGTGTCCTACTTAAAATTTAATCTTTCTCTGGACTCTGACTACTGCTAAGGGAACATCGGAACAATATTCACAAATGAATTCATCTTCGTCTTCATCAACTCCCACGCACAATTCGTGAGCCCATTCAAAACACATTTTGCATTGAATCCATCCGTCAATTAATGCACCTTATTCCTCACTGCAGTAGAGACAGGTTGCATTTTCTCGTTGTCTTCCGAATCCGAAGAGTTGGGAGGACTTTCTTTTATATCATTCAGTTTTTTTGTTTTCTTCTGTTTTAGTCTTTTATCACTTCAATTTTTTTTAAATTGTCTTTCCTTTTGCTTGTTTTCTGTTGATATCCTCTTCAAGAGCACTTTTGTATGGCGTACTGGTTAGAACTGCACTTCCACAAGACTTCCTCTTTGTTGTGTTTCTCTTGCCTTTAATTTTAGGAAACGTTAGATATTCTTGTGGTGTAAGGGAAAAAGATGAATTCATTTGTTCATCTCATTTTGATCTGGGCCCAGACTCAGGATTCTTGTACAGATCGTTTGTTTCGCTACTCATTTTCTACTTTATTGGTTACGTATGTCGATAAGTTACATGAACTGGATCCTGGAACCATATCTTCAGCTTCATCAAGGTCACTACGTAATAGGTCGGTTACTTCGACTGCTAAAAAGTAAACATCTGAAAAAACCTCTGGTTCAAATGGAAATATGCCTGTTTTCCGAAACCCGTTTATTCCATTTGTTGGTATACAAGCCTTTAAGTAGCCTTCGCAAAATATTTGGCTTATTTGAAAAACTGTCACAGTTCTACCAGGATGGTGGTTCTACCATTTTTCTAATGCTTGGTCTAAATAAACACTAAGTGGGCCCATAACAGCAACGTCCAAAGGCTGAAGCTTGTGTGTACAATGGGGTACAAATAACTTGTGATTTCTTGTGTGCGAAAAATGACCATCTAATATAAGTAACACAGGCTCATAAATACTTGGCTTCACAAAATATACGAAATGAGCGAATCACTGCTTAAACCAATTTCATTACACGCAAAAATGGTGCCCGGGGGAGTTTCGTCTTGAAGTGACTTCATTCGCTTTCTACTGAAAATAAGCATAGGAGGGACAAAACGTCCTGCCGTTGATACACAAACTACTCCTGTTGTAGAAATTCCACGCTCCGCTGATGTTACCCTCGCCACTTGTTTGGAACCTTTTTTTGCCAATAGGTATTCTCGAATTTTGCCCAGGAACAGTAGAAATCGAAGTCTCTAACTGAATCGTGTTTCCGATTGTTGTCTATTACCAACCTCTCCGTCTAGTGCACTGTTGTTAATATTACATTAATTTTGCATGTAAGGCGAACTTACATATCGAGGAATCATTTTACCCCCCTCTCCCCTAGTACGAGGGTTGTCTTTTATATTTTGCATATAGAACTAGAAGAAAACAGTAGATAACTTTTAAACACTATTGTTTTTCAAAGTAATCTCTACGAAGAGAAATGCATTTTTGCATCCTTTGACACCAATTTTGGAAGCAGTTATTCCATTCGCTTGTTGGTACATTCAAAATTGAGTTTTTGAATGCATTGACTGTTTCTTCTGGGGACTGGAACCTTTGACCACGCAGTTCATTCTTAATTTTTGAAATAGTAAAAAATCGTTAGGACCTTATGGAGGATGGTCCAACAATTCGATGTATTCTTGTCTTTAAAACTCAATTGTTTTTCGAGCTGTGTGGGAACTTGCATTGTCTTGGTGGAGGATAATTCGTCATTGGGGGCTGGTTTTTCTAAACTCGGCAAACAAATCGATATGTACCAATCAACAGTAACAGTTCTTTGATCTTGCAGAGAAACTGATGCCACTTGCTACATGACTCGCTTTTGAGACAAATGTCGCCACCATCTTTTTGGAAACACTTCGGTAAACTTGTTGAGACAACTGTCTACGAAAATTGAAAAAAATTATTGTGTGAACATTTTCTCGGCTTAATTCCATTTTTCGACTGACTCAACATTAAAAATGCAGTTTAGGTAGCAGTCTTAAACTTTGGCGTTAAGTTAATTAAACATGACAGTTAATTTTGACATTTGTTGATAGGCGCCAACTATGTTGTAATATGCAACACTTAAAAGATAACCTTCGTATTGTTAGTACAAGATAGGTACTTAACTATGATCATGACGTACCATATATACCCATCACTTAAAATTGTAAAATAGTAAACTAGCTGCTAGCTACCGAAAAAAAAATATCCAGAAAACATTTTGGTTTAATTCCCAAATATGAATAAACCACAAGAAAATTACAGAAGGTAACGATTAACATTATTTTTGACAAATTTTAATTTTTTTTGGTCGTACCCTGTACATTACTTCACATTACCATAATACATTCTATGCTTCACGCCTTTTAAAATTTTTATTACAACCATAACAATTAAATATAATCAACTGATACTATTTTTTTGTTACCGTCCTACACGCAAATAAACGATGAGTCATCGTTTCATTGATCTATCCCATCCTAGAAATATTTTTAGTAAAGTATATTTCACAATATTTCGTTGACTCGGTTTCTGGTCTTAAGGATTTAATAATAAAAGTTTGTAAATCCCTTATTGTATTGTGTCTGATTAAGAGAGGTAACTTGGTATAAAATATTTATCGTACAACTTTGGAGAAAAAAATCTGTATTACAAACTTGCATACGAGAAACTGCTGGAAATTATTTTCAAGTTTTCTACTCCACCATAGTTCCCTTTCAAATGATGCTAATTTTGTCAAAATCCATAGAGCAGAACAAAAGTTATAACAGTTTTATTGAGTCAGCTTTCCCACTCACCCCTACCAGTTATTTTACAAGATAGAGGAAAAAGTACTGGAGCAAACTTACGTACAATAATCTAATCATTACGAATATTCAAATTTTATGGTACTAGAACGGTACAATTATAGAAAAAGGATGGTTTTATGTTAATATTGTGAACAACGCTGTCTATCGGTGGAGTAGAAAAGTAATTTCCAGCAGTTTCTCGTATGCGAGTTTGTTTGATTTTTTATAAATAGTTTCTGAGATAGAGCGGTTTACCTCTTTTAATCAGACACCCGGTACAATAAACAGTAACCGAGTCGGTAAAATTTCGATACCAATACTAAATGTTATTTCACTAGCCAAACATTTCAGTTGTAAAATAATCATACTATTAGGCATTATCATTTCGCATTACGAAGAAACTAGTATGATACTGTGCTATAGTTATCGGATTAACGACTACCTACTGTGTGTTTTTCTCTTGAATCCATCATGTTGCTGTTAAGTTAAAACGAAATATCTTGGAATAGAGTATACATAGAAATTAATCACCGTTTTGACCATAATAGACGACATGAAATAAACGTTTCACGGGTATATTATTATTACATAATTCATTCGTCTGGAGATATTTTTGATAATGGTAATATTTTGTTGTTGTGTAATAAAAAAAATTATGACTAGCTCCTAAAACAAGGTTTTTCATGATTTAAATATTTTTTGACCATTGAAATATGCAAAAATGGAGTTTCCACAACAAAATAATTATTGTTTTAAAAGTTGCAAGTGGTACACCCTGTATATTCCATAGTAGAAGACATCCAAAATGAAGATAGATCGTTTGAAATGGATATTTATAAGAAATTGTGGTCATCGTGCAGAACACGTGCTTCTCGATTTTGACAAAAATAATTAATGTGTAAAGTTGAATTGGTCGGAAAGGCGTATTTTACGGCATAGGGAGTGAATAGGGGTGCTGGGTGGGGTAAAAAAAATTAGTCTTGAGAAGCCCCAAATCATAGATTTCCAAATAAAGAGTCCAGACAAAAATGTATTGCCAGATTTCTGAATAATCCATGGAACAAATGAAATTTTAAAAAAAGGATGCAAAAGCTATTCAACGAAACATGTAAATAGGTAATATAATTTGCAATATATTTGATTGGTGTATAATCGAGAGTTCTAAAACTCAATATTTCTTTGAGAATTTCATTCCTTGCTATTTTTATAGTATTCAATTAGAATTGTTATGATATAGTTTAGTTTTGTTGGGTTATGTTTGATTAGGTAGAGTTTGGTTCTCTTCTCTTGTAGGAGATGGACAACGGAAAGGAACAAGATCGAGACAGAGTTGGGAAAAGTACTGCAAACCTAATAAACATAGTCGAGTCAAAATGCAACTCGAATTGCATAAACGGTTTCTTTACATCCATCATGAGCAGGAAAGAAGAAGAAAGGTTGAGCCGAGGAGGGAGATGATGAACAGAACAGAAGGACCCGTGACTCTGACGATATACCTAGGTGGTACCAGAGTTCAGGGGGTGAGAAGGGGTGGTTTTTGTGCGGTCATCCTTGAATCGGGTACAACGTTAAACTTTGTTATGATGCTTTGCGTGCAGAGTGTTAGAAGGGGGTTGTGACACTACCGGGGAAAGGAATAACAAGTACTCGCTGCCTGAGAGCAGGATTCCTCCCAGCAAAAAAAAGGTAGAGTTTGGTTAGGTAAGGTTGATAAGATAAACACGGGGCTTAAGTGCTTCTAAGAGCCTCTCCACTACGTATGACCTTTGCAGATCTATTGTGTATGCCCTCCTGTTATTCTAGAGTTCCTTGTCTAGACCCGTCCTTATTAGTAGATGGATGGCATACCTCAGGTCCTCCATATATTGGGAGGGTTGTGGTTTTTCCTACCCTATCGTTGAAAACCTCAGCCTAGTCAGCCCTTCTTAGGTAAGGTTGGGTTTGGTTAGGTTTGGTATTCCAGTTTTTCTGATATTGTTAGATATACACTTTGATCTATGTCAGTTGGTCGGGAAGCGATATGTATTGAATATGCAAACATATAACTGACATTTTTCGTAGAATAGCTTTTGCATCCTTTTTTTTTTTAATTTCATTGGATTAGTGGATTATTCAGAAATCTGGTAACACTGTAAATATAACCTTTTTGGCTGGATTTTTCTGGAAATCTATGACTAGTTTTTTCTTAATTTTTTTACCCCACCCAGTACTCCCTATCCCGTAAAATACGCCTCTCCGACAAATTTAACTTAATACACATTAATTATTATAAAAGCAATTCCTATAGATTGTCACAAAAAATTTTGTCATGTGTTCTGCACAATTACGGAAATTGTGGATTCAACAGCTAAAAAATGCTTTTATTCTTACTTTTATGAACTTTCTGAACACTTTTACGAGTAAAAATACTAAAACAGCGGATTTATCCGATAAAACATTGTTTTCAGTTTATCGTAAGACAGAAAAAAAACAAGTTTAAATATATAGCAATAATTAAACACCTATAAAACGATTTCAAAATTATTGTGACACTATATAAGAGATAACAGCTGGTTAAATATAATTAAACAGATTGCACGAATAATCTATTAACACTTACAACTTTATATCGACGAAATTTCATGATTCTACAGAAAATAAATACCGAACAAAAATAACAATACAACGATTTCAAACAAAACGTATATTCCGCTGTTGGACGAAGACTGAATAGCTTTTTAAATCGGTGATTACTAGTCCAGGGTCGGCCGACGAACATCACGACCGCTACGTATTTATTTACTTGAAAAAAAAACTCGATTTAATCAATTTTTTGTAACAGATTTTAATTATGATAGAAAAAAAAAGATGATACCGTAGATTTACCAAGCACTAGAGCATGCAAGTATATGAATTTTTGACAAAAATAATAGTAGAAAACGGATAGTGCCATCATATAAAAGACATTACGAAGTATAATTTCGATATGTTTTTCAGCAAATATTTAATATGAACGAATTCATGGGCGAAGTTTACACTTAAATAATTTAATTATACTTATAAATATTTAAAACCTTAGCGGAAAACCAATCATATTGATACGTCGGACCTGTAATGAGGATATGTAGAGGTCCACAAAGAAAAAGAACAAGACATACATCTAGAATCATCTAGAACTGTCATCGAAAAGTCTAGATGATTCTAGATGTAGGTCTTCTTCTTTTTCTTCATGTACCTCTACATTATCCTCAGTACACGTCCGATGTAACAATATGAACACCAAAAATGTGGCGGAAAGTATTGTTTAGCAACCCAAGGGCGGAAAATTCTTAACCACAGTTTTTGAAGGTTTACACCATCTGCCACTTGGGTACTTTGACGTTTCATGTAAATTTTTTGATTAAACGTCAGTGAATGTAAAATTTTTTTGTTACATATATACAAATCTGTGAATGAAAACAAACTCTTCAAGATCTGTCACTTTCACAGGGCATAATTTATTCAGTTCTGTGGTTACTTTCGATTTCACTTAAACTTAAAGCGCTCTGCAATAGTGCACTTTTGGTATCGCTTTAAAGGATACTTTATTAGCGGATCTTTTATTAAAGTCGGCGTTATTTTCCCATTTGCAATAACTCTCCGTTTACCTATTGCTTTATTTTATTAATAGAATTATGGAATAAAAATTTTCTTCTTATCATCAAAGTCATTTTGGAGCTCCCTGTATATTAAACCAATACCTCATGACAGATAAGAGTTAGTGGATGAGTAATAAAATCTACGTAATGTTAGAACAACACAGGAAGCGTTCAAGTTAAACAAGCCAGATAAAAATTACATTCTTAGTCACAGAAATTCTTTCGCTTTCGTTGTCGATAGCCACGAAAAAATGTTTTCCTTTCTTTGATAAATCGTTGAAAATAATCGGAAAAATATAAATTCAACACCCCGTATATCGCAAACATTACAAATTCAATCTAGCTAGTAAAATTTTACCTTGCCATACTTTCCATAAAATATATTATTTAATCACGTATATAGGTAAAGAGCAGACAGATTACCTTATCGAAACCATATAATTATTTGGTAAACAAATTTAACTGTAATGAATAATAATGTAAAATTCAACGATTTGAACAGGTCCGGCTCAGTCATAAACTTACATTTCATTTTTAAAATGTATAAAACCAAAAATAAATATTTTATATAGGCTAGATCGACCCTAGAAGGACTATAACTTCTAGGGTGATAATATCCCAAGAATGACTGTAACTTCATTTCCTAGGGTGTTCTTAATAAAGGAAGTGCTGGAACTTCTTTTCTCAAACCCAATAAGGACTATAATAATTCCCTTTCTGGAGTGATCGTAGCTCATGAAGGTCTGTAACTTATTTTATGTCATACCATAAGGAGGCGCTGATAGCTAAATTTCCTGCAACAAAGGTTGACTCATGATTCATTGTCTGGGTCTCTAGTTTCTGTAATGAAATGCGGGATCCAGATGGTACGCCTGCCAACATCCTTGAAACCTCATTTTTGAGGATATGCTGTTCTCTATATATCCTTCAGCAACTGTGGTACTCTTCCATCCATCATGGTGCTTCAGCGTAGTCATACTTGCTCCAGCTTCTGATAAAAGAGTTGCCGACGTTCGTCGTAAACAATGACCATTGTACTTTTCGGGGTTGTTCAAACCCAAATATTTTCCCAAATGTGTTTTTTCCAACAGGTTGTAAAGTTCAGCGGCCTTGTCTGTAGCTTAAAAATAGTATTTTTTCTGAGCAGCCATGTGGCTCTCTCTTCAAACTCTTCATTTCGTCTCCCTCAACAATGGTGAAAACTCGTTTTTTGTCAGTTTTGGTTTCTGTCACCGTTACAACAAAGAATTATTTTCCATCTTCTACATGTGCGACTAAAATATTTACAAGTTCTTGCCGTCGACATTCACCAAATAATAATGCGACCTTGTTCATTAAAAACGTCTCATTTGGTGCCTCATGAATCTGGTGTGATAATAGCCCAATAAGGGCCATAATTCTTCCATTTCTGGGTGATTATAGCACAAGATGGTATGTCATTTCTTTTGTAGGGTGATCATAGCCATAGACGAACTGTTACATATATTTTCTGGGGTCGTCATAGCCTAAGAAGGACTGCAACTTCTTTTCTAGATTGATCATAGCTCAATATGAACTTTAACGTATTTTTCTGGAATGATAATAGCCCAATATGGAATATTTCTCTTCTGGAGTGAATAGCGACTCTAATTTCGTTCCTGGAATCTGTAGCCTAATAGAACTATAATCCCATTTCTCAGTGATCACAGCCCAAGATTTGTGTTCTAGGGTAATCTTACCCCAAGAAGGACTATAATTCTTTTTCTTGTATGGTCATGACCTAAGAAGAATTGTAACTTCTTTTCTAGGCTGATCATAGCTCAATAGGAACTGTATTTTTTTGGAATGATAATATCCCATTATTCTGTTGTGATCATAGCCCAATAACAATAAAAACTTCGTTCCTGAGGTTATCATAGCACAATAAAAACCATAATACATTTTCTGGGTGATGATAGTACCAATAAGGTCAGTCACTTTTTTGTAGGGTGATCATAGCCCAATAAGGACTATAATTCCATTTCTCAGTGATCACAGCCCAAGAAGGACTGTTATTTATTTTCTAGGGTGATCTTACCCCAAGAAGGACTATGATTCTTTTTCTTGTATGGTCATGACCCAAGAAGGTCTGTAACTTCTTTTCTAGGCTGATCATAGCTCAATAGGAACTGCATTTTTCTGGGATGACAATAGCCCTGTATTCTGTTGTGATCATAGCCCAATAACGATAAAAACTTCGTTCCTGAGGTCATCATAGCACAAGAAGGTCTGTCACTGTTTTTGTAGGGTGATCATAGCCCAATAAGGACTATAAATCCATTTATCAGTGATCACAGCCCAAGAAGGACTGTTATTTGTCTTCTAGGGTAATCTTATCCCAAGAAGGACTATAATTCTTTTTCTTGTATGATCATGGCCCAAGAAGGACTGTAACTTCTTTTCTAGGTTGATCATAGCTCAATAGGAACTGTATTTTTCTGGGATGATAATAGCCCAGTACTCTGTTGTAACGATAAAAACTTCGTTCCTGAGGTCATCATAGCACAATAAAAACCATAATTCCTTTTCTGAGTCATTACAGCACAAAAAGGTCTGTCACTGTTTTTGTAGGATGATCATAGCCCAATAGCGTATAATTCCATTTCTCAGTGATCACAGCCCAAGGATTGTTATTTGTTTTCTAGGGTGATCTTACCCCTAGAAGGACTATAATTCTTTTTCTTGTATGATCATGACCCAAGAAGGGACTGTAACTTCTTTTCTAGGCTGATCATAGCTCAATAGGAACTGTAATTTTCTGGGATGATAATAGCCCAGTATTCTGTTGTGATCATAGCCCAATAACGATAAAAACTTCGTTCCTGAGGTCATCATAGCACAATAAAAACCAGAATTCATTTTCTGGGTGATTATAGCACAAGGTTTGTCACTGTTTTTGTAGGGTGATCCTAGCCCAATAAGGACTATAATTCCATTTATCAGTGATCACAGCCCAAGAAGGACTGTTATTTGTTTTCTGGGATGATCTTACCCCAAGAAGGACTATAATTCTTTTCTTGTATGATCATGACCCAAGAAGAGCTTCTTTTTTAGGCTGATCATAGCTCAATAAGTACTGTAACTGTATTGTATTTTTCTGGGATGATAATAGCCCAGTATTCTGTTGTGATCATAGCCCAATAACGATAAAAACTTCGTTCCTGAGGTCATCATAGCACAATAAAAACCAGAATTCATTTTCTGGGTGATTATAGCACAAGGTTTGTCACTGTTTTTGTAGGGTGATCCTAGCCCAATAAGGACTATAATTCCATTTATCAGTGATCACAGCCCAAGAAGGACTGTTATTTGTTTTCTGGGATGATCTTACCCCAAGAAGGACTATAATTCTTTTCTTGTATGATCATGACCCAAGAAGAGCTTCTTTTTTAGGCTGATCATAGCTCAATAAGTACTGTAACTGTATTGTATTTTTCTGGGATGATAATAGCCCAGTATTCTGTTGTGATCATAGCCCAATAACGATAAAAACTTCGTTCCTGAGGTCATCATAGCACAATAAAAACCATAATTCCTTTTCTGTGTGATTATAGCACAAGAAGGACTGTCGCTGTTTTTGTAGGGTGATCATAGCCCAATAGCGTATAATTCCAATTCTCAGTGATCACATCCCAAGAAGGATTGTTATTTGTTTTCTAGGGTGATCTTACCCCAAGAAGGACTATAATTCTTTTTCTTGTATGATCATGACTCAAGAAGAACTTCTTTTTTAGGCTGATCATAGCTCAATAAGTACTGTAACTGTATTTTTCTGGGATGATAATAGCCCAGTATTCTGTTGTGATCATAGCCCAATAACGAATATAACTTCGTTCCTGGGGTCATCATAGCACAATAAAAACCATAATTCCTTTTCTGGGTGATTATAGCACAAGAAGGTTTTTGTTGGGTGGTCATATCCCAATAAGGACTATAATTCCATTTCCGGGATCATCATAGCCTAAGGAGGAATGTAACTTCTTTTTATGAGGTGACTATGGTTACCCCAGAAATACGTCAGATAGAATGGGATGAAAGACAGACCGGAAAAAGGAGCACTGATATGAATCCAAGATAAAAACAAGTTTGAGATCATAGTACTTAATTTTAGGTTGTAGTATTGATGGAATGCTGCTGGGGCCGTATTCTTGACTGAGGGAGTGAAGCTTCCCGAGAGAACGGATATTTTGTCTTTGTCACTGCAG
Organism: Lochmaea crataegi; assembly: GCA_947563755.1. Lineage (NCBI taxonomy): Eukaryota > Metazoa > Arthropoda > Insecta > Coleoptera > Chrysomelidae > Lochmaea > Lochmaea crataegi. The sequence continues at coordinate 48,909,984 of OX387426.1, read as the reverse complement.
TGACAGAGTAACCAAGCAAATATTTGTTCTCTCGTGAACCTCTACTCACTCAGTCAAGAATAGGGTCCCTGGAAAATGTAACACACTTATGTGAACACCAGGACATGAAGATAAATCAAGCAGTTGATGATTTAGTACGAGCAAAAGCTACATCACCGTTTTATCGAACTAGATCTAATAGTTATGTAGCAAAAGTCACTTTCTGAGTGACGAAAATAAATTATCCCCAAGTGTGGTGGAAGAAGTGCAGCAAGGTCAAAGTAGGAAGTCTGGAAAGTTATGTGAAACGTTCACTAAAGAAAGGAGGGAAAACTGGAATTGCGAATGAACTAAAACGATTCAGGCTTTCAACGAAAAAAATTATTGATTTATCACTTACGTTAGATCCACTACATTCAGATCACTTTTAAACTCTACACTATACAGAGATTCTTGAAAAGTATATTTAAAATAATATAATTATAATTTGTCTACACTGCACAGTCACCTACCATGATACAATCGTTTTTTAAAATATAATTATTGCTGATGTTGATACAAATGTTATCTTTGTTTATTGATTCACACGACATTCCAATTGGACAAAGGGTGCGTGTAATAATATCGATCATTATTATTACTATTCGGTGTCATTGATTGTTAAATAAATACAGGATTATGGGATTATCAATATTAGATATTCAATTAATTTAAGATGATTCTGTAAACAATTACAACGTTATAATTAATCAAATGGACGATAAAAAGATTCTTACAATTAAAATCTGGTGACATTGAGATAATTTTGAGAGACGTTCGAGATATCTATGTCTCATTTGTCAGTTGATTGTTAAAAAGTATAAAAATAATTTCAAAACTCACCTCCAAATCTGGACCGGGATGAACATTTCTAATCTTCTGTATTTGCGTAAAATAAGATTGGGATAAAGCTTCGGCTCTTTTGCGTTTATCAGCTTCTCTATCGAGACGTTTACGCCAAGAATCTTCCCGTTGGTTCATCAATTCCGAACAATGTTCCAACGTTTCTATCACAGCCGTCGTTGTAGACTTGAATGTTATTGCTTCTCCTTTGAAATCTACCACTGGAAAACGCTCTGAAATCAACAACAAATCCATCGAACTCGAATCTAAACATCTATTTAAAGTTTATTGAACATGCGCGTTTATAGAATTGAAACCTCAAACTGTAATTAAATCAAATTTGAACAACAAAATCTTAAAGATGAATGGTACAAGGTCTATTTCTCTTTCAACTAAAACGATTTTTATAAGGACCAAAACACAATTTGATCTAACCTTTTTCTGGTAATCCGTTTTTTGCATGTTCAACGCAATAGTCAAAATATCCTTGTAGCGTGTCGATCTGCCTGCACAATATATCCTTGAACGTGCCAATTTCGGCTAGTTTTTCCTTGATATTTCTGGAGGATCTCTTGAAACTACTTCCTGAAGCTGTACTGAACGTATTTGACTGTAGACTGACTGTTGAACCATGACGTTTCAAACTATTTTCCGAACCAGTGCCGTACCCCGACTCTACCTAAGAAAAATAAATAAACGCATTTAAATACATACCGCAAATTTTCGTTATCACTTGTCAGGGTCGAATATAAAACATTTTACAATTTTTTGTTGTTGCTCAAACGCAACCAATCGAACGCTCGGTTTGCGCCGATGCTATACAAAATGTATGAAAAAACTCGTTCGCAGTTTGTGGTCGCGAAGTGCGGAAGTAACAAAATTCTAAAAACGCGTAACTTTTGGCAATAAACTAATAAAAAGTTGGGAGTATACCTTACTACTTTAGATTTGATAAAACAAAAAAGGGTACGCTCTAAATTGCGGTTGCACGGGAGCTAGTGACAGAATCCAACAGCCCTACGCATATTAATTTGCTCACAATTCAAAATAATTATAAATATCCAGGTGTACAATTCATTCATTCATTTATTTGGGTTGTGCTCATCAGCCCAGGCACTTGAACTGAATCTTTGTACCAATTTCCATGTTATCTACTTCCATTCCAGAAGCTTTGTGTCTTCTATAAAGGCCACTAGTTTGACTGGAGGGATTTTCAGTAGTTGTAATGGTTGTATTAATTCATCTCCAAAGTGCTTCCGTCTAAGTACTTGTAAGTTCTCGCAGAAGCAGAGTATGTGAGTAGGTGTTTCATCATCAACTTCACATATTCTGCACATAGGTTCACTAACTTTGCCCATTTTGTACAGATGTTTCCTCAGGGTGCAGTGTCCAGTCACTAGGTTGGTAACTGTCTTTAAATGTCTCTTACCCAGTTTCAGTAGCCTGGTTGAGAATTCCTTGTCTACCTTGTTCAGTAAACTTTTTGTATGGAGGTGCCCTTGTATCAACCTCCATTTGAGTTGGTGTTCCCTATCTAGCCAGTTCCCGATTTCCCTTCTTATGCAATATTTTGTGATTCCACAAAACGGTTCCGGACCTATAAAGTCTCCTTTAGAGCCATCTTTAGCTAACTGGTCCGCCATTTCGTTACCTGCAATCCACTCATCTGCCGGCACCCATATTAGAGACACGTTAGGTCTGTTCCAACCACAATCAGAAACGATCAGAGAATAGTCGACCATTGCAATCAGTGATAGGAATTAGGCGAAAGTAAACTCGTTGTTTGCTATGACCAGTTATTCTCTGATCGTTTCTTACAGTTTCTGATTTAGGTTGGAACCGTCCTGTTGTTGTCTCTTGCCAGCCTGTTATGGGATTCTTTGCCGTTTTTCACTAGTCTAAACCTAGTTGTTGGGATACTTTTATAAGCAGAGCCTAGCTGTCAGTGAATATTTCAATTTTTTGTCCAGTATATCCTCTTCTGATGTTTTCATCAATACAGGCTATAGCAGTAATTGTCTCTGCTTGAAACACAGTTGTATATTGACCAAGGCTAAAGAACATTCTCTTTCTAGGTCCTTTTATACCAGCCCCAGTGCCATGGTTTGTTTTGGAGCCATCGGTGAACCAGATGATTTCTCCAGAATTACCTGGGTGCATCACCTGTTCCCTAGATCGGATGATGATGTTCTCTCGATCAGTGAATATATTCTCGGGTGTCGTGCTATCAGAACTCATGTGAAATATGGGTTCATCTAGTATTGTTCCAGTTGTATCAGTGTGTTTAACAACAACAGTATTTTTGATAAATGTCTAAAAGAACATAATCACAATACAAGATTTCGAGATAATTTTATTATACCAGTACATAAAACTGCTCTTCTGGAAAAGGGATGCTTTTACAATTGTATTAAATTTTATAACATGTTACCAATGGACTTAAAAAATTTAATAAGCACATTAACATTCAAAAAGAAAATAAAGCAAATTCTTGTTTCTATAGAGCCATATTGCTTGGATGACATAAATGAAGCCAATATCTGCAAACACTACAAAACATGTTAAGTACCACTTGTTTATATTGTTGGTGTTTGTACTATTTTTAACTGTTTGTAGTATTTTTATTTATTTGTTCATATTATGTATTTGACTTGTACCACACAATTTTGTAAATATGTAACTATGTATTCTGTAAAATTGTCCCTGGTGTAAATAAATGAATTTGAACATAAGTCTCCCGATTTCAGCCTAAGAATTGCCATCATTGCCTCCTCCCTTACAAAAAGTTCCAAACGAGGAAGTCCAATAAGGGCTTTCATTGATGCCGTCCCTGTGCTGCACATTGCCTCGGTAATACCAAGAAGGGCTTGTCTTTGGATTGCAGTTAATATATTAACTGCAGAGGTCACTTCTGTCCTCCTCCACCAGACTATTGTTCCATAGGTGATTGTTGGCCTCATTACAGTTGTGTAAAGCCATCACCAGGTTTTGACCATAACTCTTCTGCATTGCCAGAAAAGCCTAGTCACCCTAGTAGTAATTTTTTCCAGGTTCCAATTCAGTTTGGAATCAAGGGTCACTCCCAGATATTTAACTTCTTTGGATATTTCTAGTTCTTCTCCAAACAACAGTACTCTACCCTGCGGAAGGTGTACAATAGATTTAATAGTTTATGAGGTCAAAAATAAGTTGAAATAAGCTTACTAAGTGAATTTTTACTTTAACTCTAAAACGAGTCAACATATTCTTATGAAAATCTAAATATGGGATTTTAGTATACATTTATACATTGACCAATAGAGGTAACGCGTTATTTTTGAAGTAACGATTTCAAGTTACTTTATAAAAGTAAAGCAGTTACTTTTCGGCAATTTCAAAAAGTAACGAAATTACTAGTAACGCATTACTGGAAAGTAACGTTATTTTTTCGCTACTCCCAGCTCTGCACCCAGGTAAGCTGATAAGTCGTTTTACATCTTTTTACTAAATTTTTGGACACCCAGTATAATAAAAATGTATTATAATGATAAAATAACGATAAAAAAATGTTATAACCTCACTTTCACTGATTGTATTTTTCTGGATTCACCAGTTTAGGATACCGCAATGAGATTAATAAGTAAAAATTATTAAATACATTTTACCTGATATCCCGGTAGCGGTAACCAGTGAGATACGGGAATAAATTGTTCTCGCAATATGCGAAAAGAACCATCTTTATATCTAACTTTCGACATGTAAAAGTTATACTAACTCTATTTACGGAAATTAACAATTTTCAATCACTCTGATAGCCTTGATCACGTTCGTTTGTGTAGAACCGGAAGAGATTTTGTGTAGTCGTACTGGTCTGATTAAATTAGTCTTTGGATAATATAATTTATCTACATTTAATGCTTTTTGATAAAAATTTTTTATATACAGCGTTGCTGAAAATTCTCGAACCAAGGAATTATCTTTGAAACAGATATACAACTAACATTAAAATATGCAAATGCACAAAACTTATCAATATAATTTATGATTATTTTGGTGTTACGTAACAGGAAGCTGACCGATCTCAATCTCAAAATATAAAATAGTGTATAATTTGATAATATTTTGCAAAAGTGGTAAAGTACTATTGATAAGACAATAAAAACAGTATTTTCTATTCTCAACAACTTTTGAAACAGACTTGCTGTTAAAATATGAAAAAATATTATAAATTTGAGTGCAAATTTGAAAAACCTATGAATCATACAATATGAAATCTAAATTTTAGTTCTAATCTACAAAAATCGAAATAAATGTCACTTTTTGAGCAGTCATAAAATCTACCACTGTTCGGGTCATAAAATTAACAATTTTAATGTTGTACCTTCACACATAAGAAATCAGTAAGACACTTCATACCTCTGATCACACTACTAAAATATTTTGATTACTTAGTGTTAAAATGTAAACCTAATTTTATGACCAACAATGTTTACAACATAAGTTGTTTATTTACTACGGTTTTCTACTAAAATCAAAAATAGGCCAAGTAATATAACTTTATTGAACATTGATTAAATTTATATAATAATGGTGAAGTGTACTTGCTTACCTTAAACGATTCTAAAGCTTCAACCCAACTTTGTTTGCTTTCTACTGAATTTGCTCGAAGATACCAAACACAATCGTTGACTGAAACATCAAATCTACTCTCATCAAATTCATGTGGCTGAAATTAAAGGAATAAAGATGAGAGAGTGGAAATAGGTCAAACCATACATTTGTGAGTTTATCATAATATATAGATTTCCTGTAACCATTAAGATAATTTCCTATCAGTTATATTATCCTCACTTTACTTAGTGATTTAATTCCTCAGAATGCATATTTAGATATTTTAGTCACTTGTTTTACTAAAGCTAATTAAAAGTTCCGATATTTGCATGTTATTCAATGACACAATATTAACTTGTGCATAGAAATAAAGTACTTACCTTGAACCATATCTAATTTTTTTTTAATAATCACTTAATTAGCTTTTTGCAAAATTGATAAAATTGAAATACCTACTTTTATGACAGCCTTGGCAAGGGATAAGGCTCCTCTACATCCATAACCACTTTCTTGTTCACTTTTATAATATGAAAGAGTACCGTTTTTCAATACAATGTATCTATCCTGCCATCCGTGTATATAATTCGTCCACTTACTTAACACACCTGAAAATTCAGTTTGATTTTCCAGATCAGAATCATCGCTACTGTGACCCTCTGCCATACTACTTTAAATATTTCGTTGGTTTATTTGTATTGACCGACTGCGTGGGCATTGACATCTCGTGCGACTTAACGCATTCTGATATTTAGTTTAATGATTTAGCTAAATTCACTTTTTTAATCGTAATTCAAGTTACGACTCAAATATTGTTTATTACAATTTATCACACCTGACATTTGATGACAAAAAAAAATGACATTTGACATTGCATTACTCATCAGTCTTATTCTTCTCGGCTGGCCTTTTCCATGCAACGTCAACAGCTATTTTGACTTTAAAGAACATACGAGACTTGCGACTAGAGCCACCGTTTAATTTTCTAGCCCGCGTGCGTGCGATAAATTACAAGGCATACTGAACATGAAATGCGCATGCTCGCATGCGGGCTAGAAAATTAAACGGTGGCACTAGACGCAAGTACATACGAGGGGACGTTAAGAACTTATCTCTATAGAACACTCGCATTTATTCAATAAATAACACTATTAATACCATTATACACTATTTTCGGGAAACTTAAAGTTTGGGTCCGGCGAATTATACGAAACCACGAGTTTTTGACTGATTTTTAAAAAAATCGATAGTAAAAATAAAACTATTTTTGGATTTTTTCTGGAAATTCTAAATTTACCGACAGATAATGTTGAAAATAGGTGTGTGCTATCGATGTTTTGCAAAATCAGTCAAAAACTCGTCGTTCCTTATAGTTCATACCGAAAATTAAAAGTTTTTATTTTATAAACCATCTGCTCCGTTATAATCAACTCCACCAAGATGTCCCTCGTCTCTAAGTCTTTGTGCTGCTAATCTTTCCCTATCAAAACCATCTATGCCTAATCCTAGTCTTTCTATAGCTTTTTCTCCCAGATATCCATTCTGTTCCTGATACTGCCTGGAACGTCGGATACCAACGTCTGGATCAAAAGGCCACATTTGGTCTTTATGCAGAATTGGATGTCCAGCTACGTTAAACTGCACAACGTCCTTTACAAGGCCAGCTATCTCTCCATGACACAAGGAAAATAAAAGTGGCAGGATAACTAACTAAAAAAAATAAATTTAAATCAGTTATTATAAATTTACTGTCCACAATCTTTAAATAGAAAAGGGCACAGTTGTACTTAATTTTCATATACAGTTGGGAATATGAAAATGTTTGAAATATAATTTAAAAAATTGGTCGGTATATTCCATTTTTAAACACTGAAAATGTTTTAAAGTAAAATTTTACATACCTTTTGAAGAATCATCTTTAAAGTTTTAACATTTAATACCGAAGTCACGTTTAAAACAATTTTATTTATAAAAGAAACGCAGGTTTGAATTTATTAAAAGTGAAAGTATCTGGCTCAGAGTCCACCGCATACTAAAGTAGAAAATTGAAAAGAAGTGGAACAATTTTATAATTATTCCACCATAAATAGTAATCTATAGTCAATTTAATTGGTATTTAACAAATAATTTACCAAAATTTTCTTTGAATTAGAAATTAACCATTCCAAATCTATTAATTATCCCAATCCTGTGCTTAACTTTTTCAATATAAAAAAATCTGCAATTATGTGGGTAATATTTGCATTATCCATTCTACAGGGAAGAACAAAAAAGTAAGAATTTTGAACAAAAGTTATAAAGTTTCCTTATATTTCGTCGGCTAGTCAGGCTAGTGGTAAAAATTTGATATTAGTGACTTAAAATCACTTTTAAAAATTCGGGATACGCGGACTATTTTCTCAATATCGCAAGTTATATATATTAGCCATTTTTATGTAAAACCCGATTAGATTAACATTTTTTGTTGAAAAGGGAAAAACAAGGTATTACACGGGGAGAGCAGAATTTCCTTAGCCCATCCCCTTTTGAGATATCACCCCTAAAATGTAATCAGTCTAATTAAGTTTTTTTTTTCTCAAGTTCAAGTGAAGTTGGAAACTTAAAATTTTGCCATTTCCGTGCACTCGCAATGATTAACCACCGGTATTTTTTCAACATTGCTGTTACATTATAAGGGAGTGAAATTATCAACCCTTACTTTATTTAATGTCAAATATTTTTTTCGAGATTTAGTTTTGTGAAATGAAAATATTATTTAAAATCTCCGTTTGCTTGAAAAACTTTTACTCCTGAAGTTTTTTCCTAGAACCAATAAATTCGGAGAAAAAAAATACGATTCCATCATATTCCTTATGACTCGCCAATCCAACTGGCTGCTCTCTATATTGGGCATAGCTAGTTTCTTCGCGTTGGATTCCAGCACATGGTCCCGAAGGCTTCGTAGCGCTTCCCACACATTCCGGTAGGTGGATCGATCTTGAAATTCGTTCTTTGTTTCCAAGTAGAAGACGCACCGTGAATTGTGTTTAAGTCTCAGTGTTGCCAGGGGTTGGAATCTGTTCTGCAAGTTTTTCTAATTGCCCAAACTTCTGTCGAAGGACGGTTGCCAAACCTCGTGCGTTTTCGATATTGACGGGGATGTTGAGTGCCAGAGAATAATCTTCAGGGAGCGTAAACAAGTCTCGTAATTGCTCTGTAGTGACTCCAAATCTAGCTTTACCGGTACCTCCATATGAGCCCATTAATTCTTCGGAGGCAGTGTCAGGATCTTCCCGGATATGGTTCACTCCTTCCTGTTTGTCATGATCTCCTTCGAATAGCGCTAGTCGGTTTTGGTGGACTACTTCCGGTCTTACTTATGCGATAGATGACGTCATTGATCCTCTTCTTGCTTAAGTACGGACCCTCCCAATAGTTTTGTAATTTTGGAGAAAACCCTTTTCTCCTATTCGGGTTGTGTAACCATACTTTGTCCCCTTCTCTGAAACTACCTTTTGTGGCCTGCGAGTCGTACCGTTTTTTCATTCTGTCATCCTTTTTCTCAACTGGTTCACGTAATCTTCTCCAGGTCGACAACCAAATTCCAGGTCACAAGGAAGCCTCATTTTAGCGTCCAAATAGGATTTTCGCAGGTGTTTGACCTGTGGACTCGTTAATGGCGGATCGATAACCCAATGCAAATAGGGAAAGATATTGGTCCCAATCTCTCTGGTGGCTGGAGACTACTTTGGACAGGTATTTTCCAATAGTCCTGTTCATTCTCTCGACCATTCCATCTGACTGTGGATGCAATGCCGTTGTCCTGGTCTTCTTTATTCCCAGCTTGTCACAAATTTCTTGGAATACATGGCTTTCGACATTCCTTCTCTGGTCGCTGTGAACTTCCAAGGGCACTCCATATCGGCAGATGAATTCCTTCACCAATACATATCCGCGACAGTTGTGGCTTCTTGATTTGGGATCGCGTAAACTTCTACCCACTTTGTGAAATAATCCATCACAACCAGGATGAATTTACCATCATTTTCTATCGTCGGAAATGGTCCAGCGATGTCTAAAGCAATCCATTCGAATGGGCTTCCGACATTATGCTGTTTCATGGGTGCCTTTCTCTTGCGATGTGGTCCATTACTCGTAGCACAAGTCGTACATTTCTTACACCAGTCCCTCATAACGTCGGACTCTCTGAAGGGTTTTCTTCACTCCCAGATGACCTCCCGATGGATTGTTGTGTAACTTTGACAGTACCTCAACTACTCTCGTTCCCGGAATAACTAACTGTCTTCTATTTTCGGAACCATCATCGTTTTCAAGGATTCGTTTCAACAGGCCTTCTTCCAGGACAAGGGAGTCTCACTGAGTCCAATATGCCTTGAGTGTCGGTGAAAATATTGACACTTCTTGCCAGGTAGGTCACCGATGTTCTTCCTTCCATTGTCGGATCATCTTCAGGTGAGGATCATTCACCTGATCTTCTCTGATCCTGGTGGTTGACCATTCTTCGTTGACTACTGAAGTTCTTGAAACTGCAGCTTCCTTAGATTCCGCCTTGTTGCAGTGGGAACAGTCAGCTGGGCACGGTCGTCTAGACAGGAAGTCGGCATATCGGTGACTTACGCCAGCCCGATGTTCGATGATAGGTTCTTTGGAACGATCCTGGGTCGGTGGTTCTTGGTTTGCTGGAATCCTAGGGCGCTTACACGAACTGCGTACACATGCCCTAGATCGCCACAATTCCAGCATCTAATCTTCTTCGGCTTTTTATCTATCATCCTTTTTATCAAGTGGACGATCTGGTCAAGTCTATCTTCGTCACCTTCTTCTTGAATGGTCCTAACTTTGTTATATCCCGAAGCCTTCATGACTGCTTCGTATTCAAGAGATGGACTAATCGAAGCGTCCTCTGCATATCAGGGTCACGTAAGCCATCTATAAAGGCCTGGATGCCCAGACATTCCATCATGTTTTCTGGTGCTGATGGATAAGCTAGTCGGGCGATATCCACTTCATACTCTTGAAGAGTTTCGTCACGTTTCTGCCTTCGGTTCTTCAGCTGGGATTGGTACAAGTGTTCCAGATGTTCGTGACCATATCGCATGTCCAACCTCTTCTTCAGCTGCTCGAAGTCATCCGTTTCTTCAAGGGGTATCGTCTGAAGCACATCTATTAAGACATCTCACCGAGTTCACTGCTTTCTCTTTATCGGACCAGTTATTCGCTCTAGCGGCTATGCTTCAAACTGGTCCACGACGTATTTCCGACAAACGTTGGTGCCTTGACTCGGGCAAAACTGCCAATATCTTCTATCCTGGGGTGTATTTCTGGCTTGCGTGGTTTTATTTGTTAGATCTTTTTTTCTTTTGCTGGCGTGTCTTGTGTTCTTAAATCTGCCATTTTTCTCTCCAACTCCTGGATTTTCTCGTCCATTGTTGTTATCTTATTCTCCATTTTCTCGTCCATCGTTGTGATTTTTATTCTCAATATCTGATTTTAGAGACGACATTTTATTTTCGACTTCAGCAGTAGAAATATCGTTCTTCATAGTAAAAATCTTCTCGTCCATAGCGGAAATGTTAGCAGAAATATCGTTCTTGGTAGTAAAAATTGAAATTAAAACAAGGTATTACACTGGAATTAGTTTTTTTTTCTCCGAATCTATTGGTTCTAGCAAAAAACTAAACTAGACTAAAAAAGATTTTTCAAGACGACAGAAATATTAAATATTTTTATTTCCCAAAACTCAATTTAAAAAAAAAAGATTTGATATTAAATAAAGTAAGGGTTGATAATTTTCCTCCTTATATTGTAAACATTTTTTGAAAAAATACCAGTTGTTAAACATGGAAATTAAAAAACTTCAAGTTTCCATCTTTACTTGAATTTTAGAGAAAAAAATAAAAACTCAATTTTACTCAGCACCTGTTGGGGGTGATATCTCAGAAGGGGGTGGGCTGAGGAATTATTATCTCGACTACATTTTCGTTTAGAATGAAACTTGAATGCTGCTTCAGTTTCTTATTTTAACTAGAGATTACGATTAAATCATGCACTTGATGTGATTCCTGCAAATTGTTTTGATTTTATTTATATATATATATATATATATATATAGCTTAACTTTTTTTTTATTTTCAGAATGATATGAAGCAACAAAAATGGAAAACCAGTAATTTTAGGAGAAGGCCTTATTTTGTGACATCAGTGTATACTAATTTTATACGGAGTACCTGAAAACCTGGACCGGTAGATGAAATATGCCACGTGAAAATTCTACTATGGGATATTGGATTGTACCACCAAATCTACTGTAGAAATACGCCAACAGACGATTATTTGTAATGTTTTCAATATTTTCGTGTGAAATATGATCACCTTCCAGAATATTATTATATATGTACAGATATATTTTTTTACAGATTGATGTACAATAAACTAGATACAGGGTATCCCGGCGCTGTTGGGAGGAATTCCAGCTTTCTTATAGGCAAAATATTGTTAACACTTAATATAAACCTTAATTCCGGATTCTATCTCTCCTAAGTTAGAATTTTAAATTAGTTTTTTAATTTTATCTCTAAAAAATTATCGATGTTCGTAGAACGTAAGTGTATGTTTATTTTGCACGTGGAAAGAGTTCTGCAGTATTGCCCTGAAGCCAGTTACGTACCAGTACCAGTAGTAATGGTTAAGCATTCAAAAATTTTTGCAGGGATGACACCTCTGTAAAAAATTACACATTTAAAATCTATAGTAGTAGTAGTAGTAGTAAAATAAATAAAAATCAAATTGAAAACTCCAAATTTGGATTCCCGGAATTCGGAAGCGAGGCCGGTATTGAAAAAGTTTATATGAAGTATTAGGAATGATATGGCAACCAGCTCCATGCAGGTAAATTCCAAACTTGTTTGGGACTGCTTGGAGACGCTATAAGAGCTGGACAGTCATAATAGATTGTCCTTAGCCTGGGTACCAGGTCACTCAGATCACAAGGGCAAAGAAGAGGCAAACTCACTAGCCCGAGAAGGGGCACCATTGGCACAGAGAACCTTTCTGTGGTATAGCAAAAGTGCTGCAAAAAACAAATAGCAGTACTTGGAAAAAAAGCAGTCTCGAGAATAGTGGAACAATGCACCAAAAATGAGGCAGGCTAAACAGTTCATAAAAGAACCCTCGCCTAAATTCAAGGAGTACCTACTGAGTCAGAATAGGAGAACAATCAGAATCCTGGTTGGGCTCCTGACAGGGCATTGTAAACTTAATAAACACATGAACAACATCGGATTGGCAGACACAACCATATGCAGATTTTGCCAAGATGAGGAAACCTCAGTATATTGTGCTACTGCGAAGGCCTGACTAGGCTGAGGTCTTCGACAATAGGGGAGGAAAAACCACATCCCTTCCAATATATGGATGACCTGAGGTTTGGAATTCGAAGTCTAGTAATAATAAGGAACTTTAGATTAACAGGAGGGCATACACAATAGATCTGCAAAGGTCGCAGAGGAGAGGCTCTTAGAAGCACATAAGCCCCATATTTATCTTATCTTATATCTATTGATATGACTCAGCCTATATATACGCTACCAACTTTTTTCCATTGGTCGTGGGACACCCTATATATACATATATCAAATTTGTTGTTTCATTTACGTTTCCTTTGCTCCAATTTCAGTTATATATACGTTACGTATTACTTGAAATACGGACGAAAAATGTTCTGATTACTTATTATACATAGTCAAGTGACGTAAAAGTGTGCGAACGGCGTAGCTACCGCCATCTATCAATGGGTAGCTAGACTATATTTTTCAACTTTACAAACTCAACAAAACTGCCTCTTTACATTAAAAGATTTGGGTTTTCCTCAATAATTAATGCACATTAAAAGAGACTTGTTACTCATAATGTATTCGGCGCTGAGAATACGTTTATACGGCCATTAGACTACAGAGCGTGTCAAAGAAATTGACATACAGTTGACAGATGCGTAAAATGAAAGCCGGTTATTTTTTTAAAGTTTTATTTATTTCCATCGAAGTATTTTTGTTTACAATTTTTTCTTTCATTAGTCGGACAAAAATTAAAATTTCTCAATTCATTTATTACCACATTTTATAATTAAAATGCGTAATCGACCTTCCTAATTACATAAACCGTGTAAGCTTTGACCGTGTCACGTAACACTGAATGCACCTGTAAAGAGGGGAACTTTCTTGCTGCTTTCACTTTCTACTGTTGTTCTACACACTTCACCTCGAATTAGTATTACCGCATAGTTAGTGTTGAACGCCGATTTAAAATGCCGAAAATATTTTTGGTAAGTAGAACAATTCCTATTGTTTTTATAATTATATCATTTATTTGTTTTTTTTACAGTTCCTGCTGTTAATATTCGGTTTTGTATTTATTACGGATTCAACTATTCAACCTAGAGCTCCAAATTTTCAATATTACGAAAGGTAAGTCAAATTTTAATATTACTTTGGGAAAAAATTTCAAAACACCTTCAAATAATTCGCGTGAGTATATACAGGATGTTTCAAAAAAGGTGACCTCGCTACTGGGATACGAAAAATATAGATTATTAGTAAAAAAATTTCGTTACGGCAACCGTATTCAACATACATGGTGTTGAAAAAAAAAAGGATTTATACACAATTTTTGGGATTATGTCGAAACTACTGGCAGCATTGTAATGAATATATTTTGGTAGCTGACAAGTCTCATTAATTTATTTTGACTCATAGAGGGCGTTAGTATAACAAGTAGTTTTTCGAGAACTCGGTACTAAACGTGTAACTAACTCCCTCTATGAGAAACAAAACAATTTCATGGGATCTGTCAGCTTCCAAAAAAAATGTGTACAAAATTTCATTACAATGTTGCCAATAGTTTCGCCTTAATCGTAAAGATGCGTAATTTTTTTTCAACACCATCTATCATGCGGAGATTTTATATGAGAAATTGATTGAAGTTTTGTGTTTTTTCCTTGCTTCTTGTACCAAAATGTGTCACGGGTAATGATACTTTGTTTTTTTGTCCAGACCGAAATATAGGTATCCATATTACGACGAAAATGGGATTGGAAGACTTCTATATGGTTACGGAGACGACAAATTATACAAATATACAGTTTTTACGCCTTTAGAAGGGATTCATTAAGCAATTAGTGTTTTAAGCTATGTGTTAATTTATTTATTTCAACAAATATTACGAGGAAAAGTGTAGATAAAAATGTTTTGCTGGTAATAAATGTAGAAAATATTTTTTTATATTGTTTTAAGAATAAAATTTATAAAAAATAAGTTGAATTTTATGTTTTTCTATAACCTCTTTCACTTAGAAACGACTAAGGATCCAAAAAAGTTGGAGGGAAGGTACGAAAATGGAAAAATAGCGGTGAAAGAGGTAAAAGGACAAACAAAAATAACCTAAATTCAAAAAATTAGTAACATTAGCGATATTATTGTTGGTTTTTTTATTACAATTGTATATAGAACATATAAATAAATAAAATATATACAAAGATCGAAGAGTATTTGATAAATATTAGTCAACAAACGGTATAAAAAATGTTAACATTACCGATTATAATAATACATCAATATCTAATTGATACGTAATTAATTTTCTAATAATATATTTTTTCTAAACATGAGCTTAATTAATAAGAAAATAATAACACAATATACAGGTTGTTTCATAACCATCAGTTTTTCACAGCACTAATTATTAGAAAGTGAGCAAAGAAATAGTAGTTCAAATGTACCATGTATTCAACATTACCTAATTGAAATTCTTCGACAATTGGACATACTGCTAGAGACTCCCTGTATATTTCTAGCACGTATAGAGATGGATAAACATTTTTTGTACTAATACATACGTTACGCATATATACAGGATGGAATGTACCTACCAGTGTCTGTAACTTAAAAAGTATTTATCGTAAAAAAAATTGCAAGATGGAGTAAAAGGACAAGAAATTACTTTTTCCGCCTATCTCTATCCAAAGCATACATTTCCTGGCCTCATTGTAGGGAGCAAAGTCGTACTTTTCCTCCATAGGGATAAAAAGTAAAAGTGACGTCATGGTACGTCATCAATCAAATAACTTATACGGCATAAATTATACCGGGCATAGTTTCAGTAGAACCTCGACAAGTTTACTTGCATATTCTAAAGGAGATATTCTTGCTTTAAAGCAACACGGAGGTTGGAAGTCTACGAATATCGCTGAAGGGTATGTTCAGCAATCTCTTGCAAACAAGCGAAAAATATAGAACCAAATTATGGGAGTCACTGAAGTTAATGAAATTGATTTTAATCAGTACGAGTACTTCCGGGAGATACCAGCTGTATAATAATGTTGTTAGTGAAAATATTACGAAAACTGCGTTGGCTCCAGCTCTCACTTCTAGTGGTATTCAAATAACCACTGCTCAAAACTGCACGTTTAACATTAGTATACATAATTACAATTACTCTACCACAAATTAAAAATATGTAGGAAGCAAGAATGAAAATAACGTGCCTAAAAGTTATACTGTACCTACTTCTTAGTTTTAGTTCTTTAATAAATTTTGTTTGTTAGTTTCATAAATAAATTATTTAAAAATGACTTGTTATTTGAGGGAGGCGGAAAAATCATATGTATAACATGGTAGTAAAGTGCCTTTTTTCCCTTGAATTATTACTTCATAAACTAGCACTTTCCTCCCTTGTTATACAAATAGCTATTATTTCCTATTTACCTTGTCGCAGTTGATAATAAAAAATAATAATTTTTGTATAAGAAATACAAAGTAATTGTAAAAAATATTTGTAATTTTTAATTCATTTAACATGGCTTTTCCCATATCTGGTCAAATTACTGGTAGGGGTGATCCGGAAAGCTAAATTTATTAGAATGGTGATAACTTTTTGTGCACTTTGAAGGATTTTGACAAATAGCTTAAAATTTTGCTATATTGTTTTGAGTTCACTCAAAGATTTGATAAAAAAGTCTTGATATAAATTGTTTAAACTATGATATCATGGTGGAAGAAGAAATACTCAAAAATTACTATTAAAAAATACCTTTTGTTCTATTTTTAATAAAAAACAAACAAAAAAGAGACATTAAGTGTGATTTTGAATAAAACCAGAAATAAAATATTTAATTGTAATTTTTAATGAAAATTAACATTTTTTCAAAACACTAATGAATAGAAAGTGGGCAAAGAAATAGTAGTTCAAATGTATTCCACAGTACTTAGCTCAAATTCTTTGAAAGTAATACATACTGTTGGAGACACACTGTATCTAGCATATAGAGCAGAATGAACATTTTTTTACAAATTCATAAGTATATACAGGGAGGAGGAAATAATACATCTGGTGTAACACTGGCTATAGAATTGTATAAAAGAGAGAAAAGAATTTGAAATTATTTTCAAGATTCCAACTCCACCGCTAGAGGACGTAGTTCACAATAAAACAAATACTTTTGTACTAAATATTGAACATTTGAAATCTTTAGGTTATTTTATGTAACTTTTCCCCTATCTTGTTTAATAACTGGTAGAGGCGAGTGAGAAAGCTAAATACTGGTAAGAAAAACCCCATTTGAAATATTTTTCACAAAAATTTGAAGACTATAGTTATGAAACATCCTTTATACAGCCTAGACGCACCCTACATACTTTTCATGATACCAAAACCCAAAAATTATAAATATCAAAAATTACGGACCGTATAAAATTTTTGTGTGGAAAATTTCAAAATAATTCACGATATATACCTATTATATAAAAACTCGCTGATTTTTATTCATTTCTTTCGTAATATTGATTTGTTTAGATAAAAGATCACAGAAACGTTTAATATCCCATTTTTTTTAAATCAACTTTAAAATATTCATATTGCTTATGTAACTAAGATACTTTATTACTTTATTTTCCTGAAAATACGACGTTGAAAAATTATATAAAACCCCACCACGCATCCAAATTCAATATTAATAAAAAAAAATTATTTCTTACGAGACGACACACCCTGTATTTTTGGGTGCGGTATTATTGTTATCCAGCACTTCTTTATTTTCTATTAAATCGTCTTGCAATGAACTGTGTTCAACTAAACCGTCGTTCTGAAGGTTAGTCGCTGGGATTCCCTTATCTTTATTCGTTGTTTGTACATTACCGCCATCTAGATTCGAACTGGACTTACGAGATCTGCTCGGTTTCGGCGTAGTTACACTGTTTGATGTTACACCCTGTAGTTTGATTTGTTGTTGGACTTTCGTTTCCAAAATTCTCGTCAAAACGGAGATTTGGTTGAATATGGCCGACATGAATGTGGAATATCCCAAACTGAAAAATAAAAAGTTAGTTCCATTTTTTTCTGCATTTGTGTTTATTTCTTACCACTCGGTGTTCGTCCAGTAGTTGATTATGAGTAAACCTTGTCGAAGCCTGGATACTGTTTCGACAGACTGATCGTGAGATTTGGCCGCGTTTATAACACGCAACACGGCCATGGCATCTCTTAATAGAATCGAAAAAACTAAAGACCATTCTAAACAATTAGCTTCCATAAATAACTGTAGTAAATATCTAAAAATTAAAAAAAATTGTAAGAGGCTTCTTTTGAGAATCATCGCTACGAGGATGGATCAAATATTACATTTCATTAAAGCACTTTCCTTCCTCTAAGCGAAACCAACTGGAACAGTCAATCTGGAGAGAAAATTGCCAGGGTTTTGAATAAAATATTGTTGAGTAATCAAAATAGTTTCGGTTTTTGTAGCAATTTGAAAAATGTGTGAAAAATTGTATAAAAAAGATGGGAAGGTATAAAGTGAGCAAAAACATATTAAACCCTTCCACAAACAATCTGCTGTTACTATTCTTGTTTTACAATTTAATAATCGATCCAGATGCTACTCTTAAGGTGTATAACAAGGTTTGGACGTTATTAATCAAGTCTTTATAGTCCAGACTTATTGCTATGTGATTATAAACTATTGACGTAATTATAATACAGTCGAAAAAAAATTCCTATCCGTAAAATGCGTTTTCAAAAGCGAAATATTAGTTTTATGTTAATAAAAAGAGTAAAACTAAAAAAAAACAATAAAATTACAAGTACCTATCTTAAAATTTTCATAATTTTTTCATTAAATAGTGGAATTAATTAGAAACATTTAGTTTCATTTAAAAAAGTAATATTAGTAGATTCCACAAAGTAAGGGTCCAAACAGTAAATTCAATAAAAATTACATTTGTGTGATTTTAAATAACAACAAAAAAAGAAACATTTTTGGTGATTTTAAATGAAAACAACACAAAAAGAAACAATTATTTTGCTTTAAACAAAAATACAAGAAGAATTAGATGCAAATGAATTGTGTTTTTATATAAAAACAACACAACAAGTAACGTTTATTTGTGTTTTTAGATAAAAACAACACAAAAATAATAATTTGATAGTGTTTTTGAATAAAAACAACACAAAAAGAAACATTAAAAAAAACTCTTTATTCAAAGTTTGTCATCCGTGATACAATTGTCAAAAAAAAAATAAAGTCGATGGTCTGGCGTTCCTTTGATTTCTTGTGTTCTTCTGAGGTAAGAATGGATCCTTGCGACTGTGGCATTATTATGGTTATATTTGTAACTTTGTCCCTGGAATAGAATTTTAGCTCCCAGCTGAAAAACAGGGTCTCGATATTTGATTGGGTTTTAGTTTTGGAGAAGTTGATTTTGTTTTGTTTTATTTTGTGAGTTGGGGGTGGTTCAGATACGTCTGAAGACTGAAATGAATTTGTCCTGTTGATTATTTTGAATGGGTGGGTTTGGGGTTGAGCAACCAAGTTATGTGAACAGTGAACCGTGCAGAAGCCTACACCCACTATATCGGATGCCTTCTGCGCCATTAGCGGCTTTGAGCACTTTTCGAAGATCTACTGGCAGACAGTATTTGTGAAAGTTAGCCGAGATTTTTGTTATGAAGTCTTTGATGGTGGGTATGTCGGCTTTGTCATGTAACCATGAGGTTCTTGGAAGTTTAGGATAGCAATATGGGTATTTGATTGCTATTCTACGACACCTGTTTTGCACCATTTGCAGTGTGTAAAAGTTTTGTTTAGTTCCTGTGAAATATACTGGTGCTGAATATGTTAATATAGGTCTGATGATTACTGTGTGTGCTAATGAGTGGATATAACTGGCCCATTGCAATTTTAGTTTTTTGCACTTGCTTACCAATATGCGCGTTGGCATTAGTGTTCCCTTGTATGGTGTAACCCAGTTATTTTAAAGTGGTTCTGGGTGCAATAGTGTGTCCGCCGATACAAAGCTGCGATTGCATTGGGCTGTTTTTCCTGGATCTTCTCCTGAGTAATAAATTCTCTGTTTTGGAGGCATTTATGAGTAGTTTTTGGTTGTTAAAGTATGGGATGATTTGTGTGTTGATGTGTGTTTGAATATTTGTGAGTGCATGGTCGGGGTCCTTTGCTAATGATACAAAACAACTGTCATCAGCATACATGGCAGTTAATATGTTTGGGGATGTTGGGAGGTCGTGAATAAATATTGAATAGAGCAATGGTGATAGTACTGATCCCTGCGGAACACCTGCCTGGATGAGGTAAGGGCCCGCTGTGTTATCGTTGATTTTTGAGTAGAATTTTCTATCTGTTAAGTATGAATATAAAATTTTAATTAAATAGTCTGGGGTTTTTATTTTTATTATTTTATGTATTAGACCCTCGAGCCCTACAGAATCAAAAGCTTTTTCTATATCAATTGCGATCATAATGGCTTTATTTTGCTCCGCAAAGCCTTCTCTGATGTGGTTTGGAGCTCTGATTGTTTGTGCAATGGTATTATGTCCACTCCTGAATCCGCACTGCTCGGGGGGTATAATTTTGTGTTTATCAGTGAAGTATCTTTAGGATAATTTTGTCTATCACCTTTGCAATATTGTTTAGTAATGATATTGGTCGGTAGCTATCTACATAACATGGTTGTTTATTAGCTTTGATGATGGGAATTATGTTGGCAACTTTGAGCGTATCGGGTTAGTGGCCAGTTTTGATTATATAGTTTGTGATGTGCGTTAGTCGCACCAAACATTTTTTTGGGAGGTTTTTAAGTAAAATGTTATGAATGCCAACATTTCCTGGTGCTGTTTTACTTTTTAATTGTTGAATTACTTTATATATTTCTATGTAAGTTGCTGGGTTGTTTGTGTTATGTAATTGTGATGCAGTGTATGTTGTGAATTATATGTAAAGTTATTTCTGAAGTACTCTCCAAATTTTTCTGCGATGTCGGTCATGTTTGTAATTATATGTCCATTATTATTAATTTTTGTTATTTCTTTATATTGGTTTTTGAAATATCTGGTGATTTTCCATAAATAATTATCTTCAGGTTTAAGTTTGCTTAAGTAAGTTGAACAGTTGTAGTTTTTATATTCCTTAATTGGAGTGTTTATTGTGTTTTGATAATGTTTTATCACTGTCGTGTCTTGTTTGCTGCCATCTTTCTTATTTTATTTTTGTCGTCTATTAGTTTGGTAATATAATTGGGAAGGGTGTTGTGTGTATGTATTTTAGGTTTTAGAACGGTTGAGTTGCTTCTTGCGGCGATAATTGTATCTTGTAATGATTCTATTATTTTTGTTAAGTGTTCGGGGTTGTGAATTTTGTCTGTAATGTTTATATTATGTGTCTCCTGAATTTAATCCAGCTTGTGGTTTTGTAATCGTATGTGTTAATGCTAGGATTTTATATATTTTGTGGGAGTTTTAGGTTAATAAGCACGGAATCGTGATCGGAGTTTAAGTCTGTGAGTGTTTTGATTTTAGTGATGTTATTAATGTTTTTTCCTATGGCAATATCAAGTGTACTAGGGGTGTGGTTTGAGGCAAAAAGGAAGTGGGTAGGGTCGTATGTGCTGTATATATTACAGTTCGAGTTATCGCAGAATCTAAGGAGAGTACTTCCGTTTTGATTCGGGTATTTTGCGTATTTATCCCACTGAGAGTGTTTACAATCTAAACCCCAACAATTAAGACTTTATTGTGAGATTTTGTGATGTTAAAGAAGTCAGATTCTTTAAGCTTATTGTTAGGGGAATTTTATGCCCCAACTATTTTTATTTTGTTATCGAGAAGTATGGCGATATGCTGAATTGATATGTTGTTTTGTTGCAATAGTTTGAAGTTTATGCCTTTTTTGATTAATAATGCGATACCACCACCTCTGGCATCATAGGTGCGATCTTGTCTAAATAAACGATATTCTGGGGTTTTAAATTTTATTGTTTTGTTTGAGGAGCGTCTCGATTAGAAAGAAAATATCTGGTTTGTGAATGTCGAGAAAATGTCGAATTAAGTGGAGTTTGGAAATTACTCCTTGTATATTACAGAAAATAATTTTGATGTTATATCGTTTTTGAGAGCCTGTTTTACCACCTACCTGCCTAGATGTCATATTTTTCAATTCCAGCTACAAAGTTATTGTATGTTGTGAATTTCTCCATTTTGTTGGTCACTTTTCTCATCTCCTGGAGTAGATCAGAAACGGCTCTTGCAAGTTCGTCTAGATTTACCAACGAATGTAGTTCTTTGAAAAGGTTATTTATTTCTGTGAGTTTATTTACATTGCTGTTGGAGTTGAGGGAATGGATGTTGTGTTTATTTGATGGGGGGTTGAGGGATGAGGTTTTGAGTTGGTTAAGGAGCGTTTTTGGAAGGTAGTCTATATCATTGTTCTTCTGTTTCCAGGGGTTTTCATTGGGTAAGGGGACAGGAATGTATTTAGTAGGGGGTTGGTTTGGGCTTTTGGGTTGACACTCTTCTTTCTTCTAACCAGACTCTTCTCTTTATGAACTCTGAACAGATTTCCGCATTTGCGGGATGATCCCCTTGGCAGTTGGCGCATCTGGCTGGGATAGTTCTTTCCTTTGTACATTCCGGTGTCAAGTGTGAGCCTGCGCATTTGAGACACCTGAGTGTTCTGCCGCAGTTCGAAGTGGCGTGGCCCCATAGCTGGCAGATGTGGCACTGGTTTATGGGTTTGTTCTGTCTTCTGTGCTCCCATTGCACTCGAGTATGTTCAATGACTCTGACGTTTTTATTAAGGAAGTCCAGTGTATTTTGGAGCTTGTCACAACCAGATATAGTGGGCGTCCCTTAGTTGTCATTCTTTTTGTATGTGTTTTCTGATTCGTCCGTAATGTCCGTTATTTGCAGTCCTTCCGCGAGCCTTCGTAAAACAAACGCATGCGATTATTCTTCACGTCTAGAATATGTGTGGAACTACACTTTTTCTTATTTAAGAGTGTTTTTGAGTTTTTCAAAGTCTTCAACTTCTTTTGTGAAGACAATTGACGAATTGTTTGTATACTTCATTTCAAAAGGGCTGCGAATGTCCTCTTTTAATTTTTTGACCATTTCTCTGTGGGCTGATACATTTCCTTCTATAACAATAGGGGTGCATGAGGAATTATTTTTCTTTTTAGGTGAAGCTTTAGGCCTTTTGTTCTCTTGCTTGTTCTCGTTTTCGTCGTCTGTACTATAATTGAATAATTGAATTTTCTTTCTCAGTGTGGTCGTCTTTTTATGAGTTTCACCGTCTGAGGTTTCTGAGAGAGAAGCGTACTTGTTTTGGATCTCAGTTATTTGCTGCTTCTTAGATTAGTTGATTATTTTGTTGAAGGACATGAATTTTTTGGGTTTTTCGTATCCTGGTGGCACTGCAGCTTCGGTTTCCATTGGTTCGTTTTGTGTAATTTGATTTGTCTTAGCTAGATTTCTGGCAATTATTGTTTTCGGTTTTTTAACGATTTTTTGGTATTGCGGTACAACATTGTCTGCAGTTGTTACTGCGTTTGATTTATCTGCTTCCTCCATTTCTTTCGCCCAGGAGATGTTTGTCGGTTTATGTATTAGAACTTCCGTTATGGTTGTTTTGCTGGATATCACCGGTGAGATTTGACTGTCATTGGCATCGTCTGAGGAATTATCGCTACTACGTTGACATATCATGTCTTTTCCCATGGGTACAGCAATTTGTTCTGAGTTTATCCTCCAAACCCGATGACGAAGTGTTTTTGGTAGAATTTCCTCTGCAATCTGGGAAGGATAGTTCAGAATTTGTATGCGATTTGTCGCTGTCAAGAGTGTTGTTCTTGGTTTTGATATTTTTTGTGTGTTTAGATACTGGACGCTTTTCAGCCTTATTTACAAGTGATTTTGGATTAACTGCTGTTTGATTTGGCAGATTCCGATTATCTATTATTGGGACACCTGGTGTACTATTCGTTTGTTGATGAATTGGCATGTTATTTTTATCAAATCCTAATAAATTCCCCGAAGGGGACGTGTTTGTTTTGTTTGTTTCACTAATCACTGTGAGTTTTTGTTACTTTCAGCTTTTAAAAATTTTATTCACAGGCTGATAGGATAACTATTTATTAATTATCCAGTCCCGAGATAACGAACTTCTCTAGCGCTTCGAATGTCGGCACTTGTTTACGCTTCGAGAGTCAAATGGATACTGAAGAAACATTTAATTGTGTTTTTTAACAAAAATACCAGAAAAAAGAACGTTTGATTGTGTTTTTAGATAAAAACAATACAAAAATAATAATGTGTGTGTGTTTCTAGATAAAAACAGCACAAATAGATACAGATGATTGTGTTTTTGAAAAAAAAAACAACACAAAAAGAAACATTGAGTTATGTTTTTAACCAATATACCAGAAAAACAAACGTTTGATTGTGTTTTTAGATAAAAACAACACGAAAACAAACATTTGTTTACAAATTATAACAAAAACACTGTTGTACATAGAAAAATAACTCACCTTAATTGGACTTCAGATCTTTGCGACCCCTTATTATCAGAATTGGACAGTTGTTCTAATATTTTAGTGGACGGAACTTCCCAATTATCAAGACCAGGTAGACCTAAATCTCTCTCATCACCCCAAACGGAACTAATCGTACTCATCATGGATTCGTCTATGGCGGAATTTAATGTAGTCGATTTCATACCGATATTAAAATTCGATATAAAACCGTCGGACATTTTTTTTTCAGAATGTTCCACCGTTACGATTTTATCTCTATCTAAATGTGTGCTGCAGATACTTTGTTCATCTAAATCAGTCTCACCGATTTGACTGGTTTGGTCTAAAGTATTAACGGGTGTTATTAGACCGGTGTATGGTAGACCTTGCAGCGACATGTAACCGCTGTCACCGATACGACTGGAAGTCGCCGGGTAATTAAAAACGTCCACCTTTAAAGATCTCAGTTGATCTTCCATGTTAGAAGTTGGACTTTCTAACGACGTTTGAGGAGCTGTGAAAATAAAAATTAAACTCCTGTGTATTAAATTTTATATTCAATAAACTTACTGGAGATGCTTTTTTTCGGCATGGTAAAATTAGAACTCGGATAAGGCCAACAGAAATCTTCGTGTACTTGTTTTAGAGTTTTTACGAAATCGTCTACTTTTGCAGCTCGATCCTTTTCTTTAGCTAACCACGTTACTAAATGAAAATCGAGATATGCAGCGAAATATCCCAGATCTGTCAGTCTACGAACGGATAATAATCGCCGTGCGTGTTTTTGTAAAATTA
The DNA here is from genome assembly GCA_947563755.1 of Lochmaea crataegi. Lineage (NCBI taxonomy): Eukaryota > Metazoa > Arthropoda > Insecta > Coleoptera > Chrysomelidae > Lochmaea > Lochmaea crataegi. The sequence goes on along the minus strand of OX387426.1, from coordinate 48,884,893 downwards.
CGTCTATGAAAAATTCTTCAGAGGTATTAGTTTTCGAAGTCCTGCAAATAAATAATATTCTAATTAAAATAGAAATTAAGTACGAGAATGTATTTGAACTACTTTCCAGTGTAGGACGAGTGGAAAAAAGTAAGAAGGTTTTGCAGCACCTATACATACGCCGCTACTGCTGTACTACCATATTTTAAAGATAATACTACCAGATTTTTAATTTTGTAGAGTAAAATTTAAAAAAAATATGAAATTTATTTCTTAGTTTGAAATTTGACACTAAATTTTCGAATGTATACTAGAAAACGTTGGGATTAAGGGCAGAACGATGTGTATGTCAGTAGATGTTCGACTAAAAGCCAAGAGACTCTATTTGAACTACTTTTCAGTATAGGACGAGTTGGAATTAACGGCAGAAGGACGAGTATGTCAGTAGATGTTCGACTAAAAACCCAGAGACTACATTTGAACTACTTTTCATTACAGGACGAGTTGGAATTAACGGCAGAAGGACGAGTATGTCAGTAGATGTTCGACTAAAAACCCAGAGACTACCTTTGAACTACTTTTCAGTACAGGACGAGTTGGAATTAAGGGCAGAAGCAAGTGTATGTCAGTAGATGTTCGACTAAAAACCCAGAGACTACATTTGAACTACTTTTCAGTATAGATCGAGTTGGAATTAAGGACAGAAGGACGTGTATGTCAGTAGACGTTCGACTAAAAACCCAGAGACTACCTTTGAACTACTTTTCAGTATAGATCGAGTTGGAATTAAGGACAGAAGGACGTGTATGTCAGTAGACGTTCGACTAAAAACCCAGAGACTACCTTTGAACTACTTTTCAGTATAGGACGAGTTGAAATTAAGTGCAGAAGCAAGTGTATGTCAGTAGATGTTCCACTAAAAGCCAAGAGACTACATTTGAACTACTTTTCAGTATAGGACGAGTTGGAATTAAGGACAGAAGGACGTGTATGTCAGTAGACGTTCGACTAAAAACCCAGAGACTACCTTTGAACTACTTTTCAGTATAGGACGAGTTGAAATTAAGTGCAGAAGCAAGTGTATGTCAGTAGATGTTCGACTAAAAGCCAAGAGACTACATTTGAACTACTTTTCAGTATAGGACGAGTTGGAATTAAGGACAGAAGGACGTGTATGTCAGTAGACGTTCGACTAAAAACCCAGAGACTACCTTTGAACTACTTTTCAGTATAGGACGAGTTGAAATTAAGTGCAGAAGCAAGTGTATGTCAGTAGATGTTCCACTAAAAGCCAAGAGACTACCTTTGAACTACTTTTCAGTATAGATCGAGTTGGAATTAAGGACAGAAGGACGTGTATGTCAGTAGACGTTCGACTAAAAACCCAGAGACTACCTTTGAACTACTTTTCAGTATAGGACGAGTTGAAATTAAGTGCAGAAGCAATTGCATGTCAGTAGATGTTCGACTAAAAACCCAGAGACTACATTTGAACTACTTTTCAGTATAGATCGAGTTGGAATTAAGGACAGAAGGACGTGTATGTCAGTAGACGTTCGACTAAAAACCCAGAGACTACCTTTGAACTACTTTTCAGTATAGGACGAGTTGAAATTAAGTGCAGAAGCAAGTGTATGTCAGTAGATGTTCCACTAAAAGCCAAGAGACTACATTTGAACTACTTTTCAGTATAGGACGAGTTGAAATTAAGTGCAGAAGCAAGTGTATGTCAGTAGATGTTCCACTAAAAGCCAAGAGACTACATTTGAACTACTTTTCAGTATAGGACGAGTTGTAATTGAGAGCAGAAGCAAGTGTATGTCAGTAGATGTTCCACCAAAAGCCAAGAGACTACATTTGAACTACTTTTCAGTATAGGACGAGTTGTAATTGAGGGCAGAAGCAAGTGTATGTCAGTAGATGTTCCACTAAAAGCCAAGAGACTACATTTGAACTACTTTTCAGTATAGGACGAGTTGTAATTGAGAGCAGAAGCAAGTGTATGTCAGTAGATGTTCCACCAAAAGCCAAGAGACTACATTTGAACTACTTTTCAGTATAGGACGAGTTGTAATTGAGGGCAGAAGCAAGTCTATGTCAGTAGATGTTCCACTAAAAGCCAAGAGACTACATTTGAACTACTTTTCATTACAGGACGAGTTGGAATTAACGGCAGAAGGACGAGTATGTCAGTAGATGTTCGACTAAAAACCCAGAGACTACCTTTGAACTACTTTTCAGTACAGGACGAGTTGGAATTAAGGACAGAAGCAAGTGTATGTCAGTAGATGTTCGACTAAAAACCCAGAGATTACCTTTGAACTACTTTTCAGTATAGGACGAGTTGAAATTAAGTGCAGAAGCAAGTGTATGTCAGTAGATGTTCCACTAAAAGCCAAGAGACTACATTTGAACTACTTTTCAGTATAGGACGAGTTGAAATTAAGTGCAGAAGCAAGTGTATGTCAGTAGATGTTCCACTAGAAGCCAAGAGACTACATTTGAACTACTTTTCAGTATAGGACGAGTTGTAATTGAGAGCAGAAGCAAGTGTATGTCAGTAGATGTTCCACTAAAAGCCAAGAGACTACATTTGAACTACTTTTCAGTATAGGACGAGTTGAAATTAAGTGCAGAAGCAAGTGTATGTCAGTAGATGTTCGACTAAAAACCCAGAGACTACATTTGAACTACTTTTCAGTATAGGACGAGTTGGAATTAACGGCAGAAGGACGAGTATGTCAGTAGATGTTCGACTAAACACCCAGAGACTACATTTGAACTACTTTTCAGTATAGGACCATAGGACGAGTTGAAATTAAGTGCAGAAGCAAGTGTATGTCAGTAGATGTTCGACTAAAAACCCAGAGATTACCTTTGAACTACTTTTCAGTATAGGACGAGTTGGAATTAACGGCAGAAGGACGAGTATGTCAGTAGATGTTCGACTAAAAGCCCAGAGACTACATTTGAACTACTTTTCAGTATAGGACGAGTTGAAATTAAGTGCAGATGCAAGTGTACGTCAGTAGATGTTCGACTAAAAGCCAAGAGACTACATTTGAACTACTTTTCAGTATAGGACGAGTTGTAATTGAGGGCAGAAGCAAGTGTATGTCAGTAGATGTTCCACTAAAAGCCAAGAGACTACATTTGAACTACTTTTCAGTATAGGACGAGTTGTAATTGAGAGCAGAAGCAAGTGTATGTCAGTAGATGTTCCACTAAAAGCCAAGAGACTACATTTGAACTACTTTTCAGTATAGGACGAGTTGAAATTAAGTGCAGAAGCAAGTGTATGTCAGTAGATGTTCGACTAAAAACCCAGAGACTACATTTGAACTACTTTTCAGTATAGGACGAGTTGGAATTAACGGCAGAAGGACGAGTATGTCAGTAGATGTTCGACTAAACACCCAGAGACTACATTTGAACTACTTTTCAGTATAGGACGAGTTGAAATTAAGTGCAGAAGCAAGTGTATGTCAGTAGATGTTCGACTAAAAACCCAGAGATTACCTTTGAACTACTTTTCAGTATAGGACGAGTTGGAATTAACGGCAGAAGGACGAGTATGTCAGTAGATGTTCGACTAAAAGCCCAGAGACTACATTTGAACTACTTTTCAGTATAGGACGAGTTGAAATTAAGTGCAGATGCAAGTGTACGTCAGTAGATGTTCGACTAAAAGCCAAGAGACTACATTTGAACTACTTTTCAGTATAGGACGAGTTGTAATTGAGGGCAGAAGCAAGTGTATGTCAGTAGATGTTCCACTAAAAGCCAAGAGACTACATTTGAACTACTTTTCAGTATAGGACGAGTTGTAATTGAGAGCAGAAGCAAGTCTATGTCAGTAGATGTTCCACTAAAAGCCAAGAGACTACATTTGAACTACTTTTCATTACAGGACGAGTTGGAATTAACGGCAGAAGGACGAGTATGTCAGTAGATGTTCGACTAAAAACCCAGAGACTACCTTTGAACTACTTTTCAGTACAGGACGAGTTGGAATTAAGGACAGAAGCAAGTGTATGTCAGTAGATGTTCGACTAAAAACCCAGAGATTAGCTTTGAACTACTTTTCAGTATAGGACGAGTTGAAATTAAGTGCAGAAGCAAGTGTATGTCAGTAGATGTTCCACTAAAAGCCAAGAGACTACATTTGAACTACTTTTCAGTATAGGACGAGTTGAAATTAAGTGCAGAAGCAAGTGTATGTCAGTAGATGTTCCACTAAAAGCCAAGAGACTACATTTGAACTACTTTTCATTACAGGACGAGTTGGAATTAACGGCAGAAGGACGAGTATGTCAGTAGATGTTCGACTAAAAGCCCAGAGACTACATTTGAACTACTTTTCAGTATAGGACGAGTTGAAATTAAGTGCAGATGCAAGTGTACGTCAGTAGATGTTCGACTAAAAGCCAAGAGACTACATTTGAACTACTTTTCAGTATAGGACGAGTTGTAATTGAGAGCAGAAGCAAGTGTATGTCAGTAGATGTTCCACCAAAAGCCAAGAGACTACATTTGAACTACTTTTCAGTATAGGACGAGTTGAAATTAAGTGCAGAAGCAAGTGTATGTCAGTAGATGTTCCACTAGAAGCCAAGAGACTACATTTGAACTACTTTTCAGTATAGGACGAGTTGTAATTGAGAGCAGAAGCAAGTGTATGTCAGTAGATGTTCGACTAAAAACCCAGAGACTACCTTTGAACTACTTTTCAGTATAGGACGAGTTGGAATTAATGGCAGAAGCAAGTGTATGTCAGTAGATGTTCGACTAAAAACCCAGAGATTACCTTTGAACTACTTTTCAGTATAGGACGAGTTGGAATTAACGGCAGAAGGACGAGTATGTCAGTAGATGTTCGACTAAAAGCCCAGAGACTACCTTTGAACTACTTTTCAGTATAGGACGAGTTGAAATTAAGTGCAGAAGCAAGTGTATGTCAGTAGATGTTCCACTAAAAGCCAAGAGACTACATTTGAACTACTTTTCAGTATAGGACGAGTTGAAATTAAGTGCAGAAGCAAGTGTATGTCAGTAGATGTTCCACTAAAAGCCAAGAGACTACATTTGAACTACTTTTCAGTATAGGACGAGTTGTAATTGAGAGCAGAAGCAAGTGTATGTCAGTAGATGTTCCACCAAAAGCCAAGAGACTACATTTGAACTACTTTTCAGTATAGGACGAGTTGTAATTGAGGGCAGAAGCAAGTGTATGTCAGTAGATGTTCCACTAAAAGCCAAGAGACTACATTTGAACTACTTTTCATTACAGGACGAGTTGGAATTAACGGCAGAAGGACGAGTATGTCAGTAGATGTTCGACTAAAAACCCAGAGACTACCTTTGAACTACTTTTCAGTACAGGACGAGTTGGAATTAAGGACAGAAGCAAGTGTATGTCAGTAGATGTTCGACTAAAAACCCAGAGATTACCTTTGAACTACTTTTCAGTATAGGACGAGTTGAAATTAAGTGCAGAAGCAAGTGTATGTCAGTAGATGTTCCACTAAAAGCCAAGAGACTACATTTGAACTACTTTTCAGTATAGGACGAGTTGAAATTAAGTGCAGAAGCAAGTGTATGTCAGTAGATGTTCCACTAAAAGCCAAGAGACTACATTTGAACTACTTTTCAGTATAGGACGAGTTGTAATTGAGAGCAGAAGCAAGTGTATGTCAGTAGATGTTCCACTAAAAGCCAAGAGACTACATTTGAACTACTTTTCAGTATAGGACGAGTTGAAATTAAGTGCAGAAGCAAGTGTATGTCAGTAGATGTTCGACTAAAAACCCAGAGACTACATTTGAACTACTTTTCAGTATAGGACGAGTTGGAATTAACGGCAGAAGGACGAGTATGTCAGTAGATGTTCGACTAAACACCCAGAGACTACATTTGAACTACTTTTCAGTATAGGACGAGTTGAAATTAAGTGCAGAAGCAAGTGTATGTCAGTAGATGTTCCACTAAAAGCCAAGAGACTACATTTGAAGTACTTTTCAGTATAGGACGAGTTGTAATTGAGAGCAGAAGCAAGTGTATGTCAGTAGATGTTCGACTAAAAACCCAGAGACTACCTTTGAACTACTTTTCAGTATAGGACGAGTTGGAATTAATGGCAGAAGCAAGTGTATGTCAGTAGATGTTCGACTAAAAACCCAGAGATTACCTTTGAACTACTTTTCAGTATAGGACGAGTTGGAATTAACGGCAGAAGGACGAGTATGTCAGTAGATGTTCGACTAAAAGCCCAGAGACTACATTTGAACTACTTTTCAGTATAGGACGAGTTGAAATTAAGTGCAGATGCAAGTGTACGTCAGTAGATGTTCGACTAAAAGCCAAGAGACTACATTTGAACTAATTTTCAGTATAGGACGAGTTGTAATTGAGGGCAGAAGCAAGTGTATGTCAGTAGATGTTCCACTAAAAGCCAAGAGACTACATTTGAACTACTTTTCAGTATAGGACGAGTTGTAATTGAGAGCAGAAGCAAGTGTATGTCAGTAGATGTTCCACCAAAAGCCAAGAGACTACATTTGAACTACTTTTCAGTATAGGACGAGTTGTAATTGAGGGCAGAAGCAAGTGTATGTCAGTAGATGTTCCACTAAAAGCCAAGAGACTACATTTGAACTACTTTTCATTACAGGACGAGTTGGAATTAACGGCAGAAGGACGAGTATGTCAGTAGATGTTCGACTAAAAACCCAGAGACTACCTTTGAACTACTTTTCAGTACAGGACGAGTTGGAATTAAGGACAGAAGCAAGTGTATGTCAGTAGATGTTCGACTAAAAACCCAGAGATTACCTTTGAACTACTTTTCAGTATAGGACGAGTTGAAATTAAGTGCAGAAGCAAGTGTATGTCAGTAGATGTTCCACTAAAAGCCAAGAGACTACATTTGAACTACTTTTCAGTATAGGACGAGTTGAAATTAAGTGCAGAAGCAAGTGTATGTCAGTAGATGTTCCACTAAAAGCCAATAGACTACATTTGAACTACTTTTCAGTATAGGACGAGTTGTAATTGAGAGCAGAAGCAAGTGTATGTCAGTAGATGTTCCACTAAAAGCCAAGAGACTACATTTGAACTACTTTTCAGTATAGGACGAGTTGAAATTAAGTGCAGAAGCAAGTGTATGTCAGTAGATGTTCGACTAAAAACCCAGAGACTACATTTGAACTACTTTTCAGTATAGGACGAGTTGGAATTAACGGCAGAAGGACGAGTATGTCAGTAGATGTTCGACTAAACACCCAGAGACTACATTTGAACTACTTTTCAGTATAGGACGAGTTGAAATTAAGTGCAGAAGCAAGTGTATGTCAGTAGATGTTCCACTAAAAGCCAAGAGACTACATTTGAAGTACTTTTCAGTATAGGACGAGTTGTAATTGAGGGCAGAAGCAAGTGTATGTCAGTAGATGTTCGACTAAAAACCCAGAGACTACATTCTACATTTGAACTACTTTTAAGTATAGGACGAGTGAAACAGCATCTATACACGCACCGCCACTGCTTTACTACCATATTTTAAAGATTCTTCAAATTTTTGATGATATAATTTAAAAAGAAAACTTGAAAAACATAAAACTTACTTGTCAGTTTTTGTATTTCCAACTGAATTTGGCACAGATTTTTTTCTATCGTACTCGACCGAAGCGTTTGTATTTCCCGAAGTACTATTCGATCTTTCTACGAGTTTAGGTGAAATTGTCGTACTGTAACTTCGAACACGCGGTCCTTGCACGTTTCCCAAAATCAACGACAAATCCTCAGCGTTTGGACTAACTGAAGGTGTCGTTTGAGGCATACCCAATTTCGTCGGCAGTATGAAAGACGTTCGAGGTGATTCGGACTCGACATCATTCGGATCTACAATTAATTTAAAAACATTTGTAGGTTATGACTATTAATCTCCATCAAGCGTCAAGAAAATATGACGCCAAATAAATATAACAATTGACACAGTCTCAGCGTTGACATCTAAAATATGACAATATGACAAATATGACAAATAATAACGTTACTTACCTATTGCTCTTAAAAACCGAACCAAATCTTTGGCCAATTTCCATTTCGACTTGTCCAACGCCGTGTTCAATAACAAAGTAGCGTACTGTCGACTAACAGACGACGTTTCTAAATTCTAAAAGTACATCATCAAATTAATATTCCCACTGCTGAAAATGTAACTTACTTGTAAGATAATTAAATAGGACGCAGCCGTATCGAGTTGTCCTTTACCCATGCATTCTTGGAATAGATCCTTAGGTTTGCCGGCGACTGAAAATAGATACGGCCATAGAGCGATTTCGGTTTTTCGAGCACATTGTACGACGGTTTGTAAATATACAGGGTATTCCATTATGAATTCCAATACGCTAGGTAATTGAGCATCCGGAATCGGTTCTTTGCTGGTCGCTTCTTCTTCTAATACTTCATGTAGTAACAGTTCTAAAGAGTGTGGAAAGTACGGTAGACTCATACAACTTCTGGCTATCTCCCATGCATGATAACCTAAATTTCTTCTTATCAACTGTCTTAAAATTTGATGCAAATACACTTGACTCTGTAAATATTAGAATTTTTAAAAAATATTGTAAAAAATTTAAAAACACTCACCGTTCGCTGTAAAACACATAACGGCAAAGAAAAAGGAGAATTAGAATCGGAAGAATACAAAACGGTGTCGTTTTCGGCGCCGAGTATTATGGCGTCTTCGAATAAAATTGCTGAAAAATAAAAATTAATCAAAACGACTATTAACAGTTTGCTGTTGCTTACCTAATGGGTATATTCTTAGATGAAATGGTAACATTATTCGTTTCGACATAAAGGTATGTGTTTTGTCACCATCTCTTGGATATAAAGGTAACCACACTCGCATACCATGCGAACCGCAAAATAGCCACATAGCTTCGGTTAGGTGGGCCTTAAAATAAATAAAACTATTTTATTAACAAGTACATACACTGAATAGATATTTTCACAGGTTTCCTACCGATATTAAGGTTTCCATCTTTACCTTTACCATAAAAGTTGAAGAGAAGTGTACTAAAACCTGACTGAAAACCAAAATTATAAATATACATCGAAAATTTTAAAATAGAAAGGAAAAACTAGATTGACAGTTGATGGTACTTGCATATGAACACCTTCTTCTCGATTTTTAGGACTTCCTGGTCCCTGAACTTCTATCTATACAGTAGAAGTCGAAGAAAAGTGTACCGAAACATTACTGAAGACCAAAATAATCAAGATAGGAAGTCGAAGAAAAGTTTACCGAAACATGTCTGAAGAACAAAATCATGAAGATACATAGAAAATTTGAAGATTCAAAGTAAAAAGTACATCGAAACAAAGCACGCAAAGACCTTCTTCTTGAATGTCAGGACTTCCTGGTAGCTGATCTATCCATACAGTAGAAGTCTAAGAAAAGTGTACCGAAGACCAAAATCATAAAGATACATAGAAAATTTGAAGATCCAAGGCAAAAAGTGCATCGAAATATGATACACGACGAACTTCTACTCGATTTTCAGGATTTCCTGGTCGCTGAGTTTCTATCCATACAGTAGAAATTGAAGAAAAGTGTACGGAATCTTGCCCAAAGTATAAGAAAGAGGGTACCGAAGCATGATTGAAGACCGATATAATAAAAATACATAGAAAATCGGAAGATACAAAATAAAAAGAGCATCAAAAGATGATGGTGATCCCACACAACCAACTTTTCCTAGATTTTCAAAACTTTCTGATTACTGAAATTTCTGTTAAATAAAAGTGTACCGAAGCACGACTGAAGACCAGAATCATAAAGATACATAGAAAATTTGAAGATCCAAAGAAAAAAGTGCATCAAAATATGATACACAAAGTCCTTCTTCTCGAATTTCAGGACTTTCAGATCGCTCAACTTTTATCTATACAGTGGAAGTTGAAAAAAAATTACCGAATCTCGACCAAAGTATAAAAGGGCATTGAAACATGATTGAAGACCGATATCATAAAAGTTCATCCAAAATCGGTAAACAGAGCATTAAAGGATGATTGTGATCCCAGACAACGACCTTTTACTCGATTTTCATGGCTTCCTGGAGTACCAAAACATGATTAAAAGTTATGAAAGTGAATTAAGCAGATGATTAAAGTCCGAACCCAATAAGCACTTTTCAGTTCTTGTTGCACATCAATTCATTAAGTTTTAACACACTACACCTTTCCATGCACTTATACAATCTACACAATTAAAGCTATGAGAGATATACCATCATGGAGCGCTGTAGGGGGTGGATGATAAACAGTAAATATTTCACTGCTACACTTGATATGTTTACCTTACCTTTTCTAACCTTCTTTGACGGGGCACCCAAACGTTTTCCACGCAACTAGCAAGCACGGTAGGTAGAAGAGCACCGTATTTTTCTCCATTCCTAACTTCTCTCTGAACCAAAAGTAGACGACCGCTTACGTTCAACAAAATACTCTCAGAAACGTTGTGTTGGCATCTAGCCGTTTCCGTTCTCAACGAAGTCAAAGTAACAGAAGCTATACACGCGGGATGAATCGCCAATGCAGAGATATCCACAACCTGAGATTTTACCACGTCGACATCTCCAACTAAAAAAAATCAATATCAGTAATCAATAAATAGGATTGAAATTTGACTTACCGTTGTCGTTTAACTGCAGCTGCCAAATACAAACTTGTGCATTAGAACCTAAAGTTATTAATTGATCTAGCAAAATATTAATAAGTAATATAGGGGCAGGTACTCTAACTATCCTCGCGAAATTATTATCCAACTTCGATTCGCGCGGATAAAATCTTAATTCTTCCCCATTATCTAAAATACTATAACAACCCATCACCATGTATTCCCTCCACCATAACAATCCTCCGGCTACTATAAAATCCTTTTCCTGCGTTTCATTACCAAACAATTTCCATCTTCTTGATAGAACTGAATAATGAGCCAACCCGGTCCTGCCTAAAATAATCAAAATTGTTATTCTAATATCAGTTAAAATTTTTTCATTAATAATACCTGCAATAGCAATGCTTAGACCTTCTGAGTCTATCGCTGAATACCGTATTGGCCAATTGGTGGCATAATACGTAGAAGGAACTGGTATTACCAACCATTGTCTTCCTTCTGCTAGGGTGGTTGAAAGGGAAAAACTATTTTCACCGAATAAATCTTCTTTTTTCGATTTACCCGAAAAAACTCTAATAAAAGTATTGGCAGAATTGACATAGAGTTTGTCTTCTCCTTGTAGATAGAGATGACTTTGATGGCTCTAAAACAAAATAATTAACTTTACCACTTTGAATAGTTTAAGAAAATCCCCAAGCATCTTTTGAATGCTCACAAAACAAACAACATATTTCTACTTACCATGCAGGGGTTGATCGCCAAGGCACTTTTAACGAAATCCAATTGAATTAAACTCGTTTGAGACGGATAATTATTTTCACAATCGGCTTGATCCCAATGCTTCCTAACCATCCATAGTTGATACCCTTCGCTGGCGAATTCCATGCAAGCAATCTGTAGAGGATTACTTTTTTCTAGATCAATATTTAATCCGTAATCCCAGCCTAACGAACACATAAGCAGTGCTCCAAAAGTGGACCAAAGCGCTATACCACCTTTAGACCAAGATGCTACTAAGGCACAACCATCTGGTGTCCACAGTACCTCCTGAACAGAACCTATAAAGTTATTTTATGAATATTGAAAAAAAATAATTAATAAAAAGTACTTACCTGGATCACCAGGATAATCTTTACTGCTAAGCACACAACTATGGGATATTTCTAGGCCCCCTGTACTTTCATCTATTGTATAAACAATACATTCAGAATTTAGGCGACCAAAAGTTATTAAACGGAATTTGTGGTTGATAATTGTACAGGTAGCATCGTCTATTCCTTGAGCCCAGATGCCTTGTACTTGATTTGGATCGAATTTTAACGAAGGAGCTGTTAAAAATGCGGCTCTGCCGTCGTTAAGTACTATCGAAAACCCACCAACTAAAGGGGAATATTCGATATCAGTTATATGGATATTTTCTTCAACTATTGGAACTGCTTTGGCAACTTGCTGGTTTATACAAAATGGTATTCTTCTTAAATCCAAAGCGTAATCTCTATTTTGTGTTCCATCCCATCTGTACCTTAAAACGTGGTTGTTTGTAGTCGATACCATTATTTCCATCATGGTAATACATACAACACCCGTTATTTGGCCGTCCCATACTGATATTTCTTCGGCCTAAAAATATAATTTAAACAATTTATCATTCGATTCATGATTGATAAATTTCTCTTACCAATATTAACTTCAGAGGTGGAATCGTTTCCTTGATGAACAATTCGGCACTTTCTCTCCTGAGGTTCACATGTGGAGAATCAGTCTGATGGTAGAGACCTTTATGATCAGGTGGAACTTCTATTTTGTAAAAAAGTAGATGACCTTCCGAAGTCTAAGATCACAATATAAACATTAGTTTCACTTAGTTCTGATATTATAGTAATACTTACAGCAATGACAATCATGCTTGAATCTGGTTTCCATTCTACAATAACGTTTGTCCCAAATTTTTCTATGGATATTCGTGAACGACGATGAAATGCTATTGGTACACATGGCTGCAATATATTTTAAAAAATCCTTACATTACCCAATAAAAAAGCATGAAATATGTGGGAAACAATTATAAAATTTACTTTCACACGAGTTAAACATAGCTGAATAACTTACAAACACAGAGACAATATTATAACACTCTACGGATTAAACATAAGGTTTCTTATCAGTGTGTTTACATTTCTTAATACTCGAATGTTAATAGACTTAAAGAATAGAATATTAATCCAATTTAAATTTTTTTATGTACACCTATATATTGATTAACATACTTACTCTACAGAACCAAATTCCTAGACAATCATCAGTAATAATAGCGAATAATATTCTGTCTCTATTGGTTGTTATATGTTTTATTGTAGAATCACCCAACTCGGGTGTTTTGATCACTTTTGGCCAACCAACTGGGAAATACATGTTATTTTACCATTATATCAAGTTTGATAACTAGAAACAATTATATCACATGTTGAAAGAGGTTAATTGTGAAATCTTCATTGTCTCACAGTGAATTAATTTTTAAATGCCCTAGACAAGACAAATTACAGACAGTACAAAAATAAAATAAACACAACTGACATATGGGTGACATTTTGAAGGGACGTGTGACGTAAACCACAGATCACACGTAAACCATAGATATCGCCAGAACCTACGTAGACCGGAGTTCAGTTTAAGGTCAGTGTGACCAACCAAAAGTGGTTTTTATGACAAGAATGACAGTTAATGTCTACCATTCGAAACATAAGATTTTTGCAGGTTATTTATCATTGCGAACATCTATATTGCTTCATTAATACAATGAATACACCCCCGAAGCGTAAATCTTAAAATTTAAAATGACGTTTTAACTGAATTATCAATGCATCGGTGGCCAGTAATTCTAGGAACTTTCGGCAAATCGCCAATTCTCTTCTGTCATTATGTCACTATCAGATGTCAGTGTTATTTGTTTTTGTTGATATTCGTTTAATCGTTTATGTTTATCTTCCATACTTTTGTAGTAGTTCTAGTTAGTTGTATCACTTTATTCTTCTGATTGCTTTTTCCACTGACATCTGACATAACTAGTGACATAATGACAGAAGAGAATTGGTGATTTGCCTAAAGTTCCTAGAATTACTGGCCACCGATGCATGAGAATTCAGCTAAAACGTCATTTTAAATTTCAAGATTTACGCTTTGGGGGTGTATGCATTGTTTTAATAAAGCAATATAGATGTTCGTAATGATAAAAAACTTGCAAAAATCTTATGATTTGAATGGTGGACATTAACTGTCATTCTTGTCATAAAAACCACTTTTTGTTGGTCACACTGACGTTAGACTGAGCTCCTCTATTCACGCCAAGGATAAAGTAGGCAACCAAAAACACATTCAGTGGAACGCTTTTCTTATAAAATAGTTATGGTTGGTTAAATTTTAAGTTGGCACTACTGGACTTTTTGAAGTAGTAAATCACAGCACACCCTCTGTGCAGTGTACTGTAGGGATGGGAATTTTAGTTCCATGCTTTGAGCGTTGCAACGGCTACCGCTCCAGAAAAATAGCGTTACGAAATACCGTTTCTCTGGAGCGACTTCCGAGTTTAGCTACTAGAGTTAAGGCCGATTTATAAACTTGCAGTTGCCGTTCCCGTTGAAAGTTAAAAAGCTACTTTCACACTTGCGCATTTATATTCTCCGTTGCTGTTACCGTTCCCTGATTCATTCATATATTTGGGTTGTGCTTATCAGTCCAGGCACTTGAACTGAATCTTTGTACCGTGTCCCATGTTATCTACTTCCATTCCAGAAGTTCCATGTCTTCTATGAAGGCCACTAGTTTGACTGGAGGGATTTTCAGTAGTTGTGATGGTTGTATTAATTCCTCTCCAAAGTGCTTCCATCTAAGTTGTTGTAAGTTCTCGCAGAAGCAGAGTATGAGAGTAGGTGTTTCATCATCAAGGTCACATATGTACAGATGTTTCCTCAAAGGTGCAGAGTCCAATATGAGCGGCTATTTAGGTAAACAGAATAATATGAGCGACTATTTTGTTTTACACATAAATGTCAAAGTTTGACATAAATCAAACAGCGAAATTTGAAAATGTCTCGTTTTGGTTTATCTTCCAATACGGAAATTAATGATTATGTGAGCAAATCCATACCAGTGTTTACAAAGAGGAGTAAAGAGTCTGTATGGAGACAATTTATGCTAAATTATTAAATGGAAATTTAGCGGAAATTCCACGTTACCATGACAATAACCCAGCGGAAATTCCACGTTGCCATGACAACCATTGTCAAACAACATTAAAATAGTAAACGTGAAACGTCAAAGAAGAGGGAAATTGACAAAAATGTATTACGTTACTGTTTTTAAGTTAGAGACGTTACATTATCTAAACAACGAGCACGAATGTTTGCTTCCTGCCAATTAGGCAAACACCCATCCACACTACTCGCGATTCGCCGAGTCGTTGAAAATGTAATAGAAACTACTGAGAATCCCAAATAAACAATTCTTACACATGTGGTGTTTACGAATATAGAGAAGACTTTGTGTCGTTATATGGATTTTAATAAATTTGACATTTTGATATATCTAATGTGAAAAAATCTCCCTTATAATGTACATGTTTTAACCAGCTTTACACTACCAAACTTTTTAATGTTTTTCGTTTTGAAATAATTATTTAACGAGTGTTTTGAATTCTGTTAATCACATTCTATATTTATATAAATTCATTACAATGCGTTCACCTTTTCACCTGTTTGATGTACAAATATTTATTGCAATATAGGTACGATTATAAAATTATCTTTTTTTTTTCGTTGATTTTGATAATTTCCCGAAAAAATTTGAGAATTTTGGCTGATTTGCTTATATGTGAAAATGGTTCATTATCCTGCTAATAACGTAGATAATTTTGAAGTTCTCTTCTTTCTGGTCATTAATTTTCGGTTAATCACATAGATGGCTTTTCGAATTGAATCCAACCTAAAAGTCGTCACTGTATACTGCTCGCAAAAAGTATCCTGAAAAATGAATTAACATTAAAAATTTTCTTGAAAATACTTCGAACGACCTGAAAAATAACATGATTACATTTTAATTTTTCTAAAATAATATTTATATTCACTTCTAGGACGGCCGGTATATATAAATATTTGATAAACAACTTTACTTATTTAACGGCGGGTGACTAACGCTAAATTTTTGTCGATTTATATAAAGTAGCGAGTTGACTTTCGAATAGGAAACATCGGCGTGCGTTAGAAATTTTCGGTAACGTGTATCGTGTAGTGTAATGAATAGTGCCTCTATGGATTACTTGGATTACAATCTGATACATTTACGGTGAGTTTTCATTTTATTTACATACGAACAATTTTATTACAATAAATTGATTTTTAATATATAAACCAAGTATTTTACAATTGTTTATTAGATTTTAAATTTGCTTAGAACTTTTAGTACTTTTTGGACATTGAATAGACGAAAAATTTGGTTTATATTAAATGATTAGTAGGTTTTAAATTTGCTTCATCCTGAAAAATAATTTGGAAATTAGAATGAGTACATAATATTGTTTATTTATAATCTATTTTTGATTTCTTTTACTATTTTCTTATACCAAAATATTTAAAACACTTAAAAGGGGGCCGGTATACCTATATTCCTAGCTATGAAAAATTGTTCTTAAATGGGAGGTTAGTTCCGATAAACTGTACATATACTTATACCTCGTATTAGGGCTCCTATAAGGAATTTTAAATGACAATTTAAATGTGTATGCTTCCATTGTTTCTTAATATACAGAATATATTGTTTATTTATAATCCATTTTTGCATACTTTCACTATTTTCTTATACCAAAATATTTAAAATACTTAAAAGGGGGCCGGTTTATATTCCTAGCTATGAAAAATTGTTCTTATATGGGAGGTTAGTTCCGATAAACTGTACATAGGTATACTTATACCTCGTGTATTAATTAATTACTATTAAAATCTTTGTTGTTTTGATAAACTTTTTTTACTAGATCCTAGATCCAATAGATTTAGAAATTCTATTTTTTTTCTCCGAATCTATTGGATCTAGGAAAAAACTTCAAGAGTAAAAAAAGTTTTTCAAGACAACTGAGATTTTAAATAATATTTTTATTTCCCAAAACTCAATCTCGCAAAAATTTTTATATTGAATAAAGTAAGGGTTGATAATTTCACTACCTTATAATGTAACAGGAATGTTGAGAAAATACCGGTGGTTTCCCATCTTTACCCTAATTTGAGAAAAAAATTAAATCAATTTGATTCAGGATGATATCTTGGAAGGGGGTGGAATTAGGAAAGACTTATCATAATTTTATAAGGGAAATCACCTTCTGAATGTTTTCTCCTGTATCCATAAATAATTTTTTAATGCTGATTTTAAACATACGAACTTATTTCAATTCAATTCCCAAGATTTCTTTAGCTGAAATAACGACCAAAAAAATTATTATACAGAATGATTCGTTATAAAATAACCCTAGCATGCCTTTGTTTTGTTTCCCCGCAAATGTTGTTTTTCAGAATTTAAAATTATTAGTTTAATAAAATTATTTAGAATCGTTCTTTAATAATTATTTTATTCTTTGTTTTAGGTTTCCTAAAGTATTGGTCTACTCCAAAGGAGTGTGAGTATATACAGTAATTCTCAATTTCTATCAAATGACATCATATCGCTCAGTATCATCCTTCCTTTCTTTTACAAATTGGTACTTTTTTCAAAAGACATAGGTAAGCTATGTCATTCCTCATATTTTCTAAATACTATTCCTTTCGTTAATAAGTTGGTACTATTCAAAAGACATAGGTAAGCTATGTCAATCCGAATATTTCCTAAATACTATCCAGCCCTTTTTTTACAAAAGGTACTTTTTTCAAAAGACATAGGTACCTAAGTTATATGTCAATCCGAAAATTTTCTAAATACTATCCAGTCTTTCGTTAACAAGTAGGTACTTTTTTCAAAAGCTATGTCGTTCCTCGTATTTTTTGTGGTTTTTTTTCTGTCCTTTTTCCCCTGTTGGTGTCGGGTTATCAAAATATCGTAGATTTCTCAGTTGGTACATGCAAAATGGCAATTTATGACTAACAATTTTTTTCAGCGCTTCCTTTTCAGCATTACTAACACTTCTCTTACAGGCTTCAAGATGTCATCAAATGTTTTGTACATTTTTAATTTTGTTTGATTTTCTGTTCCAGGTTTTTTTTTAGGGATGGATTTATTTGGAATATATGCATATATTTAAACTTGCTGATAGGCCTATCTTATAATTTTACTTTTTTTTGTTCTAGGGCTTACATTAAAAATTTTCTTATTAATTTTGTTTTTTGTTTTAGAATTCTTATTAGGAAAGGATTTTTTAGGTTACAAAAGCGACTTTGCATTTTGCAGCTACAGAATTTTCATTAATATTTGGTAAAGTTTTTCTTTGCATGATTTTTTCTTAGCTGCATGGGTTTAAAATATGCATGAGGGTGGTAAAGTAGTGTAGATTTAGGGGTATTAGTATTTTAATTATAAAATATTGTATGCAAACATATCTTTATGTTGTAATTCGTGTTTCAATTTTTCGGCTCTTATAAAAAAATGTAAATATTTTATTGATATTAAACTTTTTTTATAATTGCTAAGTTTGCATTTATTTTATCTTGTTTGTAAATGTATATATCTGCACTTTGCTAGAGTAAAGATAAACTATGGTTTAGTGCAGCTGGTAGAGAACATCCAGCTTTCAGGGAGGGGCGCATTTTCTAGTTTTGTCTGTGATTTCCTCCACCGGTGGCGAATATTTTCCATCGGTTGTGAATATTTCAACCGTTTGATTATATTTTCTACCGATAAAGGGAATAACTTCCAGCCATGATGGGCAACGATTGCTTATATATAAGTATTTAATTCCATAAGTTTTGTACTGCTTCGGTTTTTTGTGAGTATATGATATTTTGTGTATTATAGTGAAATATTTAACTCCACTTTTACCATGGCTAATATAATTATTGTTTCTATTTGCCTTTTTTGTTCTGTTCTGAATCAAACTGTTACTTGAGAGATAACAGAAAATAGATCAGTAGTATCGAGCACATAAATCTGTAATAAATTATAGACAAATCTAATCATTATTATTAAGATGTTAGTTCTCTCCGAATTCTCAGTTTTCTTAAACCTGTACTTGTGCTTCTCACAAGTAATGTAATTTCAAACCTATATGAAATTTTTATTCCTACTTTATCCTAGAATATTTTAAATTACCTTTGGTAGGAACTGAAAAATTCCTCGTTTTCTTAAAGTCAACTCACGTCTCAGTTTTAAATGAAGCTGCACTACCATCCAATATTTCATTAAGCTCGCGAATGGACAGCCAAGGGAAACCAACCCCCCTGGGGATTCGGGGTTAAGAATTGATCCCAGGTATGGTCTGCCTGTCGTAAAAGGCGACTAAAAGATCGGACCCAAGCCAAGGTGGAAGGTATCGTGCCGATGGCTGAGTGGTAGAATATGCAGTCTCAAACGATCCCCTGGGGGCAACAGGTGGCACCCCCTTGTATCCACACCTTACTGCGACATGCGGGGCTCTGTCGCGGTGGATCAACTTTCCCTAGCTTCTCGTGGGATTCACATGGATCAGGGAAATAAAAAAACAAAATTTGTAAGGACGGAGGCGAACTCGCCCAATCCAAATCAAAAGGCAAAACTGCCTGTTGCTAAAGGCTTCTCAGCAAGCACCAAAACCGAAAAAGAAGGTTCTTGTATCTTGCCTAGAGGATGTAGAACTACTTACGGATGAGGAAGTAAAATCCGCTCATCTAGGGGGAACTTCTAGAACGAAGCTCAAAACAAAATTAGAAAGTGGTCTCGACTACATAGCCGCTAAGAGGCTAGTCATCAAGGAAAACTTTCTAAAAAACCAAAAACCGCAAAAGGCTTCAAAGCAGGTTACAACGAGGGGAATAGGAAGAGAGGCTAATAAAGGCACGAAAGAGGTTGGAAAAAGCACAAATATGGCTGTCGCAAGCACTTCCACGAAACGCCCCCGCTCCAGCAGCAGTACTCCGCCACAGCATAACCAGCTGAGGAAGAAACCTAGGCAAGAAGGTGATCCTTCAAAGATGCCCTTGCCTAAGTAAAGGTTGCGGTGGTAGACGATGGGTTTCCAACGAACAAATTGAGTCCTGAAAGGCTAACCATAGTCCAGGACGCAATCTCCGAGGCCCATGACGAAATCCCCCCTGAGGGACTACAAGTGCGTTTTGCAAAATGCACGCACAAACCAGGCTATCTGGTTATGACGTGAGCAGATCGCACTAGTGCAGTCTGGCTGAGAGATGCCATACCAACCATAAAACCCTGTGAAGGGGCAACCCTCAGGGTACTGGAAGGGGAGGACCTTCCAGAGGCAATATCCTGCACCACCTACATCCCGGATGACAGAGGACAAAGGCCAGAAACGGAGAAAATTCTGCGAAGGCTCAAGGTCGCAAATCACGGGCTCAACACCAATCTATGGACGGTGTTGGGAAAAACTCCATCGGAAAAAGGCCAAACACGGGCTTTCTCGATAGACAGCGAGTCCCTGGAGGAACTTCAAAAAATAGACATGTCCCCCTACTACAACCTAGGGAGAATAAAATTCAGGGTCAAGGGGAGGCATAGCCCAAAGCAGGAAAAGAGCTCTGAAAAGGGTGTAGCTTCTAATCCGGAGATCGCAGAGGTCCAAGAGGAAGAAGCAGACCATCCTCAAGGAGAGAGCCCTCTCAAAATGCAAGTAGCTCAGGAGAGCGGCACATCCATGGATATGGAAAAAGCCTCAGAGAAGGCAAAAGAGTCGTTCAGTTCACAGAACTGAACACAGGGATCAGGGTTCTGCAGGTGAACCTCCATCATGCTAAGGCTATAGTATACTATATTCACAGCGCTCCGAAAAATACCGCTCCAGAAGAACGTTACTTAAACAACGGTACATCTAGCTTTGTTCCAACTGGCGTTAGAACCGTTTTTGGTATCGTTCGCCTGTTTCTTTCACGTCCCAACTGATAAAAGTATCGTTCTTGGGACTGCTTGGGACGGTATAAAAACTGTACCTTTTGGAAGGGGTGATAAAGTTGATGTGTCCCAAGGATTATGAGAGAAGGACTATTTGATTGGGCTGAGCTAATCAATACATCAGCATACATCCTCAATCGTACAGGAAAATCGAACATTGAAGGCAAGATGCCGTATGAAGTTTGGTTCAACCAAAAACCAAAAATTATTCACCTTAGAGTCATAGGAAGCTCTTACTATGCTCACGTCAACAAAAGTAGACGTCGAAAAATGGACCAGAAAGCTGTAAAAGGTATTCTGATTGGTTATGAAGAAGATGACTACAGAATTTGGAGCTTTGAGCGGAAAAAACTGATTAGATCACACGATGTAGTTTTTGATGAACTTACAACGTTGCAAGTAATGAAAGAGACCCAGGAGTCCCTTCCTTCTACATCACTTGAAACTTTGCTTGAATTTACAAGACACAGTGATGAAAGGACGACAATAAATTCATCAAACGAAAACATAGAAGAAAATCTGCAACAAGAAGACCAAATCGAAGCAGATCCAGAACCACAAGAAGTACCAAATGATGAATCATTAGGAAGTTTTAGAGAAGAACTTGTTCAATCTGATTTTGACGAAGAAAATACCGAAGTAAGATGACAGTTAAGAGATAGGTTAACACTAAGAAAGCCAGAAAAATTTGATGATTTTGTTTTGAGAGTTTCTGCTGAAATCATAGAGCCATAAGAACCGCTAAACTACAAAGAAGCTATAACTTGCAAAGAACGAGAGAATTGGATCAAAGCTATGCAGCGAGATATAACAGTCACTTGAAGAAGATTGCACGTGGGTAATGACCAAGTTACCACCAGGCAAGAAAGCAATTCCGAACTATAGTGGGTTGTTCAAGCTGAAAAACATTCCAGATGGTTCAAAAGACAAGTTCAAAGCCAGATTAGTAATAAAGGGTTATTCTCAACGGAAAGGAGAGGACTATGATCAGACTTACAGTCCAGTGGCAAAAGGAGGTACTATACGAGCATTACTTAGTGTTGCTGCCAATAGAAACATGTCGCTCACACAATTTGATGTTTGTACAGCATTTCTTTACGGTCAACTCGAAGAAGAAGTATTTATGAAGCAGCCAGAGGGATACGAAGACGAAAGCGGACTAGTTTGTAAATTTCAACGTAGTTTGTATGGATTAAAGCAAGCACCAAGATGCTGGAACAGACGGTTTACAGAATTTATTGAAAAACTCAAAAAATCAAGAACAAGACTTGCTTCTGTTAGCTCTATACATTGATGACGGTTTACTGGCCTGCAATAATGAAAGAATGAAGATCTTCTTCTTAGAAAGTTTGAAGAAATAATTCAAGATCACCACAAAACTTGCTACGTATTTTCTTGGTATGGAAATCAAGAGAGCAGAGAATGGTGATATCAATCTGTCAGTCTTCATACACCAAAAAGGTTTTGGCGCGTTTTGGTATGAAGGACTGCAAACCAGTTTCCACATCCATGGTAAAAGGCAGTCTTCAAATAAGGAAGGTAAAAGAGGAAGCCTCGAATACTACTTTTCCCTATACGGAGGCTGTTGGTGCACTGATGTACTTGATGACTTGCACCAGACCTGACATAGCATATGCTGTTAGTGTTGTGTCAAGAAACTTAGAAAATCCATCCATTCAAGACATTTCAAAGGTCAAAAGAATTTTCCGGTATTTAAAAGGCACAACAGACATTGGTTTACTTTATAAGTTTGGAGTACAAGGAAAGTTGGAGACGTTTAGTGATTCAGATTATGGCGGAGATGAAACAACATGTCGTTCCACATCTGGAGTTGTTTGCATGTATGCAGGTGCTGCAATATCCTGGATGAGCCGACGACAAATATCAGTAGCACTTTCTACGACAGAAGCGGAGATAATAGCTGCAAGTGAAGCTGCCAAAGGGATAGTTTGGATGAATAGGCTTTACAAAGAAATTGATCCCCTCAAGTCAGTTCCAATTTTGAGTGTGGACAATGAAGCTGCTATTCGTTTGTCACAAAATCCCGAGTTTCATCGTAGAACGAAACATATCATCTCAGGCACTTCTTTGTGAGAGTTAGTTCAAGAAAATTCAGTAGTGGTTAAAAAGGTTGCATCTGAATTCCAACTAGCTGATCTCATGAAAAGCCGCTTTTTAAGCCACGATTGGAAACGTTGCGAGAGGCTATTGGTATGGACAAAAAGTTCAATGAGGGAAGGTGTTGAAGTACCCTGTACAAAGAACATTTTCTATGTTTTTACCATCCCTTTATTTTATTGGTGTTTTTTTTAATAGTAAGAAGTTGACATTGAGTAAATAAATCTTGTAACGTCAAAAGTTGCTGTTATCATTTTTCTTCTAAAATACTATAAAAAGACCACATCAACAGTTTAAATAGTAGGAAAAGCCTAACATTCCTTGACGGCTGTGAAGATTGCTAAGTCGAGGCGCAAGCCGAGTCTTAGCAACGCAGAGTCCAGGAATGTGGCTTTTCCTACGAGGTATACATACTATTTTTCCGCAATTCGTTTAAAATTCGACAGATAGTAATTAATTTTGGTTGACTCTGGTGCCGACATAACTAGTTTAACGAGGCATGGCGGAAGGAAGTATCAAACATTGCTGAAGGATATATCGAAGAATCTCTTAACAATAAGGTTGAGGTGGCAAATAAAATTTTCATAGTGCAAAATATTCAACAAAATAACCCTACCATGCCGCATGTTGTCCGAAATGTTTCTCATAGTTCTAATTATGTTCCTCCAATGTTCAATAATTGTACTAACTGTCAAATAACTGTAAATATAACAAATTAATTTTAAAATGTATTCTGCAATGTATTGATGTTTTCAAAATATAAATTAATTCCTTATATACAATGCGTTTTCAATCATTTATGTAGAACACTAACAACTGTAAGGAAATATCATCATTTCCTTACAGAAGGGAAGTGAATAGGACATCTTGACTTTTTCTTTAAGAAATTTTGTCTGGAATGTCAAAATTTCCTAGCGGTATGCGGAAAAAACAAGTTACTTAAAAAAAGTTTAAATACAGATTTCTATAAAAAAAACTTTTTTCTTACCTCTTGCACTGCTCACACAGTTTTGGTGATTTTTTTCATTTCTTCTCTATCAACATAAATTGACATGGTGCTAAAAATAAAGAGCGTATTTACATGAATAAAACGCAACATTCACCATTTATATTAAGTTTATTCTGAAAAAGAACCTTAACTTAATTACTATTTTATTAAAAAGAAAAATCAAAAAAATACACAACTATATTTACAAACACCTCATGCTAAATCTATAGCGCCAAATTTGAAGTTTTACAAAAAGTGGTTACGAGAAATCGTCATTAAAAAATATTTAATTAAACTATTTAGACTTAAAAACTAAGTGAACAATTTGACATGAATATTTTATATATATATATAAGTTTTTGGAATCTCCAAAAATTCGTTATTATAACAGTCAACTGAAGACTGTGGTTCAGTCTTTGGATATAATTGTTCTGAAACATATTCATACCATTGTTATTGCAAACGTTCAACAATATACACTAGCACAGCAACAAATTCTTATACACAGTTATACTTTGTGCATTCGGTAAGTTTAAAACTATAAAATTTCCATATTCTCAATACCCATTATGCATCTTGGAGGCACCTAACAACATCTTACATCTTCCCAAATTTTTCAGTTGCTTGTACGAACCATGTAAAATTTTCTCCCAACAGGTATTGAGAATATGCACATGAATATTAACATAACTGAGAGTATTATATACACTTAGGTATCTCTATAAACTATGTAGTAACCAACATTACTTAAATATAATTGTAATAAAAATAACGATTTAAATATAACTTGTTGACAATATGCAAAAATCTATAAATACATTGCTTTTGTGCACGTTTCCATGTTTTAAACACGGAGAAAAATAATACAATGTTAAAATAAGTATAAACTGTACACAAACGTTAGATGAGGGTAATAAATTACCATAATTTTCGGCAATTTGTAAAAATACCTAATTTGGCTGTTAATTTTCTTTGAAAAGGCGAAAATTATTCACCCTGTAACGCGACTCAAAATGTCGTTCTTTCTTTTAACTAATCTTACATTTTCAAAGAAATTGCTGGCCTTTGTTGAATAATAATTTATTGAATTTAGTAAAGAGTTGTCTGCAGGTATTGTTTTGTTTAAGTTTGTAACATTCACTTGTATTTTCATGTTGTCAAATAAGACAGTTATATAGTTGTCATTTTTACATTAAAAGATCATTCCAGTACCAGTTTTTCATTTTCATATAATCACAATAATTCAAAAGGTTATGGGCCCAGATTACGTGAAATTGTAAAGGAAGATTAACTGCAGTAAATATCGTTATTTATTTTGTGCAAGAATTATTTGTGAACTCAAAAAAAAGAAAATTGGAAAGCAATTTATTTTTGAAGTTTTGAAGCCGATAATTATTAAAAGACAAAATAAATGGAAGGCGATCGCGTTAATATTGAAAAGCTGGAAAGCGGCAGCAACTGGCTAACATGGAAGTTTCAAATGCGTCAGATTTTAGAAGCTAACGAACTTTTTGACTACGTCGATGGAACAAACGTCAAACCGACAGCTGAATGTACAAATTATGCTAAGGAAATTGTGACTTGGAAGAAGGCGGATGCTATGGCCAGACGAGCAATTTCCACGACTTGTATGAAACAGGCATTACTGCAGATTATGAATTGTGAAACAGCTCAAGAGATGTGGGAGACGCTCAAAAGTACGTATGAGCAAACATCAAAGGCAAATATTTTATTTTTACAACAAAAATATTATGGCTACACAAAACAACCGGAAGATGACATTGCGACATTTTTATCAAAATTAATGGAAATAGTGCAGCAATTACGTGATCAAAAAGAAATTATTTCTGAGTCCATGGTAATTTCGAAGATTTTAATGTCACTACCGTCCGAGTTTAATCATTTCCATAGTGCATGGGAATCTGCAAACGCAGATAGTCAAACTTTGGCAAATTTGCGGGCTCGTTTGATGGCAGAAGAACTTCGTTTGAAGTCGCAGGGTCAAGTTCAAGAAGTAGAGGCGCTAATGGCTAAGAGAATCTTCTCGAAGAAACAAATCAATAATTACAAGAAAGGAAATTCATCGAATAATAACAAAGCGACAGATAAAAATGACAAACCGAAAGGCAAATGCTTCAAATGTGGAAAAAAGGGCCACTGGAAAAGGGAATGCTCGGAAAAGAAGACTAACTTCAACGGGAGAAAAGAAGAAAATTCAAATGATGCTTTTATTTGTTACAAAACAACAAATAGAGACCAAGATACTTGGATTTTGGACTCAGGTGCAACTGATCACATGAGTCATCGCCGAGAATGGTTCGAAAACTATACGGAAAGAGCTGAACCAATTACAGTTGGTAATGGTGACAAGATAATGGCTCTGGGCAAAGGCGATATCAACATTTTTGCTTTTAATGGAGATGAATGGATTCGCAAACGAGTCATGGGAGTCTTGTTCGTGCCGGAACTTACGAAAAATTTGTTTTCATTGGGAAAGGTGTTAGATCGCGGGCATCAATTGAACATGAACAACGAAGGTTGCAAATTGCTGAAAGATGGAAACATTGTTGCAGTGGGAATTCGCAGAAAAGGTTTGTTTCAAATGTTGTTCAGAACAATACAACCATCAAAGATTGAAACTACAACGAGTGTAGCAATCAGAAACGCTACACTTCGTTCATGGCACGAACGTCTAGGACATCAGAATTCGACACACGTGAAAAAGTTCCTACTAAGTCGGGGTATAGATTTCATTGATGAGGAATTTGCATGTGAAGCTTGTGTCTATGGAAAGCATCATCGAAGCAGTTTCAAGAGTCGCGAAGAAAAGTCAAAGATGTGTGGCGAAATCATTCATACTGACGTGTGTGGTCCGTTTCAGACGAATTCAATTGGTGGATCCAGATATTTTTTGTTGCTCAAAGATGATTATTCTCATTTTCGTTTCGTATATTTCATGAAACAAAAATCAGAAGTAGCGAGTATTATCGAAAAATGTGTTAAACTGATTCAGAAGAAGCATGGTCACAGTGTTCGCAATATCAGATCTGACAACGGCACAGAGTTTGTCAATGAAAAGCTGAAAGTTTTCTTTGAAGCAGCTGGAATTCATCATCAACGAACTGTGCCATATACACCAGAGCAGAATGGTTGTGCAGAAAGGGAAATACGAACTATCGTTGAATCAGCAAGGACAATGCTTGAGGCAAAGAAGATTGATAGGAAATTCTGGGCGGAAGCAGTAAATACAGCAGTTCATGTGCTAAATCAAACTGGAACAAGCACAGTTGACAACAAATCACCGTATGAATTATGGCATAACAAGGAGGCGAAGCTAGACCATTTACGGATTTTTGGTTCGGAAGTATTTATTCACATTCCAAAAGAAAAACGTCAGAAGCTCGACGCGAAGGCAGAAAAATGTATGTTTGTTGGTTATGACAATAATTCAAAGGGATATCGAGTTTGGAATTCGACAACTAGTAAAATCGAGATCTCACGAGACGTCGTTTTTTTTGTTAGAAAATTCAATGGGAACACTCGATATTTGTGTTGAAGAAAATGCTAGTGTAGTCAGTAAGAATGAAAATAACGAAAACGAAGACAATTATGGTATTGACAAAGGTGCAGAAAATGAAAATGACGAAGATAAGGACACAAATGAATGTGCGTCACTAGATCAACAGAAAAATCGTGGTATGACCTGCGATCTTGATAGCAGAAATATTGTCAATAGGCGTCTACGTGATCGTAACACACTAACACATCTGGTAACTGGTGAACATTCTGCATTGTTGTCAGTCAGTGATGAGCCAAGAACGTATGAGCAGGCAATTCAGTCGATTGATTACAAGCAGTGGGAGCGAGCAATGGATGAAGAGTACGATTCACTTATGAAAAATCATACTTGGATTTTGGTCGATGCGCCAGTTGATCAAAAAGTGATTGACAATCGCTGGGTCTACAAGGTCAAAGAAAATCCGGATGGGAGTGTTAATCGGTATAAGGCACGATTGGTAGTACGAGGCTTTACACAAGAGTACGGAATCGATTACCAGGAAACATTTAGTCCAGTGGTGAAGTTTACATCAATCAGAGCGATCCTAGCATTGGCTGCGGCAAAGCGTATGACACTAAAACAGTTTGATGTGAAAACGGCTTTTCTAAATGGCGATTTAAAAGAAAATGTTTATATGAGCCAGCCAATTGGATATAATGACAACAGTGGCCGAGTGTGTAAACTATACAAAAGTTTATATGGTTTGAAGCAGGCTTCGCGCTGTTGGAATAAGAAGCTTACTTCTTTCCTTAACAGTTTTGGTTTCAAAGAGAGTGGATCCGATCCATGCGTTTTTGTTAGCAACGGAAAAGATGGAATGTTAATTATGGCAATTTACGTTGACGATGGATTGATTGCAGCAGAAAAACAAGAAGCCATTAAGCCGGTCATTAGACACTTACGGAGAGAATTTGAGATAAAAATTTTTGAGCTGAAATGTTTTTTGGGACTCGAAATTGATCAGCTTTTGGATGGATCGATTCATGTTCATCAACAAGGATATGCAAGAAAGGTTCTTGATCGTTTTGATATGACATATTGTAAGACAGTGACAACTCCATTAGCTAGTTCACAAAACCTCGGAGATTTTGAAGCTGATAAAAAAATCGATTTTCCTTATCGAGAGGCAGTCGGGAGCTTGATGTATCTGGCCGTTGCAACCAGACCAGATATTAGTTTCGCAGTTGGAAGTGTCAGTCGATATTTGGAAAAACCAGCTACTGCACATGTGAATGCAGTAAAACACATTATGAAATATATCAAAGGTACGATGAACAAAGGAATACGTTTCGTAAGCGGAAACAATTTAGACTTTTGCGGGTATAGTGATGCCGACTATGCTGGAGACACGCAAACACGAAGATCAACATCAGGTTATGTTTTCATGCTTGGAGGAAGTGTAATTAGCTGGGGATCAGAACGACAAAAATCCGTCGCACTATCCACAACAGAATCCGAGTATGTGGCAGCGTCACAAGCTATAAAAGAACTTGTCTGGTTGAAGAATCTCTTATGTGATCTTCGACAAGTTAAATTGGATGTACCAGCTTTATTTATGGATAATCAAAGCGCAATACGACTTGTGAAGAATCCAGAGTTTCATAAGAGAACTAAACATATTGACGTACGTTACCATTTTATCCGAGAGAAATTCAAAGATGAATTTTTTGAATTACAATATGTTCAAACAGATGACCAGGCAGCCGATATCATGACAAAGGCATTATCAAAATTGAAACATCAACATTTTTGTCAAATGTTGAATGTATTGTCAAAGTGAATGTTGACATTGACTTGTAACAAAAAGTGGGAGTATTGAATTTAGTAAAGCGTTGTCTGCAGGTATTGTTTTGTTTAAGTTTGTAACATTCACTTGTATTTTCATGTTGTCAAATAAGACAGTTATATAGTTGTCATTTTTACATTAAAAGATCATTCCAGTACCAGGTTTTCATTTTCATATAATCACAATAATTCAAAATAATTGCGCATGCGTTTCGGCCCATTTTCACTGCAACTTTCAGGCAGGCATATTCAAGGTGAAACCTTTACATATTTTTAGTGATTTTAGATTTTGATAATATAATTATTGTGTTGGTCGTTCCGTATAATGGCCGACTATGAAAAGTAGAAGAAGAATCCTAACCATACTTTATATTCATAATACATTTTGTTTTGGTTGTAAACTACCTAACTTCTAAAATTATCTGTCGACCTTAAAATTAATATGATTATTTCTTTCGTCTATTAAATATCAGTCATACTTTTGTTTCCTGTTTGACAAGACCAATCAAGTACGCTCTATTAGCGACTATTTGCATGGTGCACAATAGTCAGCATGATACTTATACCATAGAGTCTGTGCATCTGTCAGTACTCTAAATACATACGTCTTAATCGTCAAATTGAATCAATCGTGTTGAAGCTGTTGAAAATGAATCGGTTTGGAGAAACCAAAAACGAAGAAATAGATAGGGTAATCGAGACTACAATTCCTGATAATGAAGTGAGGAGCTCGATACCACACATCCAGATTGGCTTGATTGTAGCTTTATAGAGTAAGAGCTTGTTTTCGAGTGTTAATTTGGATTTTCTACCAATTAGCCAGGACGATTTGTTTGCGTTTTTTAATGATATGGTCTTTGCATGTGAGCCTTGTGTCTAGGTGCATGACTAAGTATTTCGTGTTAGTAGCTTGTAGTATTTGTACGTTGTTCATATTAACAGGAGGGCAGTGGTATTTTCTTAGAGTGAAGGTCACTTGGAAGGATTTTGTTTTGTTTGTCTTAATTTTCCATTTGGATGTCATTTAAATGTGTCTGCAGAATCCTAGAAGCTGTAACTGGACTTTCATTGCTTGCTAATATGACTGTGTCATCGGCGAAGGTGTCCATAATGGTTTCATTATTTGCTGGTAGATCTGCCGTGTATAATACATAGTAATGGCCCCAAGACGCTACCCTGTGGTACGCCTGCTTTTATTTGATGATTATCAGAAGTGCTTTCATTAATTTTTGTTCTGAACTCTCTGTCGCTTAGATAAGATTTTAACAGTTTGAAGTATGCGATTGGAAGACGTCTAAAAACACTGATATAAAGTATTGTTTTCTTCTAGTGCTTGATTTATTGTGTGACTTATCGTGAGGATTTGTTGTATAGTTGAATGTTCCTTCCTGAATCCAAACTGGTCTAAAGGTATCCATTTCTCGGTGTTTGGGTCTGTCTGAGTTTATTATTATTGTAGTAGTAATCTTTCAAGGACCTTCGACAGGATTGGCAGTAAGCTTATTGGACGATATAAAGAGACAGTGTTTGGGTTTTTGCCTTGCTTTGAAATCATTATTATTTCTGCAGTTTTCAGCAGTTTTGGCCAGTAATTAAGGCGTAAAATAGCATTGAATATGTGGGTGATAAGAATTATACCTTTCCTTGGTAACTCCTTTATCATTTATGGGGTTATTTTGTCTATGCCAGGAGCTTTTCTGGGATGTATGCAATTGATTTCCTTTTGAACCAAGAAGTATAACATAAAAATATCAAGCGTGCGAATTCAAAATTTCTCCATTTCTCCAATGCCAAAAGACGGAAATTGCAAAAACATCAGGAAAAACGTAAACGGAGTCCAACGACATTAAGTATAGAAAATATGTTTGCTATTATTGACAAATGCGATGAAAAAACTCCAGATGGACTTCAAAAAATATTTTACTATTTGGCTTCAGTAGAATTAAAATGGCGTGGGGGCGAAGGCTGTTCTTTGAATATTTCAAATTTGAAATTCAGAATGATGGTAATGAATCAGGTAGGACATAATACATCCCAATGTTTACAAAAACCTGTCAAGGAGGAAACCATAAATGCGCAGACAGCAATTGGCTTACTAAAAATGAACGAAAACCCACAGCGCTGTCCAGTTAGATTGTTCAGAGAATTGATTGGAAAAAGAGGACCTGGATTCACATGTCCACTTTTGTTCCTAGCTCCAAATCCATTCTGGCAAAAATGAAATTCATTGCGGTACAATAATTCGCCTGTTGGGAAAAACGAACTTTCAAAATTGACTAAATTGGGAGCCAAGTCTATGGGTTTAGATACCAAACAATTGAAATTTACAATCCATTCTTGCAGATCAACTGCAGTTTCTCAACTGGCAAAATCCGAAGAACCAGAGCAGCAACTCATTCAACCTTACTTGCAGATGGATGAACAACATCACCAGGGTATTTTGAACAGATTGAGAAATCAGAATGAATGTGGACCTTCTACGCTTAATACTGCCAGTTCTTCGAAAGCTGAAATGTCACAAATTACACATGGTGAAAATGTCACATACAATAATTGTGTTTTCAATTTCAATTGATAAATTATAAAGCTGGTGCTGTTTTTGTTTGGATTTTGTTGATTGTTGTTGATATTTTGAATAAATTAATCCAATTTTTTTCATTTTGTGAATATGACCGATATAAATAATTGGATTCAAGAAATAATCTTAACAAATATAACACGACCTTGATAGATTGTCGACTATTTTTATTGCTGCTAAATTTCTCTTGTAATTATTAATTTGACTCGACATTATTATAAAATACTGTCGAAATTTAGATGCAACAAAATAGACTATTAATCAAGGTCTTGTTATATTACCCTGCGATAATAATAATGTCAAATGTCAAAAAAAGCTTGGAAATTTACAATAGGCTCAAATGTAAGAAGACTGGTTTTTAATTTTGCATGAAATTTATATTGCCTGCAATAAAGTTGCTGCAAAAAGGCTGTAATGTAAGATTAGTTTTACAATTCATAAGACTTTACTATTACCCTTCTAAAGAATAAAATATTGTACGTAAAAATTATTCGCTACACTTTTTCCAGGAGATCTATGGTGAAAAGTCTCAATTATAAAAATTTGCTGAAAGTTTTTGAACAGTGAGATTGAACAGGCTAGAATGCTCTGAATGACGTTACTGAAAGTTTTTCCACGGGAAAGTGATTTTTATTGAGTTTTCCAGACTTTACAACATGGAGACTAGACAAGGAGATCGAACTCATACGGGAAAATTGACAAAACTTGTCCTCAAAATCGTCTATCTAAGCTGTTTGTTTTTTTTACCGTGGCGTCGCGCATTGTAGATATTGCACCATTTTAAAACTGTCACGACAATAACCTTATTTTTTATATTTGACAGTAGGTAAATAGTAAACATTACTTCAAAAACTAGAAAATTGAAATTGTTATAATAAAAATTTATAATGGGCGTTGTTAAAAATTGCATTAGTGGTAGTGCTGGTGATATAAGACGAAGACGTGAGCTGCATTTAAAAAATCCACGATTTTTTACAGCACCAAAGGTAATTAAAAATATTCAAAGATAAATGAAGTAGGAAAGAATATTTATTGTGAGAGACTAAAATTGATACCTTAGTAAAAATCTAAATACATTCAGCTAATTATTTTACCACCAAACGATCACAATTTTCGATATTTTTGAAAACGAGGACAAAAAACGGATTTCCCATTCACAATATTTTCCATTTCTATGACCTAACCTCACTTACCACACATGCAAACCGCGAACTGTCAAAGAAGCTAGCAACCAATAAAACATCATGAACTCGAGTTTTATGATTGGCTGTTATTGTACTGCCGTCAGATGTTTGGTGCAAGATTTTAAGTGGCGCCCTCTATATCATGACCAGAAATTGGAATACATGGAGTTCGATCTCCTTGTATAGTCTCCATGCTTTACAACCTCATTGAATAAAAATGGAGTCAGGTACTTAACATTTAGATTGTGAAAAGTGATTAGAATATTTGTGCTTTTTTGATTTTAAACTGCATATAACTGGATATTTTGTAAAAGACAAGCAGCAAAAAATTGTTAGAAGAAAAAACAATGCTATACTTTTAAAAAAATACGTCCAGCGTTACTAATATTTTTACGATTGTAGATTCTTATAAAATTTTATATAAAAATAAGTAAAAAAACTACCTAGGGAATTAACTAATACAGTATGTACTTAAAAAGTTAGTTGACCTCTTCTATGTATATCGACTTCAATTTTGCTTCGACCCTTATATTGTTTAAAGAAAAAACTACCATAGCGACTTTCAGGTACGGTATATAAAATAAAATGTCTACATAGACCAATATTGCACAATGCCCTTTCGTATTTATTGCGCAAAACTTACAAAATATCTCAATATAACGTATTTTTTTCCGGGAAATCGTTTTCAAATTGGACGAATTTGTAAATTGTTTTTCAATCTTACAGAAAATAAGGCTCTCTTGAAGTTGGCGTTTTTGTTGTGTTCTTTATATCCTATTTGTAACGTTCGTCCGGTATATCCAACGTAAAATTGCTGATACACGTCGATACGAAGTATAAATTGTATCAGATTGGTTGTCTTATCGATAAATAGTGTTCCATATTCAATTTTGCGGGGGTTTAACACTGGGAATACATTTTAAAATACTTTTTTTTTCAAAGTAAATTCAGATTTTTAATGACTGAAAGCCTGTAAAGTTGAAAAAAAAGTAACTTTTGATGTTCATATTCACAGCCCGTTTCTTCTTTAAACTCATTCTTAAACACTCAAAACTCGGGTTGAATTTCAATAAATAAAATTACCGTTTGCAGTAACAATGTCAACTCATTCGCATGAATATTTTTTTTAGGTTGGCCACACTATTTAAGTCACTAAAAACTAATGATCACACATAGTATGGTTCATTTAAAGATATATATATCTTGAAAATTGTTTTGGGCGTTTTTTTTGAAATCCTCTAATTTATAGTAGCACAAACAGCTAATAGAAACTCGGCAGTGAATTCCTGCAAAAAGGAACGATTTAATATCGGATAATATACGGTACGTCCCGAAACGAGATTCATCTACCATTTTAGACTGTATTTATATAAAGAGTGTACTCCACCTTATTGTATGACCCTGTATATCAAATTTCGAGAATATCGTGAAAATTATCCTTATAAACTGTTAGTTGAAGCTCGTCGAAGGACGCACTGATAAGATAAAAGCATAAAAAAAGCAAAATCTCCAGATTGACATGCTTAAATTTGAGTAATGTATTGAGTGTTGAAAAAAAGTGTCTCCAGAGTGTTGAAAACACATTTTTTACGATCATGTCGAACCTACTGGCAACATTGTAATTAGTGTTGGGCATAATTCGAATTAAAAATCATTCATAATCCGATTATGAAAATAATCGACAGTATCCGATTATGGCAAAATAATTCGAATGTTTTTATGGAATGATGAGGGTTAAGTTGAAAGTTTAATTGTTAAATTCCGTAAAAACTCCGTCTGTTTTGACTGCCTGAAAAGCAAATTTTAATTTCTGGTTGAATACACAATTGGAAATACATGATGACAGTTGACAGTTTGAAATCCGTAATTGTACTGCATGAACAGTAAAGAGCTAATGCGCTAGCATTTGATTCGAATGGATTGATGACGGCCTTGCGTTGTGCGATGTTGCAACAAATAACAAATAATGCGCCCTCTAGTGTTATTAGAATATTAGTGATTTATAATTCGATTATTGAAATCACTCATAACCTGATAATCCGATTATTGAAATAATGCTATTCTGCCCATCACTGATTGTAATGAAATTTTGTATGAATATGGTCTGGAAGCTGACACATCCCATGAATTTGTTTCGACTCAAAAGAGGGCGCGCCAGTTAGATGGTTCGTACCAGAGGCGAACAAATCCGTCGTTGCCACATTTATAAAAGTATAAACTGTCGATTTCTTCAAATTCATAACCTTATATTTTCTTGATCATCACAGATCATTGGTTAATTTATCGAGAAGAGCAAGGAAAATGATTGAAGAAGCTATGCAGTGTTGAAAAAATGGCTTCTTCAATCATTTTCCTTGCCCTTCTAGATACATTAATCAATGATTTTGAAGAAATTGACGGTTTATACTTTTATAAATGTGGCAACGACGGATTTGTTCGTGACATTCATTCGCCTCTGTTCGTACCGAGTAGTATATTATCTAAGTAGAAGGAACAGAGGAATCCAAAATGGCTGAATTCTATGAGGAACTTCAAAGAGAACTGGATGAACTTCGAGATGTGAACAATGGAGTAATTATTATGGGAGATTGGAATGCAAGACTGGGGAATGATATACATATAGGATTAGGCTGCATAGGAGAATACGGTGAGAAGACAAGGAATAACAACGAAAACAAAATGCTACAGTTCTGCCAAATAAACGATCTAAAAGTAGGAAATACAACCTGGTACCAAGACATGAAGGATAGATATACGTTTGAAGCACCTGAAAGAGGTGCAAGAAGTATAATTGACTACATAGTATATAATTCAGAGTTAAATGAATTAAAAAAATGTTAGGATGGATAAAAAAGCAGAATTGGGAACACAACATAGTTTGGTATTAGCATAGATGAATATAGAAATAAACTTAAACTGCAATGATAAAAAATATTATAGACTAAATATTAAGAAATTAAATGATCTAGAAATAAGGAAGAAAAACATATAGTTTACAGAGGAAGAACTAACAATAAAAAACACTAATTTAGAAGAAACTTTTTAAAGATATAATATATAACATAGCAAATGAAACATGCGGAACAAACACCACAAGAAAACCGACTGGTGGAACACAGACATGCAAAGAAAAATTAAGGAGAAAAAGCATCAATGGAAGAAATATCAGCTTAAAAAAACGAGGCAAATAGACTTGAGTATATTCAGAAAAGAAATGTAGCGAGTCTAGCGGTAAAAGAAGCAAAAAGGAAAAGTTGGGGGAGAAATTTGTAGAGGAACTAAATGAAAGCTACAAAATGAATAACAAACAATTCTGGAGCAGAATTAAAACATTATGAGGAAGAAAAGAAAGGGAAGAATATGCAATAAAAGATAAAAATAATCAAATTCATATAGAGACAGGCGAAAAAACAAAAGTATGGAGAGAATATTCCAGGGAAAAATTTAAACAGGAAGAAACTCAAACACAAAATGACCAAGAGGAAGAACTAATACAAAAAAATATCTTGAGGAATATCATAACGAAATAACCAAAGAGGAAGTAGAGGGAGCCATTAAAAACATCAAAATAAGAAATGCTGCAGAAGAAGACGAAATTAATCCTGAGATGATAAGATGGCTGGGCGAGGAAGGTAAGAAGTAGTTTTGGAAGATATGTAAAGACGCATGGACTACAGAAACGATACCGAAAGACTGGACTAGAAATATTATATTACAATATATAAATAGGGGGATCATACAAATTGAGATAATTATAGGGCAATATGCCTATCATCAGTATGCTTCAAGACCTATTCAAGAATAGTAGAAAAACGACTGCGAAATGAGATGGAAAGTAAATTGGAAGATGAACAGGCTGCATTCAGAGGAGGTAGAAGTACAAACGATAATGTACACATAATAAGGCAGATAGTTGAAAGAAAGTTCCAATGAGGAGAACAGCTTCATTTACTGTTCATAGACTTAAAGGCAGCCTTTGAAACGATCAATAGAGAAATATATATAATATAGCTGAGAAATCCATAAAAGTTGTAAAATCAATGTACAACGAAGAGATAACACACATTCAAGTAAGTGGCGAAAGATCTGAGTGGTTCAACATGGAAAAAGGAATTAAACAAGGAGATAGCCTAAGTTCATTACTCTTTATAATTATAATGGACTCGCCAATAAAGAGTAGAAGAAATCAGACTGAGAAGAATAGCACGGCTATAGGATATCGAAATTTAAGACCAATCAATATAGACTCTCTTTTATATGCAGATGATATAGTCCTAATAGCAGACACGAACAGTAAAATGCAAAGTTTAGCAAAAATATGGCATAAGGAAATAATAAAACTAAAAATGAAAATCAATACGGAGAAAACAAAATATATGATTACTAACCAGAAAGAAGAAGATAAAGAAAATGCAACTATAAGACTCTATGGAAAACAAATCGAACAAGTTACATGTTTTGAATACCTAGGAAACATCATAACAGATGACGGAAAGATAGATGCAGATATAAGTAATAAATTAAGGAAGGCCACAAGGATATATTATAGTATTAATAAAACCGTAATGGGGAAGAAGGAAATCGTCGACAAATCAAAATTAAGAGTTTATAACTGCATAACCCAAGCAGTAACTACTTTTGGAAGTGAGACAAAAGCACGAATCTTCGAAAAATGCAGTGGAAATGAGATATTTGCGAAAAAAAATCGCAGGAGTTACCAAATATGACCGACGTAGAAATGAAGAAATCAGAGACCATCTGAAACAGGAACCAATTTTAACAAAGATTGAAAACAAGCAATTTAACTGGTATGGACACATTGTAAGTATGAACGAAAACAGGTTAGTCAAAGCAGTTACAGAGGCAGGAAAGGATAGAAAAGAAACTAAGGAAAACATGGATGGGGAGGATACAGGAAATCGGAGAGAAAAGAGGGAAATCAATGGAAGAGATGAGAGGACTGGCCAGAAACAGAAGCGATTGGTTGAAATGGGTAAAGAAGGGCTAACCCGACGCTGAACGGCATAAGGGTTTTCGAGAAAGAAGAAGAAGATAAAATTAGCCAATAGAAATTACGAATTGATCATAGTTACGGCGTAAAGATAACCGATTATACGTGGTTTAATCACTTCGGTTTTTCGGTGGGTCCAACAATGTGTGTTGTGATAGTAACCACCTTTTGAAGTTTCTCAAAAAGTCAGAAAATGTCTTAAAATCGCAATGAATTGCTATGAATAGATTCAAGTTTAGAAATAAGCGAAACAATCTTTAACGTCTCTGAACACGCTGAAAACCCATTCATTATATAATCGAACAATCGAAAATAATCGATTATTTTCGAAGCTCTTGTGATATAACTGAATATCTCAATAGTCACCCGTTATCCTACGTATAGCGAATACTAGGTTTATACTCAAATTGTAGAACTGGCCCTAATACGATACGATATGACATGACATTTGTGGTAGAAAAATGAAACTGGAAGGTTTCAAGCAATTTGTGAGGTTTTTAGTAGGCTTTAGAATTTATATAAAAAAAAGTATATGATTGAGAATGAAAAAAGATTTTTCGAGGTTAAATCGGGTAAACTTTGACATTTTATTTGTTATCCGATGCTTACAGTTAATAAAAATCAATTATCACCCAGGCCCTCTCTATAGTTTTGAATCATCGAAGCATTTAAATGGTATTATAGTGTGTGAACTAAAACCGAAAAAGTCAAAGTTTACGAAACTTATAGAAAAAATATAATGTGGAACGTACCGTTTTCACATTATGAGCGATGATCTAACCTGAAATGATCTTCGACAATTTCCGATATGCCTATCGATGGGTTCGTCAATATTTGGAATTCGTCGAAATCTAACGTACCAAGTCCTTCTTTCAGCGATTCTTCGAACAAATCCGATCGGCCGTCGTCAACCGAAAAATCTGAAAATAAAAAATTCCCAATTTGTGTTAACACTGAGAAAACTTTAGTTTTATCTAACAGAGGAGTTTTGCAATCTCTCAAACTTGACAATGGCTTAGATCTTCATATTTGAATAAGTTTCTTGGTCTCCATATTGACGTTGCTCGGATTAAGAGAGGAAAAAAATATGTATCACAAACTCGCTGGATATGATTTTCAAGTTTTCTACACCACCTCTAGAGGGCGCAGTTCACAATAATAACACAAAAACATCTTTTTTCTATAATAAATGTACCGTTATAGTACCACAAAATTTAAATATTCGTAATCATTAGATCATATTACGTAAGTTTGTTCCAGTACTTTTTCCTCTATCTTGTAAAATAACTGGTAGGGGTGAGTGGGAAAGCTGACTCAATAAAAGTGTTATAACTTTTGTTCCGCTCTATGGATTTTGACAAACATAGTATCATTTGAAAGGGAGTTCAATGCCTAATAAAATATATCATCATGTCAATATCTATTTTCTAAGCGAAGATATGATATGATATTGTTTAAAGTAAAATAAATATTCCGGTAGAACTGGAAGTAGAAACAAATTACACCTTCGGTTCTAGAGATCTTTCTAAATATATACCCCATCCTGTAGACAAACTAGGGTAAAAGTCTAGTTTAGTGAACCAACGCGGATTTTGATGAAATATTTTTTTTAAAATTAATTCGAGGTCGCTGAACACGAAAATGAAAAAATAAATCGGCGCTCTCTTACCAAAAACGAGTTATGAATTTTTGAAGATGAGTTCAGATCAGCACTGCACTGGTTTTTGTCATATAATAACTGATTTAAATGATGCATTATAACGTCTACACAATGTTAATTACACTATAATCACTTTTTACGATATTCCTCTCACACACACATTTAAAAAACACTGATATTGATATTCATTTCTTGCAAATTCGTTTTTTAATTCCACAATTATTATATTTTTTGACATTTTCATGTAACATGACTGACATATAAGTTTTGGTCTGTTTCTGCTTAGTCGCACAACTTGTACCTAATAGCATATTCAGCCATTAGAGATATTTAGCCACTTGAATTTTCGTTTCGTTTTCGATTTCATGATCGTGACATGGAAGATATAAACAAGATAAACATCATGAACATACACCTATTTTTCCGATAGCTGGCGCTGTATTTGGCTCAACTTTCGTTTAACTGAAATCAGTTATGGAAAAATTGAATGAACAGCCATCAACATACTGTGAAAAAGGCGCGCCGGATCGACGTTTCGCAATTCGCGCGCGCGAATTGCGAAACGTCGATCCGGCGCGCTCGCTTCGCTCGCGATAATCAATCTACTTCATTATTTCAAACGGAAATCCAATCTTATCTCTGAATTAGAAATTTATCTCAACTTTCGTTTAACTGAAATCAGTTATGAAAAAATTGAATGAACAGCTATCAACTTACTGTGAAAAAGGCGCGCCGGATCGACGTTTCGCAATTCGCGCGCGCGAATTGCGAAACGTCGATCCGGCGCGCTCGCTTCGCTCGAGATAATCAATCTACTTCATTATTTCAAACGGAAATCCAATCTAATAAATGTATCAAGATGATAAGAAGCGATTGCGATTCCACTTTGATCTGTGTTAGTTGGTCGGGAAGCGATATTAGTAGAATTTTCAAATTTTATAAAAAGGGGAAACAGCTTTTGATAACCAAAGTCTTATAATATTAGCAGTATGTTCAAAATTTGATTTGGAATTACACCTGCAGCAACTATTTTCGTTGTCAGCAGTGTTTATAGAGGCCGAACAACTGAGGAGGTGATTTTTTTAAAGAATTAATTGATGAGTGCAATTCAGAGAAAAAAAATTGTTCAGCATCCTCAATGATCAAATTGAATGGTTCATTATCCTTCAAATAAATGATAAATATCAACCAAACTTATCTCAAAACTAACCATCTTCCTAAAATCAACATCTCTCAGAATTTGAAAAAAAATACGGCGCTAGCTATCGGAAAAATAGGTGTATGTTCATGATGTTCATCTTGTTTATATCTTCTATGTCACGATATGGTCACGATCATGAAATCGAAAATATTCAGCAACTAATTCAAGTGGCTAAATATCTCTAATGGCTGAATATGCTATTAGGTACAAGTTGTACGACTAAGAAGAAACAGACCAAAACTTATATGTCAGTCATGTTACATGAAAATGTCAAAAGATATAATAATTGTGGAATTAAAAAACGAATTTGCAAGAAATGAATATCAATATCAGTGTTTTTTAAATGTGTGTGTGAGAGGAATAT
Organism: Lochmaea crataegi; assembly: GCA_947563755.1. Taxonomy (NCBI): domain Eukaryota; kingdom Metazoa; phylum Arthropoda; class Insecta; order Coleoptera; family Chrysomelidae; genus Lochmaea; species Lochmaea crataegi. The sequence goes on along the minus strand of OX387426.1, from coordinate 48,843,711 downwards.
CTTAAAAAGTAATTATAGTGTATTTAATATTGTGTACAAGTTACAATGCATCATTTTAAAGCAGTTATAATATGACATTAAAACCAGTGCAGTGCTGATCTGACCTCATCTTCAAAAATTCATAACTCGTTTTTGGTAAGAGAGCGCCGATTTCTTTTTTCATTTTCGTGTTCAGCGACCTCGAATTAATTAAAAAAAAATATTTCATCAAAATCCGCGTTGGTTCACTAAACTAGATTTTTTCCCAAACTAGAAAACTTCCCCCAAAATGAATCAATAAATAACCTTTACCTGTGAGTACAATTTCAGGCAGACTGGTAGGAGTATTCGGCGTCGTTCTTAATCCAGGCGACTGCGATGGATACACCAATTGTTGTTGCGGAGACGTACTGTAGTACCCAGCGTCGGTACTCATCATCTCGATGCTGTTGAGTGGACTGGTGGTTTGTATATTCGAAGGCGAATGAGGTTGCGTAGCTTGTTGTTGTTGACCACCCGTCGACTGGTCCACGTACGACATACTGTTAGGTGGGTCCAACTGAAGATTAGAGAAGAACAAATAATGAGTTTAACGTCGACATTTTCTAAGTGACAAGGTGAAAAAATCCAAAAGATTTAAATGGTGAAATAATAAATTAGGAGCACATTTACAGCACCAACATCCATTGCGAACAGCTTCTGTACAAATGATCAACTTTGGAATGGACCAAATTCGATTTATAAGAAACATACAGTTCACAATTGTTAAAGTAATTAACAGAAATAATCCAAACATTTAAACAAGCCAATGACCAATTAAAAGACATGTTTGTTTTTGATGCAGTAAACGGTCCATATTAGGAAATATTCTTTGACTAGGTACTTGTACTACAAATGGGTTTTGTTTATAACAAAGTTTTGAGTTTTTGAGCCCTTTAAAACTAACAACAATATTTTCCTGGGTGCGAATGTCGTGAAGCAAGGTTAAAATAATGGAAGAATTCCTGTCATCCCTACGCCCACTTCTATAGAGTCGTATGTGTACCCAGCAAGTCCAATTAGAGCTTTATCCACCCCCTTTAGTAATTATCCTGGATAAAGCAAGTCGAGATTCTTTTTGGATCGCAGTTTGACATTGAACTAATTCAATCAATGATAGTATGTAATTTATTTAGTGGAAAAAGTTATTTTTATACAAACATGAAAAGTGAAGCGTCAGGGAAAAAGAAAACTACCACCGTAATGAACTTGGAAAAGTAAATTATAGAGCAGGAATGATTTTTATTAAAAATTGTAGGTCTATTTGTGCAGTTGATGATCAAAGAGATTGATTTGTATTCAAATAAGGCGAGATAAAAGAACCTTACATTTTATCACCAACGCCCATTTTTCCATACAAAATTTATCTATTTACACGTGGAAATTACACATAAGTTAAACAAAATTCACTCCAATAGCCAAGCTATTTTAAGAAAGAAAAAATAGCTCATGAAAAAATAAAAGGAAAGAAAAAAGAACGAAGCCACACGCACACACGATCAGACAAAAAATTAACACACTATTATAGAAAACGTATAAAAATATTATGCTACTGAAAGAAATGAAATTGAAATAAAAATAGATAGGATCTGATTAAGGTAATCACCTGCAGCTGCGCACTCCAGGTGCAGCCTGATTCCAAAAGGCTCGCCACCAGCTGTGCCCAGTCCTGACAACACACACATTCCGTTACCCTTAATGAAAATGATTAATGATATTACCCCGAAGAAAAAAGTTAAACAATTCTTTCAAGCATTTATTTGTAAACATATTATTATTCATTCCGCTAAGTGTTATAGATGGCGCCACTATTCACAAATCGGCCAGTATCAAACTTTAAGCGACAAATGTCAAAAAGTATGACATTTTGACTAATAGTTAACAAGTTCAAAAAAAAATGGAAAAATATTGATGAATTCTAACTTTTTAAAGGAAAACAATGATGTTTTGGTTGCCTAACTCCCAGGAAACTAGTTACAAAATTGTTTTTGAATGCCATAAGGCAGATTGTTTAACCAGCTCTAGATAATGTTTAACTTTCAACTTCAAAATTTAAATATGTAGAAATGTAATATAAATTATGTTTCGCTTTTTTTGGTAAAAAATTAAAAAAGAAAATGAATGGTTTATGTAGTAGCTAAAAATACTGGAACACTATTTCATTTATCTTCAGTGACGGAGAAATAAAAAGAGAAATTCTGGTCCTCACCGCTAGTAAAACCATACAAGATTCATTTCATTATTTTATTCATCAGATTTTAGAGTAAAGAATAGTGAAAAACTTTTTTTCTCAATCTTAAAACTGGGTACTTACTCACCCAGTTTATATTTGTCTTATTTACTGAGTTATCCAACAAACTTGGCACGGTGATATTAGGGTAGATAAAAATAACAATTTTCAACTATTTTCCGAAAATGAGAAGTCCCAGTCGAATGTAATTGGAATTTTGGAAGTTCAGAGAGAAAATCAGTGGAAAGTTTTAATATACAGCGTTGCTGAAAAGTCTGTGTCAGCTCCACAAGTACCTACCACGGTATTAAAAGTCATTAAGTCGGGTATAGTGTTATTTTCACGTTTACTAGCTACAAATTTCCAGAAAGACTGCATTATTTCTAATTGAAATTTCAGTGAGACGAATGTAATTATCATAGCAATGCTTTGTCAGTTGTTTACATTCTGTTCTAAGACGACAAAATTCCGCATAACTCGAACGAGTCTTAACAGTTTTATACATTTTGTGAACTCTAATTTTGTCCTGTACTAATTTTTTGAGGTCTGAGGAGTACCAACGGGGACATTTCGAATCTATGATGCGTGATACTGGAACAAACTGTTCAATAACCGAGTAAATGATATAATAAAAAATGCCAATCATATCGGAAAGATCTCTATCATGGAGAAGGCTATCCTATTCTATAAGTTCTAAACTCTGATAAATGGCTGGAAAATTTGCATGATTGAAGTTGTAATAAAATTCCTCACCAAACACTAACTTTTTATCAACGTTTAGCTTTATGGAAGTTACCAAAGGAGGATGATCAGGGTCAGGTGTGATTAAAACATCGTTTGCTTTAGAAATAACAAGTTCTTCAGGAGCAAGAATAACATTCCTACTATTAACCACATAATTGCATTGGAACAAATTGTGATAGGCACATAAATTGGAAACAACATCAACAGCATCAACTTCTGCTAACTGTGCAGGAGGATGTACAGTTGCAGAAGAACAGTAATCTTCAACTTCCCTAATAGCTGACGGGAGATTATAATCACCAAACAAGTTAAATTTTTAAGGAAGAAAATTGTTCACTTAAGATCATAAGCTGGTCTGAGTGTAACTGATAAATGTTAGCTGGAGACTTACGTGGAACGTATAGAGCTCCAAATATCTAATTCCACAAAAAGCTGTTCCATCGATGGGTCAGAGTGGATGAGAGATGATGAAATTTTTTTCAATATAGCAATCAATACGCCGCCTCCTCTAGCTGATGCACTAGATTCGGGTGAACGATCCTATCTATAAATGTTGTAGTTGCCTAGTCCAAGTTCAGCATTATTGATGTTGTTATTGAGCCAAGATTCAGTAAGAACGATGATGTCATAGGCTAGACCATAAGAAGACAAGAAGATATATTATCAGGTATTGGTCAGCTTTGTTAAAAGATTATAAAGGATTAATAATGTTACATCTTTCTGCATTTTCCTAATACATACAGCCGGGGAGAAACCCAGTAAGCGTGATTCCAAACAAACAACGTCGTAAATATTAATAAAAAGACTGAATCTTCTTGAAGTACAGTACTATAGTCTATTTTTATGTACGAGAGAGTAATAAAACCTAATTTCTATCTAATCGAAAACTTAGTAAGGTCATTTTTTTTTATTTTTTATTTCATTTTATTTTACGGTTTTACCATTTTTACAAAAGAATGTTCATTCAGTATAAAGAGTTCATATTAACAAGATAAGTGATATAAATTATTAAAAATTAAATTAATATGCTTAAATATTTAGAAGCTTGACTGATTTCTTAAATGTTGATGTAGATATTCCAAATTAATCCAGACTACCACCATGTTTATTGGCAGATTTTAAAATTCTTGTGGTTCATTTTGACCTTAATTGGTGGTATGAAATGGAATATTAAATATCTCAGTATTACGAGTTCTTCTAGTCTTAGTATTAAAACATATTAACCGTAATACCTCTGGAATTTGAATACTACCATTTAAAATTTTATGGAGAAAACAAAAATCTGCTTCTAACCTTCTATGGTGTAGTGTCGAGATATCTGAACCTATTGTTAATTTTTTAGAACAAAATAAATTTATTATTAAAATGTAATCGGGTTTCAGGAGCAGAAATAACTGTGAATCAGCTATTCAATGTGTGTTGTATGATTGGAAATATGAATTTGATAAAGACTGCCCAATTTTGGCAGTTTTTCTTGATATTCAAAGAGCATTTGAGACAGTTGATCAAAACCGCTTAATCAAAAAATTAAAAAGTTTGGGGATAGTGGGGCAAGCGTTGGAGTGGTGTGGTGATTATCTAAGAAACAGAAAACAAAAGTTAAAAGTAAATAACATCCTATCAGAGGAAATTAACTATACTATACTCTGTCCATCCAGGCTACGGAGTGTTCCAAAACAGTATCATGCATAGTGCACGTGATATCTCCGACTCTGTATGGATGTACCAAAGACAATGAATTCTGCAGTTAAATCCGATTGGCCAGCGCGTGGAGGCATGTTTATTTTAGCCAATAGATGCAAAGGCACACTTTGATCACGCATCTATCGTTGTTTGGGTCGCTCTGTTTGTTCGATGGATATGGTATAGAGGTGTTCCACAGGGAAGGTCCTCTGTTATTCTTAGTTTACATTAATGATATTGTTGATTTCAAGGGCTAATATGTCATGCATCTGTTTGGTGATGATGCCCTTATATACTTTTCTTGCAAGGATTTAGATAATTTAGTAAGAGTTGTTAATGAATCATTACAAAATATTTACAAATGGTGTTACAATAATTTATTAAAAATCAATACAAATAAAACTAAATGTATGCTGATAAGTAATAACTATATCTATAAGCAGTTTGTCAATAAAGGATATAACATCACAATTGGTGGTGGTGGAAATTCTATACAGTTAGTAGAAAAATTCAAATACTTAGGGGTAGTAATTGACAAACAGATGAAATTCACAGACCACGCCAACGCTATTATTAAAACTACTGCGTTTAAGTTAAATTTTCTATTTAGAAGTTTGAAAGAAAGATTTTGAAGGAAAGTGCATGCGTTCTTCTTTAGAAAAGAATTTCCGACAGTAGACAAAGTTCTTGCCACGGTTCGAGATGATAAGGATTACCCTGGAATGAGTCGAAGCACTTTTAAAACAATAGGTTTTGGCTGAAAAAAGCATTCCAGAAAGTCTATTTTAATAGAAAGAAGCGATATTGTAATATGGAGAAGAAATTACCTAAGGAATGTAAAAGAAATGAGAAATCAAAGATGAAATATATTTTATTTAGATGAAACATGGATCAACGAGGGACATACACCAAATAAATTTTGGCAAGATGAAGCTGTTACAAGTCGAAGACAGGCTTTTTTAAATAATTTATATACTGGTTTAAATCCACCATCAGGAAAGGGGCGCAGACTGATAATAGTACACATCGGCAGTTCAGACGGTTTTGTTAAAGGTGGTTTATTGACTTTTGAATCTACTCGTACCGGTGACTTCCATGAGCAAATGGATGATGATGTCTTTAAATAATGATTCGAATAAATGATAGATCTTCTTCCTCAGAACTGTATAATAGTAATGGATAATGCAAGTTATCACTCGAGACTTTTAGAAAAATTGCCTACAACCAAGTGGTTAAAAAGAGATTTACAGAGTTTGCCAAATTCAAAAAATATTGTGAAAAGAACTGTATTCTTTGTGTTCCTTTCAAAAAAAAAATCAAAAAAATATGAAATTGCAAAAAATGTGGGATGACGGTGGTTAGATCACCACCATATCATTGCGAACTAAAACCGATTGAACTGGTATGGGCATAGATAAAGGGAGAAGTGATGTGATGTTAAACAGTTGTTTTTAGAGGTAATGCGAAGCCTGAAAACTGAGAAAAGGCAGTAAATCATACGATTGATGAAGAGAAAATGTGGAAGTTGGAAAATCAATGAAATGATCGAACTCATTGTAAATATTGGTTGCGACAGTTCATCTTCTGATTCCGATTCTGATATGGATTTGTAAGAAGTAGCTCTACTTATACTGGTGAGATTTTATATTAAAATTATTATTTATGATCGTGACGTTGTTTAAAAGTCAAAGTTTAAATCCTTATACCTATATATAACCAGTATGACACAATGTTCTTAACATACCTTTTGGAAAAATAAAACAAAAAGCAGATTAGTTGGGTGAAAATATAAGTGTATACCCGATAGATTTATTATATTTGTACAAATGTTATTTCATAAGAAAATACTCGAGGTACAACACCAAAAAATATTTTAACTGTCATATAAAAGAAGTGATATATAGTAAATTTTATACCCATTTAGAATAAGACCATCCTTATTTATTATTAATAAATCGGTTGAAACAAAAAATTACCAACAAAAATGAACGTCGTAACTAATTTATTAGATGTCACGTTTTTGAAGTTACGTCAAATTTTGATTTCATGTTAATGTCATAACGCAAAATAAGATATAAAAATGCGATATTCTGATGAATCCAAAAAACTTATGCTTAATGTAGTAAACTATTTTCAAAACGATTTAGGATCTCGATTTAAGGCAATTCAAAAAGCGTCCGAAGCACTAAAAGTTCCAGAAAGCACATTATATAATCTTGAAAAACCAAACAGAGCTACAGATTTCGAATTTAGAAGAAATATGTCTGCAAGCGTTTCCCGGAGCAAAACCCGAATTACAAAAAATACCCTGCATTGTTTGAGGGAAGTAATTTATAAAATGTATGCGCGAAAGGATAAAATCACAGTAGAAACTATTTTACGGCAATTTATCGAAGAGTCTCCAGAAACTAAGATTTCCAAAGGTTCGTTATATTTGGGAATTAAAAAAATGGGTTTTCATTTCAAAAAACAGGATGGAAGAAAACATTTATTGGAAATGCCTGCAGTCAGATTAAAAAGAATATTATTTTTGAACAAATACCATGCTGCTAAAAGCGAAAAGCTCTTTACACCTGTTTTTCTGGATGAGACATGGGTTTTTAGTAAAAGCGGGGACAGAAGAATGTGGCAAGATGATACTAAACACAGTGATTTAAAAATAACTGGAAGTGGGACACGATATGTAATTGTTCATGCCGGTAATAAAAAAGGTTTTGTGGCAAATGCATCGCTTATTTTTAAATGCAATAAAAAAACAGGCGATTACCATGATAACATGAACACCGAAAATTTTGAAAATTGGTTTAAACAGCAACTAATTGTAAACTTGGAAGAACCATCGTTAATTATAATGGATAACGCAACGTATCACAGTCGCCTGGATGAAGAAATCCCAAGAAAAAGTTGGAGTAAAACACGCATGTTAGAATGGCTCAAAAAAAAGAATATTCCTTTTCCAGATCACATTTTAAAGGATGCTGTTTGGAATATAATTGAAAAGCAAGTTTTGCCAGAAAAAAATTATCATTTAGACAAATACGCTGCCGAGCATGGTCATTGTGTTCTCAGGCTACCACCCTATCATTGCCATTTTAATGCCATCGAAATGGTATGGTCAGAAACTAAAAGGCATTATGACCAAGCTATTACGAAAACTGCAAGGTCACCTACTGAAGTCTTAAAAGTATGGAATGACGTTGTAAAAAATGTACCGGAGCAACACTGGCAGAATTACATAAATCATACAGAGAAAATTATTTCTGAAGCATGGGAAGTAGAAAACAAACTGGACCTACTAAACATCGAACCTATGGTGATCTCTGTATCCAATGAATCCGATGATGAACTATCACTTTCCGAAAGTTATTCTGATTTAGAAACTAATTAAACTTTGCCTTGAAGATCACGTTGTAATTTTTTTAAAATCTAGAATTTGTACTTAATCGAACTCTGAATTGCCATATTTTTTAAGAAAACTATGTATCTAGTTAATAAAACAATGTTTTTAAAATTAGTGCGCTTCTTTTATATTCTTTTATTATGTCAACATCTTTAGAATTTTATGAATTTCATAAAATTAATTTGTATTATTACAAACCGCCACTGATAATATGAAATTTCAAGTCACTACGCCAATGCAATAAGAAATATGTCAAGCATTTGACATGACAAAGGTCATAACCTAATTTTTTTCATGCGGGTTCAGATGGTTCAAGAAGCCGCATACGTTAAGTTACTAAAACGGCTGGTACCTCTAAATAGGTATTAATTTTACTATAACTACCTAAGGATTACGAATGCTTTATTATTTTAATACTCTCTTATTCATAAAAATAGACTATAACAAAATGATCATATTTTCACACTTTACCAAATATACATAAATAATCGCGCCATGAACACAACATGGTAAAGCACAGAAATAGGTGTACGCAAATGGCACTCTTTTCTTTTGCTACCTGGTGTCAAACCGCCGAACAAGGATAGCACTAAATAATTCTTGTAAAAATAGCACTAATTTTAAAAGTCTCGCACCAAGGGATTATCTTTGAAACGGATAAAGAGAAAGTTATGAAATTCTAGGACGATCAATGAGACTATTCTGTATATTTTAGAGCAAATGTCAAACGTTTCTGACGTCAGCGTTTAGCGTATGGTCACCATCTTATTTTTTGGAATGGCAACCTATATAGGTCGAGTGACGTATCAATTAAAATCTTATTTTTTTCTCTTTCCAAAAATAATAGCAATATATCACTTTCCTCGGAAATTATAATGGAAATTTAACAAATTGTAATTTTAAACAAAACTGGATGTTTTGATAATGATAATGATGAGAGACTTTTCAGCCACGCTGTATATGATAACGTTACAGTGAATTCGCTTTGAAATATTTATTGAGCGTCCGGATTATTTTGGCAATTTCACTGAACATATAGTCAACTACGCCTTCTAGAAAAAATCCATTACAAAAATTTATTTTCACAATTTCACTGAAAATATAGTCGACTGCATCTTCTAGATAAAGTCCATTGAAATACATTTATCAGAGGAAAATCTGGTGAGCTTGAAGGCTACTTTAATACTGATCCAGTAACCTGGAAAGTTTTAATACACAAAATAACGTAACACTGTGACTCATCGTAATATTTAATGAGTCTCCATATTATTTTGACAATTTCACTGAAAATATAGTCGACTGCGTCTTAGATAAAATTCATTAAAATAAATTCCACAGAGAAAAATCTGGCGACCGTGGAGGTTAGCAAATATAAAAAATTCATTCTATTTGAAATAAAATTTCATTATCCACCCTATTATCTCGCAAATTACTCGTGCCAAGTTGATTTACAAAACGACCATCGAAAAATATTAACGACGTTTCGGAATTAATTTACTCTTCAGTTAAAACTTTTTACTTACCATCGATAGTTGTTCGAAATGTTGTTGAAATTGCGAAGATGTTTGATTGAGTATGTGATATTCGTTAGGTAGAGGACTAGTAGCTCCAGGACTACAAGGAGCAGAATGTCTACCGGGACTGGGTGAAGATTGCGGACTCGGTCTCGGACTTCTATAGGCACCAGTTTGCTGTAACTAGAAAGTAGATGAAATCGTAATTTTTCATTGTTTTGAGGAAAGCTTTCGGTGGAGTTGTTTATCTACAGAAATATATCGGAGTGATAATTACCGTAGGTGATGGTGACGTGGATGGACACTGTTGTTGGTAAATTCCCGTTAAATTAGGTAATTGTGTGTAATTTGTATTATCCACCATATTTACTAAATTTTTATCTAGTTGGATATTCTGGAAAACGAGAAAATATTTAAATATTTTCAAGCGATTTTTTAATGAAAAAAAAAATAACAATTCATGCATTTTGAAATGGAAAATTTTGAAGGGGGGAAAAAGAAAAATATGCCCACCTGTTGATGTTGTTGATACCTATGGTTAATCGGCACTGTTAATTGATTCTGCAACAGTATTACAAAAAAAACATGCAAAATAAAAATAAAAAAATAAAATCAAGCTGAGCAAACAACTGAACAACGAACAAAAATGTATTTGAAGTTATACAATCAAAAATATGAGATGAGTAGGTCTTAAATAAATAAATTCAAATAAAATTAATAAAAATAATGTTTTTAAAAGGATAATTTATTTATTTGACTGTATAACTTTCAATTTTTTAACGAGCAATTGAAAAAATTGGTAACGACAATTTTTTTTCTAGCATATCATAAAAAGTATGTAATCGTCAGTAATTTTATAATTTAACAAATATTAATGGTTTAAGATAATTATAGAACGTGCAAATTAGATAAACTTGATACTGATACTAATAAAGTAATTATCATGTTAGTAAAATGGTTCATGTAAAATTCAAATTCTCGGTTAACAAATTTTTTCAATTAGTTTTTTAAAATATTTAAAAAATGCGGTTTTTTCTACAAAACCATTCGGTAAGAAATATTAATAGTACAATTTGTGCATTTTGTAATAAACATTAGGAATATAAACTGGTTTTACCATATTAAATATCTACTGTACCAGGTATGTAAAATTATCATTATATTGGATATTTATTAAAGAATAATGATTTACGTATTATTACAGTTTCCTGTAAAATTGTCGTATTTAGTAAAGCGTGGCTTGTATCTTGTAGATGATACCGACCCCGTTTGACTTAGAAGTGTAATTCAATGTCTGTCGGGGCATATAGCACGGGAAGTAGTTGTTTCTCCTTAGTTAAACGGTCACTGTTTTTGAAAAATATTTTTCAAAACTTTGTTGTAAGCGTTAGAATACCCAGAGTGTTAAAAGTAGTTTAAAACTTTGGAAATAGTATACAGCACTTGTGTGTTCGTTGATGTTTTTTTAGAAAAGTGTACAGAAAGAGAAAGAAAAACTTGGAAATAAGGGAGGCAAAAATGCTGGACGAAGCCTCAAAGTAAATAAGAAAACAACAAGCAGTCCACCACCCGTTATTCTCCCTAACGTCCTCCACTGAAGTTCAGTCCTGAAGGGCATACATAGGCTAGGGATGAAGACAAGGTTATAGTTTATTTCAGAAAGGTATATAGTAATAAAACCTCATTAGGTATGCAAAGGGAGCACAGAGTGACCCACTTTCATAGTTTGGCATTGATTTCATTGTAAAATTCTTTCTTTTTATCAAGTGCAGGTAGTACCACCCGGGTTGGGGTCAATATATGGGTTTTAGCCTATTGTTATCGATTCACCAACACTGAAAATAGTGTGCCAAAGGCGTGCCGGTAGGATACTCGTAAAAAGGAAAGAATTTTATTTTATCACAATAAAAAATAGGCATTATGTACATAGTATTAGGTACACTTATTTTTTATTGAACATTATACAAAAAATACATTATACAGAAATTAAATTATAAAAAATCATAATATTCTTCCTCATCTGAAATTTTAATATTACAAACAATACTATTTCAAGACCTACGCCTATGGCCTACACCGAAATTGAGCCGAACTGGACGGAATTCCCCATTTTATTACTCTATACCTTTCTGAAATAGACTATAATTACCTCGGAGTGAAAATCCCCTGCGAATGACCCGAGAACTATAGGAGCCTAACCAGGCAGCTCAGGGAAGAGAGGACAGAAGTGGAATGGTACACAGATCTACATCGAGGACCTTGACAAAAATAAGATAGGGAATATCCAACAGTGAGGATAAAATGGGAAGAGCTACGAAGCTATGCTAATGCTACAATAGCCAGGTATTCCACCACAGACAGACGAGTGTCAAAGGCACAGATACAAACCAACCACCTTCTTCAACTTCCAGGGAGAACACCCAGCGAGTTACAAAGGATGCTCACAAGCCCCAAACAACAGGAAGACACCGAAGCCAATCCCAAAAGCAAAGGCACCTGGAGTCAGCTACGCCTAAACAACAACCAAGAAAACTACGACGATAACGACGAAACAGCAGATTCTGGATGTAGTGATAAGTCAGCTAGCTCAGCTAAAGGAATAAAGTCACCAGGTAGATGTTAAAATATTAGTGTACGCCAAGGTCTCTGTGAGGATTTAGCCCCCCCCCCCCCCCAAAAGCCATAAATCATTTATTTCTAGTCTTGACCCACCCACCGCACATTCTCATTGGCGCATTAGCGCTTCCGATTGGCCTTTGCAAAATTTACTTCAACTGCGCAGAGTAGGCTTAGTTCATTATTGTTATTTACGAGACATTGTGTTCTGAATAAGAATTATATATATGTTAGCTGTTTCTGTGTAAAAGATTTTGGGTGATTAGAATTATTTTATTGATTAAGACTATTTTGGCGACCATTCGAAGAGGAAAATATTGTTATAGGTATGTATTTTATAAATATGGACAGGAAATATTTCACCTTCTATACTGAAAAAATGTATTCAACAAATGCAACAAAATTAGGTTCTAATTGTTGATATATTGTATTTTAGAGCCTGAAATAGTTCCATCTGCTAGTAATGATGTGAGCTGCAGTAAAAATAGTGAGTTGATTGATTGTTGTATGTACAAAACAAGAATATTATATTGTTAAAATTTTTTACTTAAGGTTCTGAAAGTGAAGAGGAGGGATTTGAGACAATAGACAAAAAGAAATTTGGTATGTTTTTGTCGCCATCTACGCAAAAAAGTGATAAAAAATATGTACAGGCAACTGAAGCAAGAAAATAATGGGTCAAAACATGGAGTTGTTGAAAGAATACACAAATTGACAAAAATTTCAAAAAGATCCATTATTACAATTATCGGTAAAACAACTATTACTCATCGGAAAAAGAGAGTTTTCCTTACAAAGCAGATAAAACCGTTAAAAATATCTTGCACTCTTGTGGGTTTCGGTTTAGAAAATTGTGTGGTATAATTGCGTCAAGCATGTAAAAGATGTAGAAGAAACCTATAGACAACATTTTCCTGTTCCTGACACATCGAGTGAGGAAGAAGGCTCACCGGATGATTAACTAATTTTTCTACTATTATGGGTACCTATTATACTTCTTGTAATATTTTCTGACATTTGGCAATCATTTTTCGCAAATTCACATTATGAGCCTGAAACCGGCCCTGCTTCTAGATTTCTTACTCGCCGACAAATTGTGAAACATCGCAAATTAATTTTACCTACAAGTATACAGAAAGCTCTAAAAGTGTAAAGAAATTTTAAAAATAGTGTACAGCACTTAATATTCAATTATTTTTTTGTTAAGTGTACAGAAAGCAGCCAAAGTGCTGAAAACAGCGAAGCAAATCCCTTAAAATGTCAAAAGTAGTTGAAGATAGATTTTTCATTGATTTTTTTAGAAAAGTGTATAGAAAAATGTAAGTGTACAAAAGAGCTAAACAAATCCCACGCAGCGTTAAAAGTAGTTAAGGATATATAAAATTTTAAAAATAATATCCAGTACTTGTGTTTTCATTGTTTTTTATAAAAAAGTGTATAGAAAGCTGTAAAAGTGTACAGAATACTTTTTCTTTCTAAAAACAGCGAAACAAAACGCAAAATGTGTTAAAAATGGATAAAATTTTAAAAATAGTAGACAGCACATTTTTTGCATTGATTTTTTTTTTAAGTGTACAGAAAGCTCTAAAAGCATACAATAATTTTAAAAATAGTATACAGCACTTTTTTTTCGTTCATTTTTTTAGAAAAGTGAACAGAAAGCTGCAAAAGTTTACGAAACAGCGAAACAGATCCCACATAGTGTTAAAAGTAGTTAAAGATAAGTAAAAACAAAATAATATACAGTAGTTTTCATTGTTTTTCTTTTAGAAAAGTGTAAACAATATTATTTTTATCCCTTCCTTTTAACGTCGTCAAAATGCACAAAGTGTTTGAAAGGTTAAAAATAGACAAAAAAAAAAGTTCAATAAAATAAAAATAAAATAAAAAACCTACCGGATGGGAATTGGAACCGGCGAAATGAAATCGATTTTGTGGTCTAGCACTCAGGGGTATACTCGTGGGAGATAGTGTTGAGGGGCTCGTGTTTAAAGGACTCTGTAAGAAGGTACAATTACCAAACTATTATTCTATTGCAGGAAAACTTTATATTTTCCAGTTAAATTTAAAAAATCAATCAAGTTTATTTTTTTGTCCAATAGTTTAAAAATATATTTTTTTGACATTTTTTTAAATTGACATAATAAAAAGGGTGTCGGTGTAGAAAATTTCTGAAAACCCTAAAATAGTTCCTTGTACCTGTGGCAATTTTCAAACTTCGTTATTTGTGTATTTAACCCATAACCACAGACGTGACGTCTCTTAGACGGCAATTTTATTTTATCAAAAATTGATGTAATGCTTTTTTAATAATATTATTTGTATATATCATTAAAATATTGTAAATTTTTCGAGTTACGACGTTTTTTCGGTAAAAAATACTTTTTTTGGGGGTGGAAAAATACTAATATTATTGCGATTTCCGGCCAAAGTTGAAGTCCTAGAAAAAAAAGTTGAATATAAAAGTTGTAGATCTTGGAAAAATCTGCAACTTTTTCATCAGTGACTATTTCACATAACCTCAAAATTAGCTCGAAAAACGAAAAAAACTGCATTTTTCGTTTCGTCAAAAATTGTTCGATTTCGATGAAAATTTGGTAAAAGGTAGCTTTGATAGTCACAAACCGTGGAAAAAATTTTCAAATAAAAATATTGGAAATTTTTCGAATTTTGACGATTTTTCAGGAAAAACACTTTTTTTGGGGGGTGGAAAAAGACTAATATTATTCCGATTTCCGGCCAAAGTTGAAGTCCCAGAAAAAAAAGTTGAATATAAAAGTTGTATATCTTGGAAAAATCTACAACTTTTTCATTAGTGACTTTTTCACATAACCTCAAAATTTCCTCGAAAAACGCAAAAAACTGCATTTTCCGATTTTTATTTTTATTTTCGTCAAAAATTGTTCGATTCCGATGAAAATTTGGAAAAAATCTAGTTTAGTGAACCAACGCGGATTTTGATGAAATATTTTTTTTTTAATTAATTCGAGGTCGCTGAACACGAAAATGAAAAAAGAAATCGGCGCTCTCTTACCAAAAACGAGTTATGAATTTTTGAAGATGAGTTCAGATCAGCACTGCACTGGTTTTATTGTCATATAATAACTGATTTAAATTATGCATTATAAAGTCTACACAATGTTAATTACACTATAATTACTTTTTACGATATTCCTCTCACACACACATTTAAAAAACACTGATATTGATATTCATTTCTTGTAAATTCTTTTTTTAATTCCTCAATTATTATATATTTTGACATTTTCATGTAACATGACTGACATATAAGTTTTGGTCTGTTTCTTCTTAGTCGTACAACTTGTACCTAATAGCATATTCAGCCATAAAAGATATTTAGCCACTTGAATTAGTTGCTGAGTATATTCGTTTTCATGATCGTGACCATATCGTGACATAGAAGATATAAACAAGATGAACATCATGAACATACACCTATTTTTCCGATAGCTAGCGCCGTATTACAGCTGAAACATTTTTTTTCAAATTTTGAGAGATGTTGATTTTAGGAAGATGGTTAGTTTTGAGATAAGTTTGGTTGATATTTATCATTTATTTGAAGGATAATGAACCATTCAATTTGATCATTGAGGATGCTGAACAATTTTTTTCTCTGAATTGCACTCATCAATTAATTCTTTAAAAAAATCACCTCCTCAGTTGTTCGGCCTCTATAAACACTGCTGACAACGAAAATAGTTGCTGCAGGTGTAATTCCAAATCAAATTTTTAACATACTGCTAATATTATAAGACTTTGGTTATCAGAAGCTGTTTCCCCTTTTAGAAAATTTGAAAATTCTACTAATATCGCTTCCCGACAAACTAACACCGATCAAAGTGAAATCGCAATCGCTTCTTATCATCTTGATACATTTATTAGATTGGATTTCCGTTTGAAATAATGAAGTAGATTGATTATCGCGAGCGAAGCGATCGCGCCGGATCGACGTTTCGCAATTCGCGCGCGCGAATTGCGAAACGTCGATCCGGCGCGCCTTTCTCACAGTATGTAGATGGCTGTTCATATAATTTTTCCATAACCGATTTCAGTTAAACGAAAGTTGAGCCAAATACAGCGCCAGCTATCGGAAAAATAGGTGTATGTTCATGATGTTCATCTTGTTTATATCTTCTATGTCACGATCATGAAATCGAAAATATTCAGCAACTAATTCAAGTGGCTAAATATCTAATGGCTGGATTTGCTATTAGGTACAAGTTGTGCGACTGAGCGGAAACAGACCAAAACTTATATGTCAGTCATGTTACATGAAAATGTCAAAAGATATAATAATTGTGGAATTAAAAAACGAATTTGCAAGAAATGAATATCAATATCAGTGTTTTTTAAATGTGTGTGTGAGAGGAATATCGTAAAAAGTAATTATAGTGTAATTAACATTGTGTAGACTTTATAATGCATCATTTAAATCAGTTGTTATATGACAATAAAACCAGTGCAGTGCTGATCTGAACTCATCTTCAAAAATTCATAACTCGTTTTTGGTAAGAGAGCGCCGATTTCTTTTTTCATTTTCGTGTTCAGCGACCTCGAATTAATTTAAAAAAAAATATTTCGTCAAAATCCGCGTTGGTCCACTAAACTAGACTTTTACCGAAAATTTGGTAAAAGGTAGCTTTGATAGTCACAAACCGTGGAAAAAATTTTCAAATAAAAATATTGGAAATTTTTCGAATTTTGACGTTTTTTCAGGAAAAACACTTTTTTTGGGGGGTGGAAAAAGACTAATATTATTCCGATTTCCGGCCAAAGTTGAAGTCCCAGAAAAAAAAGTTGAATATAAAAGTTGTATATCTTGGAAAAATCTACAACTTTTTCATTAGTGACTTTTTCACATAACCTCAAAATTTCCTCGAAAAACGCAAAAAACTGCATTTTCCGATTTTTATTTTTATTTTCGTCAAAAATTGTTCGATTCCGATGAAAATTTGGTAAAAGGTAGCTTTGATAGTCACAAACCGTGGAAAAAATTTTCAAATAAAAATATTGGAAATTTTTCGAATTTTGACGTTTTTTCAGGAAAAACACTTTTTTTGGGGGGTGGAAAAAGACTAATATTATTGCGATTTCCGGCCAAAGTTGAAGTCCTAGAAAAAAAAGTTGAATATAAAAGTTGTATATCTTGGAAAAATCTACAACTTTTTTATTAGTGACTTTTTCACATAACCTCAAAATTAGGTCGAAAAACGCAAAAAACTGCATTTTTCGTTTCGTCAAATATTGTTCGATTTCGATGAAAATTTGATAGTCACAAACCGTGAAAAAAATTTTCAAATAAAAATATTGGAAATTTTTCGAATTTTGACGTTTTTTCGGGAAAAAACACTTTTTTGGGGGGTGGAAAAAGACTAATATTATTGCGATTTCCGGCCAAACTTGAGGTCCTAGAAAAAAAAGTTGAATATAAAAGTTGTAGGTTTTGGAAAAATCTACAACTTTTTCATTGGTGACTTTTTCACATAACCTCAAAATTAGCTCGAAAAACGCAAAAAACTGCATTTTTCGTTTTTTATTTTTAGTTTCGTCAAAAATTGTTCGATTTCGATGAAAATTTGGTAAAAGGTAGCTTTGATAGTCACAAACCGTGAAAAAAAATTTCAAATAAAAATTTTGGAAATTTTTCGAATTTTGACGTTTTTTCGGGAAAAAACACTTTTTTGGGGGGTGGAAAAAGACTAATATTATTGCGATTTCCGGCCAAAGTTGAGGTCCTAGAAAAAAAAGGTGAATATAAAAGTTCTAGATCTTGGAAAAATCTACAACTTTCTCATTAGTGACTTTTTCACATAACCTCAAAATTAGCTCGAAAAACGCAAAAAACTGCATTTTTCGATTTTTATTTTTAGTTTCGTCAAAAATTGTTCGATTTCATCGAAAACTCCACACCTGAAAAAGGCATTATATCAATTTTTGATAAAATAAAATTGACGTCTAAGAGACGTCACGTCTGTGGTTACGGGTTAAGCATTTTTTAATTATACTAAATCTGCGCGAAAAACGAACAAAACAGCTTAAGTAGATTTTAAAAAAATTAACAAAGTATAAAATTAAATTTTCATTTATGTGCATACCGGGAGACCAAATAAGAAAAACCGTCTGTGATTACAAATAAATCTTACCTACAAAAGCCGTAGAAAGTTCCAAATTTTAAAACCAAACCCACATATACACGGTGTTTCAAAATGATAGGACTAATGACTTTGCGTTTTTTGTCTGGTACACCCTTTATATGTACACATTTATGAATTACACTAAAATCGAAACGAAGTAACTGATTAAAAAAAAATTCCAATATCAAGTCAATTTTCGAGCATAGCACATACGCATGATAAAACATACAACGTTAGGACAACTAAAGGATGTCCTGAAGGTGGAGTACTTTCACCACTTTTATAGAACCTAATTGTGGATAACTTGATCTGCAGATTGAATGATCAAGGCATATGGACGCAGGGCTTTGCGGACGAGACATAGTGATTGGAAATTCCCAGAGGTAGTTATGAATGTCTTACAAGAAGTACTACGAATTGTGGAGGAATGGTGCCTTAAAGAGGACCTTTCAGTTAATCCAAAAATGAATCAAACTAGTTGCTTTTAGGAATAGAAGAGTTCTCCCGCAGGGTAGAGTAGTGATGTTCGGAGAAGAACTAGAAATATACAAAGAAGTTAAATATCTGGGAGTGACTCTTGATTCCAAACTGAATTGGAAGGCACACCTGGAAAAAATTACTACCAGGGCGACTAGGCTTTTCTGGTAATGCAGAAGAGTTATGGGGAATACAGCCTGACGTGGTTCACTGGCTTCACACAACTGTGATGAGACCAACGATCACCTATGGAACAAGAGTCTAGTGGAGGAGGACAGAAGTGTCCTCTGCAGTTGACGTATTAACTGCAATCCAAAGACAAGCCCTTCTTGGTATTACCGATGCAATGAACAGCACGGGGACGGCATCAATGAAAGACCTTATTGGAATTCCTCCTTTGGAACTTTTTGTAACGTCTTAGGATGAAATCAGGAGACTTATTTTCCCCGAACAATGTTCGACACACTGATACAACTGGGACAATACTAGATAAACCCATATTTCACATGAGTTTTGATAGCATGACACCCGAGAATTGAGCCAGTGATCATCATCATCATCCCATCTAGGGAACAGGTGATGCATCCAGGTAATTCTGGAGAAATTTACCGATGGTTCCAAAATGAACCATGGCACTGGGGCTGGTATAAAATGACCTAGAAAGAGAATGTTCTTTAGCCTTGGTCGATATAAGACTGAGTTTCAATCAGAGACGATTGCCGCTATAGCCTGTATTGATAAAAACATCAGAAGAGGATATACCGGACAAAAAATTAAAATATTCACTGACAGCCAGGCTCTGCTTAAAGCTATCAGTAATCCAACAACTAGGACTAGACTGATGAAAAACTGCAAAGAATCCCTTAACAGGCAGACAAAGTGTCTCTAATATGGGTGCCGTCACATGAGGGGATTGCAGGTAATGAAATGGCGAATCAGTTAGCTAAAGAAGGCTCTAAAGGAGACTTCATAGGTCTGGAGCCGTTTTGTGGAATCACAAAAGACTGCATAAGAGAGGAAATGGGAAGCTGGCTAGATAGGGAACACCAAGTCAAATGGAGGTTAACATAAAAAGAGTGTACTGAACAAGGTAAACAAGGAACTCTCAACCAGGCTACTGAAACTGGGTAAGAGACATTTGAAGACAGTTACCGACCTGGTGACTGGACACTGCACCCCGAGGAAACATCTGCACAAAATGGAAAAAGTTAGTGAACCTATGTGCAGAAATTGTGAACTTGATGATGAAACACCTACTCACATACTCTGCTTCTGCGAGAACTTACAAGTACTTAGACCAAAGCACTAGACTGAAGATCTCTTCAGTTAAACTAGTGGCGTATAGAGAAGACAAGAAGCTTCTGGAATGGAAGTAGTTAACATGGGAAATGGTACAAAGATTCAGTTCAAGTGCCAAGGTTGTTGAGTACAACCCAAACGAATGAATGAATGAATAAAGTAGATTTTAAATGTTCATTTATATACCGGGTGAGCCAATAAGAAGATCCTTCGGTGATTACAACAATAGGAAGTTCCAAATTTATTATTTTAAAACTACATCCACATCTACACGGTGTTTTAAAAAATACAACTTGAATGAGACAGAAATTTGAGCTGGTTTTTCGATAAAAAAAAAATTCTTACTTACAGAACTATACGGAGAGCTATCGTGATCTTGATCGAGCGGGTGTATCGGCGACGAAAAATCAACGTTTGTCAAATCAGGCAGAGAGCCAGTATTATTTGCTATTGGTATTTGAACTAAACTAGGGTCATGGACTGACGGATGTATACTGAAACACATTAAATTTAAATCAAAATAACATAGAATATATACAAAGTCAAACGCTCTCGTAAGATCATAAAATATGTCTTACTTGATTCCAGGTACTCGAGAAGATGACGGTATGTCGCAACTAGATCTTGGTCTTCTATCTTGATGATTTCTATCCGGACCGTTCATCATCGGTATGGGCCAGCCTCTATTTGAATAATCGTTATTTCTATCCACCATCCCCTGTATAAAAAAAATTGAATAAACGCTACGATTTTCAACGTTCAAAATGTAAATATTAATTTTTGTACAAAAAAAAATGGTATTGATAAAATATTATAATTATATTTATTTATTTATGCAAAAAATAAACATAAGTTTATTTCTTGATAACGACTGAAATAATACTCATTTTGGTATTTTAAAGCAAAAAAGACAAATAAAACTCTACACGATCGAGTCTTATTTGTGGTTTTTACGTCAATTGTCATAACTTGTCAAATATTTCAGACTGTAAGTACAAACCTGGCAGCCGAGGCTATCAAACTCGAAAAAAATGAAGATATGACATGGAACAAAATAAATAGAGAACTTACGACAAAAAATGACAAGCTTGACGAATTCTACCGAAAAAATTACAAGTTTGAAGAGTTATGGATATTTATGTTGTGCAAGAAGATAAAAATATACTTATTGATAACTATGGAGGGTAGAAGGAAGGAGCACCATCTGAATGTATTAAAAAGTGTCCATCGAAAGGAAGCAAATTAAGGTGGCGCCATAGTAGCAAGTGGGAAGATTTTTAAAACAGCGCCATGAATTATTAATACTTCATATTTCTCAACTACACAAATCACGAAAAATACTAAATTTTTCAACCCATCATACTTCACTCGGTTTATAACCCTAAATTCACATCATTTCCATTAGCTACACGAGCGCCATATCGGTGAATCTTCGAATTATAATTTGCTGTTTACAGGTGGACACTTTTCAACTGGTCCCTCACCCATACATCCTTCTATCCTCCATATTGATAACAGATAACATTTATAGTTTTTGTCACAGCTTGACACCTTGTCAAATATCCCAGGCTGTTATACAACCAAGGCCATGAAACATAGAAAAAAGAAGTCAAATGACAAGTTTGGATCTAATATATCGTAAGAACCTGGTTGGTCATAAATATTCAAAGCGATGGCTCACCAAATTTATATTCGAACTGGCATCTAAATCACGTCTCAAATAAGTTACGAGGTAGAGGCTGTTAAAGTTGAAAGTTTACAGTATTCGCCAGCTAACTTGATGTCCTAAATGCTTTCTAGGGAGCTATTGACGCCGCCCATCCGATAACTGTAAACAGTGCCGTGCAAGTTCTGAGGATACGCTTTCTGTTACAAATTAACACAACTTGTACAATTAATAAAGTAAAGTCCGTCCGGAAATATATGATCCTAACTTAATAAATAATATTTAATTCTTTGTTATAATAGAAACGGATCTGCTTTATACCTGAATTCTGAGTATATAAACAATAACTGTGTGACGCTACGCTACTGAAAATCTTAACACCTGATAAGGTTCGATGCAATTGGCGTTTGTCAAAATTGTACCACCAATAGCAGCCGAGTAGGCAGGGCACTATTACTCTGTCTCTCTTAGTTGGTAATTTCTGGGACATCAAGTTAGCTGGCGAATACTGTACTTATTTTGTACTAGAATTACCTGCATTGTACTTTGATGTAGAGCCGAATCGCTATTCGCTCGCCTCCATCCCGTATCGGTCGGCGGACTTAAATGATACGGCGATGTATCCAATCGTCTTTCATGTGGTCTTTTCATAGGACCACCTTGAGATCGCGCTCTACTTCTACCTTCTACTCTACTGGCTGGCATCCTTCCAGGGAGAGATGGTTCATTCTATAAGTTGAAAAAAAAATAGATTAAAATCGCAACTTTATTATGTTTATACAGTGGTGGAGCAGTGACTGGTAGATTTAGGGGTGAATTCAACTGAAAAGTCGAAAATAATTTTCAAGTAGTTCGGGGCTCGATTTTGTTATAGATTAGAAGCTGCATATTTCGAAACGTTGATTCAAACATAAAAATATATAACAGAACCCCCACGCTGTGGTTGACGTTTTTAATGCCTACTATTGTTTTTTGTTTAATTTGAAAAAGATCATGTCAGGTCTACCATTTTAATTTAATTGTTATCGGACCTTGAATTTTGAATATATACCAAGAAAACAATGAAAACCAAATAGGAAATGTATAGTGATTAAGGTATTGCTAGGTTTATGACAATTCCAAAACAACCTAACTATGATCGGGGGCGTACTTGGTACTAGAAGCCGGTGCCAAGTAAGCTCGGCAATTTTAAATGTACACTCGTAGTTTCAAGTTTACTATAATATTCGTAATAGGTATACAATTTGTATGGTTTACTTGGCACCGGCTTCAAAATTATAAAACAATAAACGGAATAAGTATTAATTTATTTTTTTGCTTTTTAGCCGTTTGTTGAAGAATATCGTTAAGCCTGATTATCCTGGTCAGGATGTTGAAACAAAATTATTAAATTGTTGTATTGTCATCGGTCCAAAGTTTAAATTTAATTTGACGTTTTGAAGTCGATGAAAATTCCAGGTGCAGCTGAAAAAATCGTGATAAAAACGGAAAAAAAACCACAACAACGTAAGACAAAGATAATTTAATCGGATCGGGTGACATTTCCAAAATTAGGAGTAACTTGGAATAATTTAAAAGTTATATCCGGGAAACGTAAGATTAGAGATCCGATTGATATTTTGTTACATTCTTTTTTTAAATTGAATAATTTATTCTTTTTTTAAATTTCTGCTAAAATTGACTAAATTATATACAGGGTGTTTCATTAGTGCGATAATGTACAATATCTTATAAATCCTCAATGATATTTAAATTAAATGTTGAGCGATTCTAGACAGCCCTAGGGCCTATATTATTTTAATATTAGTCACAGCGTGTTCCAGAACGCCGTGCCAGATCAAAAGTACATTTTTTTTAAATGGGATACTCTGTATTTCACTTCAAACTTGAATTCTGCTTGACTTCACCATTGCGATGATATATGGTTGTAATAGATTATACAGTGTATTTAAAAAGTTCTCACCATTTGTTCCAGAAAATCGTAATGAGTTCAACACCCTGTCATGGTCGTCCAGTATCATAATTCACTAAACCTGCTTCCATACCTAAGAAACAGTATACAGAGCGACCCCAAACTCGAATACATGGGTTTCACATTTCTTTAAAATGGATCACCCTGTATTTTATATCGATAAATTAAAGTTACTTAACTATACTTTTACAAGTATTCTCTATACCCAAACTGAATGGTTTTTGTGATAATAAAAAGCAGCTACTTAAAAGCAGTTTTAAAAGAGCCACAAATGTATAAGGGTCAGATTTCTGATGTACCCTTTCTAAATAATTTAATTAGAACCACGTCATCATTAACGTTCTTAGTAATTAAGTAGGAAGACCATACTGTTAAGAAGTCACCAACTCAAAGACGGCCCTGTCACTCAACGATAAATTTTGGCGAAAGCGCTTTCTAGAACATTCTAGGAGGGTCGTTTTGTTTACGCATATGAAGAGCGTAGTAAATTCAAGAACTTTCGAGAATTGAGAAAGAATATTATATATACGCGAGTTTGTGAGTGAGTTGACTGTTAGTAAAGAAATAGTAAACAAAGTTAGTTAACAGTTAATACAGACTTAGTTTACAGAAGTAATCGGACAGTGAATGAAATAGTGAAGATAAATAGTGTAATATTCAAGTGGTAAAAATAAATTAGAACTACTACGACTAATTTTAAAATATGGGCCTTTAGAATGGTTACAATCGGTCAAAATTTAATTTAAATCTCCTTGAGGATTTACAAGATATTTGACTTTATCGCACTAATGAATCATCCTGTATTTTCGGAAAGAGGAAGAGTTCAGCTTTAACATGGTATCAAAATATATAGTGTTCGGTTGAAAAAAAATTGAAAAATACCTTTCTGAAAATTTTGGTATTAAAGAATACAAAATTGGAAAAAACTGAATAAAAATTGGCAAAGAAAGATTTTTTTGACCTGTATAAACATTTTCTACAAACAACATGTTTTTACTTTAAAAATATTTGCTAATCTATCTAAAAGAATTTGCTACAATAATTAATAATGGTTTATTTCGACCTACAAGTTCGTTGGAACACTATCAGTATAGGATACCGAACATATTTTAAGGACGATTTTACGTAAGTGCGGTTTTTCAAAAATTATCTACGGTCAAGTATGATAACAAACTTTGTATTAAATAATTTCTAGTAAATACTTTTCGCATAATTACCGATATACAATTATCCCAGAAATTAACCCACCACTTAAAATTTGTCACAATATTAAAGTAGGTTTTTTCGGAGATCGTCCATTAATTAATTTTTTATATAATTTACTTTCAAGTATCTACAAACGAAACATTCATGTGATTATGTTTCAACCCCCCGCAAAGGGGTTGAAAAAAAATAAGGTTTTTCTGAAATTACGCAAAAACCGTTGGAGTTACAGAAAAAAGTTTCAAACAAAAATTGTAGAGCTTTACATTTTAGACCAAAATGGTCTCTATCATTTTTTCCCCAAATGACATTAGGGTAGCTATAAGTTAACGGGTGCTATAGAAAAATTGTAGATGCATAGGCGTCACCACAGAAAGATATTAAACAGGTAAAATAATATATAGACCAGGGTAGAAGCCTTTAAAAATAATAAAATAATAGTAGGATGAAACCCATTGGAAAAGGAGATTATTATAAAAATGAAAGGAAAAATAATTTACGGGCGATCTGAGGACGGGAAGGGGAAGGGGGTGAGTTTTTAAGGGTAAAAAACGGTTTATCTCGATTTCCTGCAAAACTACAAATCCTATGGATTACCGGCAGCTAATTCAACTAAAAGAGGAGAACGTAGTCGTAGAAAATTTCACACCTCTACTTTTTAACCAATAAGATGCCTTAATTTTGACTAAGAAAATTTCCGGAAATTTTTTTGCAGCTGAAAAGGTAAATTAAATTAAATTAATTTAAAATGTCAGGTTGGATTAATAATTTTTTTTCCAAATTATGGTGTGAAATTTTCTTACCGAATACCACGCAAGCTTAAATTATTCCTGGAAATTTTCTCTCGGGCACGAATATTTCAAGAAAATCATGATTTTCAAAATATTCGTGCCCTCAAGAAAATTTCCGGAAATAATTTAAGCTCTTGTGATATCATAAGTGAAAATTCAAAACCATCACTCAAAATTATGATTTAATGGACTTTTTTCTTTCATTACATCGATTTGAACTTTTTTTTTTCTGCAGACACCCCCCAACTTTTTAAATTTTTTATTAGAGAGCCTTTTCAATTGCAAATACAATTCCATTTTTTTTGGTTACTTTTTATAAGCAAAATGAAATAAGGAAATATTTACTGAAATTGCTTTAATGCAATAAATGTTCAAAGTGTTCACCACCTTGTTGCTGACAATATCCTAATCGATTATAAACAGCATTCCGAACATTTTGGCGGCGTTACTTGCCTAATTTCGTTCCTGATTCTTTGTTGAAGCTCGGCGATGTCGTTAGGTTTAGTGGCATAAACCTTGCTCTTTAGATATCCCCATAAAAAAATCTAATGGAGTAAGATCGGGTGATCTTGCTGGCCTCTCAATTGGGCCCCTTCTTCCAATCCACCTATTTGGAAACACTCCGTTAAGATAGGTCCGTACATTTTGAGCAAAATGTGGTGGTGCCCCATCTTGTTGAAACCACATCCGTTGGTCAAATTAGTTGGGATCCAAATTATTGGGGAATAAATTTACTAAAGCAGGAATCAGTTCTTCTTGGAGCATATTAAGGTATGTTTCTCCGGTTACGTTTTCATTGAAAAAAAAAAGGACCTACTATGCGATCCCCAATAATTCCAGCCCAGACGTTTGTTTTTTGAGGCCTTCGGGTATGGCATTCACGCATCCAACGTGGATTTTCTTCAGCCCAATAACGGCAGTTCTGTCGCACGTAGCCTCATCAGAAAACAGCACCCAATTTGTCCACCATCGATAGAAGCCATAATTCGTTCGCAAAATTCGAGTCTACGATCAGGATCATCTTCGTTAAGCTCCTGCAGGTTTTTGCATCTTAAATGGGTGCTTTTTGGCTTCTTTAAGAATTTTTAAAACGCTTGTGTGACTGACACCATGAACGCGAGCTATTTGCCTAGCTGGAGTAACAGGATTTTCTTCAACTTCCAACAATATGTTCAACTGGGCTTCTTCGTCGACTTTTAAAAGCTTTTGTCGAGGAGCATCCCTTACACGTGACCCAACTCCCGATATCGAGTTTCAATTTTGCTAATCGTACTTCGATTA
The DNA here is from genome assembly GCA_947563755.1 of Lochmaea crataegi. Lineage (NCBI taxonomy): Eukaryota > Metazoa > Arthropoda > Insecta > Coleoptera > Chrysomelidae > Lochmaea > Lochmaea crataegi. Next base: position 48,816,662 of record OX387426.1, on the reverse strand, counting down.
ATTGAAGGTAATTCTGGATGAACTTCACTAAACAAACGAGGAAGGTTGTAAAAATTGAGGGCGCCACTACCTTTTTGACGATAAAAAGGACTAAGAAAACTAAGGCGGAAAAGGTAGAAACGCCTTATGGAATTTAAATAAAAGTTAATAATAAAAGTGACCCCGGGTGATATCTCCCTCAACTTTTATAGTTGAGGATTTCTAATATAAAAAAAAGAATTAAAAACAAATTTTTAATTTATTCTGCCACAGGAAATGAATAACGGAATTTGTACTTTTATAGGTACTTAGCTTAGATGAAGTGGTTTCCTGGAGAAGAAGTCAGGTCTTGATCTGAACTGATGTGTTCTGTTCTAGGGCGGTATTTTGATCTAGGGCTGTATCCTGGGGTTCTATCCTTGGCTATATTCTCGGGGTTATATCCTCGGGTTATATCCTTGGGTTACATTATTGGGTTATATCCTAGCCTAGGGTTATATTCTCGGGTTATATCCTCGGGTTAAATTCTTGGGTTATATCCTAGCCTAGGGGTTATATTATCGGGTTATATCCTAGCCTAGGGGCTGTGCTTACCACAGCAAAATTCATAAGATAGGTACTTAAGATATGAAAGATAGCGAAATATGATCTTTCCCCGTAGGCGGTCGATAACAGAAAGGGATGTTTCACGTGGCGTTGTGCAAAAAATGGAAGCGTCCGTTGGCAGACGTCAATTGTCTTACGGTCAGGGTTGAAGAATTTGGGATCACAGAACTATAATTGGAAGTGGCTAGTGACGACGAGCGGTAATTAAAAGGATTTATTCTGTAAAATCGAAACAGGTCGATAGACATGTTACAAGCTTTCAAATAAAACATTAATCAACCTACCCTTCCATTTAAAAAAAAAGTTGGGGGGTGTCTGCAACCCCCCCTAGATAATTAAAAAGATAAACAAATCTCTTTGTAATATGTCACATTGAAAATAAAAATTGACGTGTTTCAGGAATTTTGCGATAAACCTTTATTTATCAAGTTCCAGTTAGACTTTCCACTCTGTATACAATTTCTTAAATTATTTTTATAAAACCAGTATACAACAGATTTATAAAAGGTTTTTTTGTAGTTATAAACGATATATACTAAAAATGCAACATGAAATTACAACAATAAAATAAAAAAGTTTTATAAATGTATTCTAAAATCTATAAGAAAAAAATAGTGAGATCTATGGCTCACACCATAAAGCATCATGTAGAAGTTAAATCGTAGAAATTTTAACACTGCCATGTCTCTATATATTCCTGACTACATTAGAAATTAAAAAAAAAGAAGCTCAACAAGTAAGAAATAACATGATTCATGAACATAACACTCGAAGAGGTAATTATTTGAGACCCTATTCCCGGCTGACTATTGGACAGGATTCTGCTGGTTATCAGGGAATCATCTTCTACAATCATACAATTACACTTTTAGGAAATAGTAATGTAACGTTTATTTTAATTTATATTTACAATTAATTTATATTTACAGATTTATATGTAATTCAGTCCTTATTTAATAATTTATGTAATACACTAAACACACTAATTATAATTTATATGAGAGTCACTTAATAAACACTTTATCAAAGCGCGATTACTTTCCTTCGGTATCAACACTGACTGATTGACTAATTGCCTGCGGCGATGCTTGTGGCCTATTTATACTCACGCGCCGTAATTCTAGAAATCTTTCGGCGTTCTGGCGGGTTCACTGGATATTCTCGATGTTTCGTATTCTGGATGCTTCTCGAAAATTGGGCGGAGGAGCCATAGTCGTCTCATACGGGGATTTCACTGGGGGCACTAAGTGAGAATATTATTGCAGTAGCTCGCGTAACAGTAACTATAATCTTTATAAAACAAAAATTTCCAAGTATCTAGCTGAAAATGCTTTTTATTCTGGAGAAGATTTCTTCTTAATTTTTATCTTGTTCACTTGATTTTATTTTTAAATTTAAGTGTAAAGTGTAACTAAAATATTTATGGGTTATTCTACTACTTTTTTTTGACAAGTCTCATAAATGGGCTCTTTTGTGTGTAATTTAAATATGTGAAGTTGTCTCATTTGAAAGAATTTGAATTTGAATAAGAAGCAATTTCATATTATACACAGAAAAAATATAATAAATAATCCGGGGAAGTTAGAACAAAATTTCCCAGATGGAATATGATGTCCCTAATCGAAAACATATCAATCATTTTCCTAAATTATCGAATACATTTCGCTGGAGCTTGCGACGCAGCTTGCAAGCATAACGGAAAACTCGAAATTGGCGACTTTCACGCTAATATTTCTTTCAATTTTGATCGCACAAAAAAATTGCAGGCATCAAAATTGTAGGAAATCTTATGCCCAATAACATGATAAAAGTAGATTTAAAGAAACTTTTTTTCAACCCTTAATTTTTCAAAAATTATTAAACAATGAGTTTATTTAAGTATAATCAAAATTAAAAAATCAAGGTGATAATAACCGCAGGAAACTCAAAAAATATATACAGTATTGTCAGTTGTGATAAATCCTGAGTTTTACTCTTATGAACCCGAAAATAAACGTCAGTCGGCTCTTTTTGGGTGTTCCAGGATGAACCAAAACCGACTGCATTTGTTTCAAAAGCAGGTCATGTGGCATCAATTCCCCTCCAAGATCGAATAACAGTTACTGCTGATTGATAAAATACGACCAGAGATTTAAGAAGATTATAAATCACCCAGCACTTGAGTTATCAGCAGGCGGTCGAGTCTACGCAGAGTTATACCTGCCCTAACCAATAAATTTTGTTTTATAGGTAGATATAATGATATAATTAGGTATTAAGAAAAATCGCTTGAATATAATTGTTTATGTATATTATATAACACGAAAACATTAATAAACATCACGATAATGAATACGATTATAGTTCAGAGAGTTCAGAAATTCAAGTTGTTTAGAATTAAATTTAATATAAACAAAATTAGTCGAAGGTTCCAATCCCCAGAAGATGCAGTCAACGCTTTCAAAAACTCTATTTTGATTGTACTAACAAGCGAGTGGAATAACTGCTTCCAGAATTGGTTCCAAAGGATGCAAAAATTCATTTCTCTTCGTGGAGAATACTTTGAAAAACAATAATGTTTAAAAGTTATCATCTTTTTTTTTCTTGCTCTATATGCAAAATATAAAAGACAACCTTCGTAATGGTATATCAATTAACAAGCTTTAATTGATACATATTTTGCACAAGTATGATATTTTGCAGCATGAGCCGAAGGCAAGTGCTTTAATTCATACAGCTGAACAATATTGTTTGCACCAGAAATATAATATGGAAATCCAAGTTTACGAATTAAATTAAATTACCCTTAGGTACATTAATTTGTGGAAAATGGAAAATCTAAATTGTTGTTTACATGATCGAGAATCGAAAGTGTCTATATTGCAAGTTGGCAATATTTTGCTAGAAGACTCTTATAATTCTGCTATATTTTCTACTTTCGATCTAACAATTTCTGTTTATAATTTTTTTTGCGGTCGTAAATGTTGCAAAATTTTATCAACGACAAAGAAAACCGTTACAAATATAAACCACATTTTGTAGATAGAAACGCGTATATTTAACGGAACTGTACAAAAAAAAATTGTAAAAAATTTAACGAGACGACTAACACACAACATGACAATGTGTCTATTAAAAAGAAATGTTTTATTTATTTTTTTAAGTATAGGATGATGTAAACGTAAAACACATTTTATCAAAGATTATTGATCGAAGCAGATTTTATTAGCTAATTACAATAATATGATTAACGTAATTCGAGGGGGAATTTTTATTAAAATGACTTGATTATAGGAAAAGAAAAATTTATTTGCTAATAAATGTGAAAAATGTGTCACTGAAGGTTCCGATCTTGCTCCTTAGCCATTCGAATAAAGTATTAATGTCATTTTATGAGATATACGGTCTAATTTATAGACCACACTGCTTGATTCCATTTAATTAAATGTCCTGATGTTATTGTCCGTTTGTAAGAGATTTGAAGACGAATCTATAGTCATTAAGCAACTTGATTCGTTGGAATTTAATCTCCCCATGTTATTATCTTTTTGTAAGAGAAATAAGGACAAATCTATAGGCAATAATCTGCTTAACTCTTTGGAATTAAATGCCCTGATGTTGTTGTCCTTTTCTAAGAGTTTAAAGACGAATCTATAGTCATTAAGCAACTTGATTCGTTGGAATTTAATGTCCTGACGTTATTATCCTTCTGTATGAGATTTAGTGTCGAATCTATAATCCCTAAGCCACTTGATTTCTTTGTATGAAATAACCTGATGTTATTGTCCATTTGTAAGAGATTTAGAGACGAATCTATAGTCATTAAGCAGCATTATTCGTTGGAATTTAATCTCCCCATGTTATTATCCTTTTGTAAGAGAAATAAGGGCAAATATATAGGCAATAAGCTGCTTAATTCATTGGAATTAAATGTCCTGATGTTATTATCCTTTTCTAAGAGATTTGAAGGCGAATCTATAGTCATTAAGCAACTTGATTCGTTGGAATTTAATCTCCTAATGTTATTATCCTTCTGTATGAGCTTTAGAGTACAATATCCTGATATTATTGTCCCCTTGTAAGGGATTCAGAGATGAATCTATAGTCATTAAGCAACGTGATTCGTTGGAATTTAATATCCCCATGTTATTAACCTTTTGTAAGAGGAATAAGGGCAAATCTATAGGCAATAAGCTGCTTAATTCCTTGGAATTGAATGCCCTGATGTTATTGTCCTTTTATAAGAGATTTAAAGACGAATCTATAGTCATTAAGCAACTTGACTCGTTGGAATTTAATGTCCTGATGTTATTATCCTTCTGTATGAGATTTAGAGTAGAATCTATAATCCCTAAGCCGCTTGATTTCATTGAATGAAATGTCCTGATGTTATTGTCCCTTTGTAAGAGATTTAAAGACGAATCTATAGTCATTAAGCAACGTGATTCGTTGGAATTTAATCTCTCCATGTCATTATCTTTTTGTAAGAGGAATAAGGGCAAATCTATATGCATCCAGCTGCTTATTTCCTTGGAATTGAATGCCCTGATGTTATTGTCCTTTTATAAGAGATTTAAAGACGAATCTATAGTCATTAAGCAACGTGATTAGTTGGAATTTAATATCCCCATGTTATTAACCTTTTGTAAGAGGAATAAGGGCAAATCTATAGGCAATAAGCTGCTTAATTCCTTGGAATTGAATGCCCTGATGTTATTGTCCTTTTATAAGAGATTTAAAGACGAATCTATAGTCATTAAGCAACTTGACTCGTTGGAATTTAATGTCCTGATGTTATTATCCTTCTGTATGAGATTTAGAGTAGAATCTATAATCCCTAAGCCGCTTGATTTCATTGAATGAAATGTCCTGATGTTATTGTCCCTTTGTAAGAGATTTAAAGACGAATCTATAGTCATTAAGCAACGTGATTCGTTGGAATTTAATCTCTCCATGTCATTATCTTTTTGTAAGAGGAATAAGGGCAGATCTATATGCATCCAGCTGCTTATTTCCTTGGAATTGAATGCCCTGATGTTATTGTCCTTTTATAAGAGATTTAAAGACGAATCTATAGTCATTAAGCAACGTGATTAGTTGGAATTTAATATCCCCATGTTATTAACCTTTTGTAAGAGGAATAAGGGCAAATCTATAGGCAATAAGCTGCTTAATTCCTTGGAATTGAATGCCCTGATGTTATTGTCCTTTTATAAGAGATTTAAAGACGAATCTATAGTCATTAAGCAACTTGACTCGTTGGAATTTAATGTCCTGATGTTATTATCCTTCTGTATGAGATTTAGAGTAGAATCTATAATCCCTAAGCCGCTTGATTTCATTGAATGAAATGTCCTGATGTTATTGTCCCTTTGTAAGAGATTTAAAGACGAATCTATAGTCATTAAGCAACGTGATTCGTTGGAATTTAATCTCTCCATGTCATTATCTTTTTGTAAGAGGAATAAGGGCAAATCTATATGCATCCAGCTGCTTATTTCCTTGGAATTGAATGCCCTGATGTTATTGTCCTTTTATAAGAGATTTAAAGACGAATCTATAGTCATTAAGCAACGTGATTAGTTGGAATTTAATATCCCCATGTTATTAACCTTTTGTAAGAGGAATAAGGGCAAATCTATAGGCAATAAGCTGCTTAATTCCTTGGAATTGAATGCCCTGATGTTATTGTCCTTTTATAAGAGATTTAAAGACGAATCTATAGTCATTAAGCAACTTGACTCGTTGGAATTTAATGTCCTGATGTTATTATCCTTCTGTATGAGATTTAGAGTAGAATCTATAATCCCTAAGCCGCTTGATTCCATTGAATGAAATGTCCTGATGTTATTGTCCCTTTGTAAGAGATTTAAAGACGAATCTATAGTCATTAAGCAACGTGATTCGTTGGAATTTAATCTCCCCATGTCATTATCTTTTTGTAAGAGAAATAAGGGCAAATCTATAGGCAATAAGCTGCTTAATTCCTTGGAATTGAATGTCCTGATGTTATTTTCCTTTTATAAGAGATTTAAAGACGAATCTATAGTCATTAAGCAACGTGATTAGTTGGAATTTAATATCCCCATGTTATTATCCTTTTGTAAGAGGAATAAGGGCAAATCTATAGGCATCCAGCTGCTTAATTCCTTGGAATTGAATGCCCTGATGTTATTGTCCTTTTATAAGAGATTTAAAGACGAATCTATAGTCATTAAGCAACTTGACTCGTTGGAATTTAATGTCCTGATGTTATTATCCTTCTGTATGAGATTTAGAGTAGAATCTATAATCCCTAAGCCGCTTGATTTCATTGAATGAAATGTCCTGATGTTATTGTCCCTTTGTAAGAGATTTAAAGACGAATCTATAGTCATTAAGCAACGTGATTCGTTGGAATTTAATCTCCCCATGTCATTATCCTTTTGTAAGAGGAATAAGGGCAAATCTATAGGCAATAAGCTGCTTAATTCCTTGGAATTGAATGTCCTGATGTTATTTTCCTTTTATAAGAGATTTAAAGACGAATCTATAGTCATTAAGCAACGTGATTAGTTGGAATTTAATATCCCCATGTTATTATCCTTTTGTAAGAGGAATAAGGGCAAATCTATAGGCAATAAGCTGCTTAATTCCTTGGAATTGAATGCCCTGATGTTATTGTCCTTTTATAAGAGATTTAAAGACGAATCTATAGTCATTAAGCAACGTGATTCGTTGGAATTTAATGTCCTGATGTTATTATCATTCTGTATGAGATTTAGAGTAGAATCTATAATCCCTAAGCCACTTGATTTTATTGAATGACATGTCCTGATGTTATTTTCTCCTTGTAAGAGATTTAGAGACGAATCTATAGTCATTAAGCAATGTGATTCGTTGGAATTTAATCTCCACATGTTATTATCTTTTTGTAAGAGAAATAAGGGCAAATCAAAAGACAATAAGCTGCTTAATTCCTTGGAATTAAATGCCCTGATGTTGTATTTTTCTAATAGATTTAAAGACGAATCTATAGTCATTAAGCCACTTGATTCGTTGGAATTTAATCTTCCCATGTTATTATCCTTCTATAAGAGAAATAAGGGCAAATCTATAAGTTTTAAGCTGCGTAATTTCTTGGAATGAAATGCCCTGATGTTGTTGTATTTTTCTAAGAGATTTAAAGACGAATCTATAGTCATTAAGCAACTTGATTCGTTGGAATTTAATGTCCTTATGTTATTATCCTTCTGTTTGAGATTTAGAGTCGAATATATAATCCCTAAGCCACTTGATTTCATTGGATGAAATGTCCTGATGTTATTGTCCCTTTGTAAGCGATTTAGAGACGAATCTATAGTCATTACGCAACGTGAATCATTGAAATTTAATTTCCCCATGTTATTATCCTTTTGTAAGAGAAATAAGGGCAAATCTATAGGCAGTAAGCTGCTTAGTTCCTTGGAATTAAATGCCCTGATGTTGTTGTCCTTTTCTAAGAGATTTAAAGACGAATCTAGAGTCATTAAGCAACGTGATTCGTTGGAATTTAATCTCCCCATGTTATTATCTTTTTGTAAGAGAAATAAGGGCAAATCTAAAGGCAATAAGCTGCTAAATTCCTTGGAATGAAATGCCCTGATGTTGTTGCATTTTTCTAAGAGATTTAAAGACGAATCTATAGTTATTAAGCAACTTATTCGTTGGACTTTAATGTCCTGATGTTATTATCCTTCTGTATGAGATTTAGAGTCAAATCTATAATCCCTAAGCCACTTGATTTCTTTGAATGAAAAATCCTGATGTTATTTTCCCCTTGTAAGAGATTTAGAGACGAATCTATAGTCATTAAGCAACTTGATTCGTTAGAATTTGATCTCCCCATGTTATTATCCTTTTGTAAGAGAAATAGGGGCAAATTTATAGGCAGTAAGCTACTTAATTCCTTGGAATTAAATACCCTGATGTTGTTGTCCTTTTCTAAGAGATTTAAAGACGAATCTATAGTCATTAAGCAACGTGATTCGTCGGAATTTAATCTCCCCATGTTATTATCCTTTTGTAAGAGAAATAAGGGCAAATCTATAGGCAGTAAGCTGCTCAATTCCTTGGAATTGAATGCCCTGATGTTATTGTCCTTTTATAAGAGATTTAAAGACGAATCTATAGTCATTAAGCAACTTGACTCGTTGGAATTTAATGTCCTGATGTTATTATCCTTCTGTATGAGATTTAGAGTAGAATCTATAATCCCTAAGCCGCTTGATTTCATTGAATGAAATGTCCTGATGTTATTGTCCCTTTGTAAGAGATTTAAAGACGAATCTATAGTCATTAAGCAACGTGATTCGTTGGAATTTAATCTCCCCATGTCATTATCTTTTTGTAAGAGGAATAAGGGCAAATCTATATGCATCCAGCTGCTTATTTCCTTGGAATTGAATGCCCTGATGTTATTGTCCTTTTATAAGAGATTTAAAGACGAATCTATAGTCATTAAGCAACGTGATTAGTTGGAATTTAATATCCCCATGTTATTAACCTTTTGTAAGAGGAATAAGGGCAAATCTATAGGCAATAAGCTGCTTAATTCCTTGGAATTGAATGCCCTGATGTTATTGTCCTTTTATAAGAGATTTAAAGACGAATCTATAGTCATTAAGCAACTTGACTCGTTGGAATTTAATGTCCTGATGTTATTATCCTTCTGTATGAGATTTAGAGTAGAATCTATAATCCCTAAGCAACTTGATTTCTTTGAATGAAATATCCTAATGTTATTATTGTTCATTTGCAAGTGATTTAGAGACATTTATACCTTAAGCAATTTGATTCCTTGGTATCGCACACTTCTGATATTATTGCCTTTTATAGAGATTTAAGGACGAATGTTAGGTCTCTAAACAACATGATTCATTGGGGGTAGAACGCCTTAATGCTATTGTTCTTTTTTAAGAGATATAAGGACAAATAGATACTCCTTAAGGAACTTGATTTCTTGGAATTGAATATCCTGAAGTTATTGTCCTTTTTTTGTATAAAATATATACCTTAAGGATTTCCTATTGTTGCACATTTAGACCGATTTGAAATAATTAAATGAATCATTTTATTTGTTTGGTAGACACTGTAGGTACAACAGCGGATGTAACCATTAATCCATACATGTATCTAAGCGTACCAAAAAAATACTTCTCATTAAAAATGTTTATGGACGGAATTTTTAAATGAATCCAAACAATGGAGTGCACACAATTAATCAATCAATCATACGATTGCAATTAAAGAATAAACGTCAAAAATATAGTGGTAACTGAATTTACAATAGATTGTTTATCGAAATGTAAAAAGTTTATTTTTTAATTAATAATTGATTAAATGATTTTTGTTTCGAGAGAGTTTTGGCTTATATGAAGGGGACAGATATTTTCGCAGAAGCATTTTTTTTCATTTTTCCAACCTCAAATCGTATCAATTCCTGTATTGGTAGTGATGTACAGGAATTCCAGAAACTCTCATGCCAAACGCAAACTACAGATACTAAATATGATTTTATGTCAATCTTAGTGATGAGCAAAGCAAGACCAAGACTTGGACAATCTTGGTCTTGTTCAAATATGTCCGGTCTTGGTCTGGCTTATTTAGTCTTGGTCTTGTGTATCCAGTCTTGGTCTGGGTCATTTTATCTGTCTTATTTTTTTTAAGATTGTCATAATTATAAATTTGAAATAATTTACAATTTATTATTAACTAACAAAATACTTTATTTTACATAAAATATTAATCACAATTATTTTTTCACTTTTGTTTTCTTATGTGTTCTTATATATTCTAGAGGTGGGTAGTTCCGAGAAAATTGCGGATTGAACCTAGAACGTTTCCGGAGCGAAAAGGAACTATTTCTTGGAATCAGATCCGTGGAACTATTTAATGTTTTTACTTCTCATCAAAGTTTAACTAACAAGTAACAATACTATATTATACTAAATAAATAATGAATTATGATTGGCATTAAACTCACGAGTTCCATAAGAAATATCGTCCCCTTTCTATGTAAACCTCGTTGTTCTTGATTTTGCATATTCGGTCTTGTTTTTGTTCATTCGGTCTTGGTCTTGCTAGTCTAATGATAATCTTGGTCTTGCTTTTTCGCAAGACCAAGACCAATTTTGCTCATCACTAGTTAATCTAACCTAATTTACCTTTATCCAGATTTTCCTTCCAAGGGAGCTAGTGCCCTTTGAAGGTGTCGCTGTTAAGTCAGTTTTCACAAGTGACAGACTTTTTTTGACAGTCCATCCAAATTGGGAAAAAGGATTTTGGTACAAAAACATGCCTGTTGGAATGAACAGCATGTCAAAATGGACCAAACTCTCGACAGAAAAAGTTGGCGTAAATACCAAAAAATTTAAAGTAAAAATCGCTCTTCCACTATTTCTGCCCTTGCAAAAAAGGTGTTGGTGAGCAAGAAATGCCAACTCTTTGAAACCTTATTTGCAGTTGGACTCTGAACATCATATAAAATTAATTGAAGACTTAAGAGAAAAAGCACCAGATCAAGTACATTTTCCTAGTACGAGTTCAAGTAGATGTTCTACAATCACATCATAACGATAAAAGTAATGCACAAACGTTTAATTATCATAACTGTAAATTTTATATAAATAAATGTTATTTTTTTGTTTATGCTCCATTGTTAAATAAAAGTTCTCTAATTTTATTGTTTTTTGTATTTTTCTCGTCAAATAGTCATGTCGAGCACCACTCGAGGAAAAATTGTGTAGGGAAAATTGTTTTCAAGGTTTTATTCAAGTTTGTTGCTTTTCGGCAATTTCGCTCATGAAATTTTTGATTTTTTGTCAAAAATGTCATTCCCGAAATTGCCAAGCAACAAACTTTCATACCTTTCGAAAATTTTGCCGACAAAATATTTTCTCTTGTGATATTTTAAAAGACAAAACATCTATTACGAGTGCATTGATTGTTTATAAACTGTTAAATTTTGATTAATTTGATTAATAATTATAAATAAAAAACAATTTCCAACGGATGGCGTTACGAAAATTTTTTACTGAGCAAACCCCAATTATTTTTCAGTTTTCTACCTATCCTAGAGACGGGGTCACCTTTTTTTGAAACACCCTGTATAAAGTACTATCACTATTTTCAGACTCTACATCACCTCCAAAGTTTTTGGAACGATCTTCTGAGATGTAGATACATATTTTCAAGAACACGATGCTTTAAATTTTTTTTTTCTACTACCTTGCGTGAAGAAAAAATTCCAATTAGTATGTAGTTCTAGTCTTATGAAAATATATAATAAATGAATAGTAAATTAAAGAGTTTTTGTGTAAATCAGATATTGAAACATATTCAGTCAAGTACCTACAATAATAATAGAATTGTGAGTTACCGACATTCCTTCGTGTATTTTACTAGAAAATTACTATTATAAACGTGTGTTTAGGTAGTAGAAAAAATATTGTATGCAATTCACGTGTAAAGTCTCTTTTTGACTCATGTGATAATATTCACATGCGTCAAAAAAGGGTTACTCTACATCACAAAAAATAAAAAACTACATAAATAAGAGAATTAGGTCATTACAGTAAGTATAAATAGCTTGAAAATGAACTTAAAAAAGTGCAACAACTTCAATAACACCACCAAGTGTCCAAGTGCATTAATAACTATAAGAAAAAAAAAAGATGAGCGGTCGTCGGACCGCCGACAGAAGCTTGCTGCTTATGCACAATAGAATGCGAGGTTGGGAAAACCATCAATAAAAATACGCGCAACAGAATGCGATGTTGGGAATTACATTAGGCCCAGTTTTACTAAGTTTTATTTTATATTTTATTGACCATTTTTTCAAAATTTTGACAATTTTTGATAGTTGTTGACCATTTTTTCAAAATTTTTGACCATTTTTTCAAATTTTAACAATTATTGACCATTTTTGACATTTATTGACCAATTTTGACAATGATTGATAATTTTTCAAAAATGTTGACCATTTTTGAGCATTTTTGACAGGTTCTGACAATTATTGTCCATTTTTGACCATTTTTCAAAAATGTTGGCCATTTTTGACTTTTTTTATAATGATTGACAATTTTTCGAAATTTTTGACCATTTTTCAAAAAATTTGTGAATTTTTGACAATTATTGACCATTTTTTCAAAATATCGGACAATTTTTTCAAATTTTAACAATTATTGACCATTTTTGACAATTTTTTTTGCTTTTTGACAGGTTCTGACAATTATTGACCATTTTTGACAGTTTTTCAAAAATTTTGACCATTTTTGACAGTTTTTTATAATGATTGACAATTTTTCGAAATTTTTGACCATTTTTCAAAAATTTTGTGAATTTTTGACAATATTGACCATTTTTTCAAAATATCTGACAATTTTTTCAAATTTTTACAATTATTGACCATTTTTGACAATTTTTTAGCTTTTTGGCAGGTTCTGACAATTATTGACAATTTTTCAAAAAATTTGTCCATTTTTAAAAAAATTTGACAATTTTTAACAGTTTTTTATAATTATTGACCATTTTTTCAAAATTTTAACAATTTTTGACCATATTTCAAAATTTTAACAATTATTAACCATTTTTGACAGTTTCTGACAATTATTGACAATTTTTCAAAAAATTTGACAATTTTTAACCATTATTGACCATTTTTGACGTTTTTTTAATAATTATTGAAAATTTTTCAGTCTTAAAAAATTTTTACCATTTTTCAAAATTTCAACAATTATTGACTATTTTTAACAACTTTCAAAAATTTTGACAATTATTGTAAATTTTCCAAAATATTTAACAATTTTTGATCATTTTTCAAAATTTTAACAATTATTTACCATTTTTGACAATTTTTCAAAAATTTTGAGAATTTTTAACAATTATTGACCATTTTTGACAGTCTTTTATAATTATCGACCATTTTTTCAAAATTTTGACATTTTTTTACCATTTTTCAAAATTTTAACAATTATTGACCATTTTTGATAATTTTTCAAAATTTTTGACAATTATTGACCGTTTTTGGCAGTTTTTTATAATTATTGACCATTTTTTCAAAATTTTGACAATTTTTGACCATTTTCCAAAATTTTAACGATTATCGACCATTTTGGACAGTTTTTGACAATTATTGACAATTTTTCAAAAATTTAGACAATTTTCAACCATTATTGACCATTTTTTAATAATTATTGACAATTTTTTTAAAAACTCAACAATTTTTGACCATTTTTGACTGTTTCTGACAATTATTGACCATTTTTGTCAACTTTCAAAATTTTTGACAATTATTGTAAGTTTTCCAAAATATTTAACAATTTTGGATCATTTTTCAACATTTTAACAATTATTCACTATTTTTGACAGTTTTTGACAATTTTTGACAGATTCTGACAATTATTGACCATTTTTCAAAAGTTTTGACCATATTTCAAAAATTTTGACAATTTTTAACAATTATTGACCATTTTTGACAGTCTTTTATAATTATTGACAATTTTTCAAAAATTTTTGTCTAGCCTTCCAAAAATGTCCTATGTCGTGCAATAAGAAGCAAACTTCAATTTAAATTTCATTGGATTAGTGGATTATTCAGAAATCTGGCAAAACTGTTGCGGGACGAACCCTTTTTCGTAACGTTACACGTTTTATGAGTTCACTAGCCTTCTAAAAAGTCCTATGTCGTGCAATAAGAAGCAAGCTTCAAAAATCTACAAATCGCAAACTCAGTTACAAAACTGAACACAGTTTACACTACCACTATGCCAACACTAACACTTTACACTATCTTACGCGCGCTTCGATAACGAAGTTATCTTCTTCAGTTACTGAAGTAAGTTTAACGTTCCAGAACCAGAAAGAGTTGCGAAGTCATATAGACCCATATGCTTAATTATCTCTTTCGGGAAACTGTTTGAAACAATAGTACGAAACAGACTGCACAGGGAAATAGAAAAGGGAGGCGACTTTTCAAGAAACCAGCATGGATTCAGGAGAAGACATTAAACGGCAGTGACTCTCACTGCCAATGGGTTTTAGCTATTGCATTAAACGTCAGGAACGCCTTCAACACGGCTCCCTGGAACCAGATAGTGGAGAGACTATGCGAACGGGATACCCCCAGTATGATTGACAGCTATTTGAGTGACAGACACATCTCAGTAATGGGACAGGCTTGACGTAGACACTGGAGTACCGCAAGGGTCTGTTTTAGAACCTACTTTATGGATTGTGCTATATGATGAGATAATACAGAAAAAGAGGGAGGATGGAGTGGAAGTCATAGCTGGTGATTACGGTGGCAGCGGACATGGTGGAGACTTTGAACCACAATGCGAACGAAACATTGTACTTGTCAATGTCTCCTTTTGGATGGAGAAAAATCACCTTCAATTAGCTCAAAAAAAAAACGGATGCCATAGTTCTGAAAGGAACGCAAACAACAGTTGATGGAGACACAGATAGCCAGGAAAAGGCAGTTTAAGAACTTGGGGGGTAGTAAATGACGACAGAATAAGCTTTGGACCTCACATAGTTCAGGTCACCGAACGTGCTAAAAAAATAGAATGTCTATGATACAAAGGCTACTACCACATGTAGAAGGGCTCAGCAGTAGGAAGAGACAATGTCTGAATGGGATAATCCAGTCGATACTGCTATAAGCTGCACCAGTATGGGAAAGGGTGATGACAACCAATAAATACAGTCGGATGATGTTGAGGGTGCAGAGAACCTTTTTATTGAGAGACAGAAGCGCTGAACGCACAGAGAGAAATATAGGTTATTACCGGGTTACCACCGTTGGACCTCGTGGTTGAAGAGAGATGTAGGCTCAATAAGAGAGCCAACACAAAAGCGGCAAAAGCTGAGGAAAGGGACAGCCAAACAGACAGCAGAGGTGGCTGGTCAAAGATTTTGATTAATGATGTCAAAATACAAGCTTAGAAATACGGACTATTTCCTTACCCAGTTCCTCTCATGGCATGGAACTTTCGGAACTTTTAGAAAAAAGATACAAAAGACCTGGACAAACGAATGCATATATTGCCAGGAAATAGACTATTTTCCATTGCAGCAGATGGCACGCAGAAAGGGAAGGTTCCAAAATTCCCAACTTGTACAATTTCTCAAATGAAAAAATTTACAGTAAACGAAATTTGTTCCAAATCATCTACAAAATTAATGAATTTTGAATCTATTTGATCGGTCGAAACGGCCCGATTTGTTTCCAAATCTATTCCAACAAAAAAAAAATAGAAACTACAGAAAAACTACGTTTACACATAACATCTATTAAACTACTAATTTTTTTTTGGTCACCTTTGATTCGTTTTTTTGTTGGGGTAGTTTGTTAGTGGGAGATTCGGCGGTAACATTTGGTAGGGAGCCCCCTTTGAAAGAACCAAGTGATTGTGTGTTGATGCGTAGGGTATTTTTTGAAGATTTTCTATCGGGGACCACCTGAAAACGGTTATATACATAGACAGCAACATAAAAATATTAATACAGGATGAAGTTTTAAGTGTAAAAGATATCAATAACTGTGGAGATGGAATAAATTTGAATTAAATTTTTATTTACAGTAAAATTTTATCGATACAAAACCGGTATTTCTTTAAAAATGTTCAAGGACTTTGTTTTAAGTTTTTACTTAAAATTCGTTTGGCGATTTATGCAGAAAAAATGTTTAAACTATTTTTATATTCTTGTTTTGTTACATTACGGTGTTGTAAAGTGGGAAGGTTGAAAGTAACTGTAAAATTTTTACTAGCTATTATACCGGATGTCCCATTTAAAAAAAAATGTTTTTATTAGTAAAAAATTGCAGAAAAGTTGGAAAAGACAAAAAAAAGAGAGAATAAAGAAACATCAAAAATGTTTACCAGAATCTGCATAATATGCTATGGTAAGTTATCTACTATCCTAGACAAGGATAGTCTCCCAGCTGCACAACAAAACTTGAAAAAATTGTAATTCTTCTTCTTTCTCTGAAACCGTTATGCCGTTCAGCGTCGAGTTAGACCTTTACCCATTTCTTCCAATCGCTCCTGTTTCTGGCCAGTCCTCTCATCTCTTCCATTGATTTCCCTCTTTTCTCTCCGATTTCCTGTATCCTCCCCATCCACGTTTTCCTTGGTATTCCTTTCTTTCTTTTTCTATCCCTTCCTGCCTCTGTAAATGCTTTGACTAACCTGTTTTCGTTCATTCTTACAATGTATCCATACCAGTTCAATTGCTTGTTTTCAATCTTCGCTAAAATTGGTTCCCGTTTCAGATGGTCTCTGATTTCTTCATTTCTACGTCGGTCATATTTGGTAACTCCTGCGATTTTTCGCAAATATCTCATTTTCACTGCATTTATCGAAGATTCGTGCTTTTGTCTCACTTCCAAAAGTAGGTACTAGTTGGGTTATGCAGTTATAAACCCTTAATTTGGTTTTGTCGTCGATTTCCTTCTTCCCCATTACAGTTTTATTAATACTATAATATATCCTTGTGGCCTTTCTTAATTTATAATTTATATCTGCATCTATCTTTCCGTCATCTGTTATGATGTTTCCTAGGTATTTAAAACATGTAACTTGTTCGATTTGTTTTCCATCGAGTCTTATAGTTGCCTTTCCTTCATCTTCTTCTTTCTGGTTAGTAATCATATATTTTGTTTTCTCCGTATTGATTTTCATTTTTAGTTTTATTATTTCCTTATGCCATATATTTGCTAAACTTTGCATTTTACTGTTCGTGTCTGCTATTAGGACTATATCATCTTCATATAAAAGAGAGTCTATTTTGATTTGTCTTCAATTTCGATATCCTATAGCCGTGCTATTCTTCTCAGTCTGATTTCTTCTACTCTTTATTGGCGAGTCCATTATAATTATAAAGAGTAATGAACTTAGGCTATCTCCTTGTTTAATTCCATTTCTCATGTTGAACGGCTCAGATGTTTCTCCACTTACTTGAATTTGTGTAATCACTTCTTTATACATTGATTTTATAACTTTGATGGATTTCTCAGCTATATTATACTATTCTAAAGTTTTCCACAATATTTCTCTATTGATCGTGTCAAAGGCTGCCTTTAAGCCTATCAACAGTAAATGGAGCTGTTCTCCTCATTGGAACTTTATTTCAACTACCTGCCTCATTATGTGAACATTATCGTTTGTACTTCTACCTCTTCTGAGTTCTGCCTGTTCATCTTCCAATTTACTTTCCATCTCATTTCGCAGTCGTTTTTCTACTATTCTTGAATAGGTCTTGAAGCATACTGATGATAGGCATATTGCCCTATAATTATCACAAATTGTATGATCCCCCTTTTTATATATTGGTAATATAATATTATTAGTCCAGTCTTTCAGTATCGTTTCTGTAGCCCATGCATTTTTACATATCTTCCAAAACCACTTCTTACCTTCCTCGCCCAGCCATCTTATCATCTGGTAATTCAAGGTTTATAATATTTCAGAGACCCAATGGTGGATCATGATTGAATTTCGTGTTTTTTTTTCACTAATTTTCTTTGGCACTGGCAGAGCCAACAGGCCAACTTCATATTTTTAGTGTAGAATAAAGCAAACCATACTCCGAACAATGAACATAGTAAAAGAGTTAACAGACCTATTATCTGATGCCAACATAAACAATGTCAAAGTTCATTTGTTTATTTTGCTGGATTCTATAGATGTTGTCATGTCGTTTTATTTAAACATAATAGTCATCCAATGACTTAAATTTTTGTGTGGTTCCTAAATATTATGTCCTTAAATACTTATTATATAATTGAGATAATTGTTTAAAAGGCGATTAATTTAATCTTTGACAATATACAAAATTTAATTAATACATGAGTGAATGTTTATAAAGAGGATCTCAATTTGAAGGTTTCTGTAATTCAGGATATTTCAGTAAATGTGACAAAACCGCTTATATTGAATGTTTACATTTTTTGACAGCCTTTTGTTTTGATTTTACTAAATATGTTATTACTGTTGTATTCAATTGTGCAGAAATTTTAATGTAGATCAATTATTAAGGATACTTTATTTATTAGTTAACTTATGTTTATAAGATGGTGAATTGTTGTGTACTATGCAAAAAATAAAGTATAAGTGATGTTTACAATACATCCTATCACAGGTAAGCAGCAAGTTCTGAACAGTTCTACAGTTCTGAATTTACCAGTGTCGCATCATTTGATATATAAATACTATTTACTCATTCTAATAATACAAAATTATATTATTAACAATGTGAAACAATACATGTTTATTACGGCAACTAAAATTCATTCCTAGTAATAAATGAATCTAAGATAAATATTTGTATTAAATTTAAATCCTCAAACAGCACGGCACTGTTATTGGAGTCTGTGACCTCTGCTGTTTGTATTGCTATCCTTGTTTTGGAATGAGAGAATCGTTTTAGATGTTGGCTTCAATCAAAGTGTGTTGTCAGTATAGCGGGTTACTCATCTAGCCTGTTTAACGATCGAAGGTATTATGTATATACAGTGCCCGTCTAAAGTCACCCCCCTATCTATTTCATGAACCATAGAACTTGAATCAATAATTGTTTGGGAGCCTAAAATAGGGTACAAATAAAACGTTTTTGATAGTATTTCGTGACGTCATCATTCAAAATGGCGGACGACCGCTGCTCGTTCTCCTGATCTGACACCACTCGACTTCTTTTTGTGGGTTTATCTGAAAACAAAAGTTTATAGTACGCCAGTCGGCACCGTTGAAGATCTAAAACAAAGGATTCGCGAAGAATGTAGATCGATTTCTTTAGAGACCCTTGAACGCGATCGGGAAGAGTTTTTGTCTGGAATATTTTATTGCCAAGAAATCAACGGTGGACTTACTGAGCATCTTATTTAAACTTGTTTGTTTTAATTATTAATTTTTTTAGTATTATTATTATTCATTTCTGTATCTTAACGACAGGTTATGTTAACTTTTGCGTTACTATGGTATTTCAGTCTGTACTTCAATTGATGCTTAAAGCCAGTATTGTAATGGCTGTTCTTCATAAAGAACCTATTTAAAGTTATACCATGTAACAATTTTCACAATTTGGCGTTTTTGCGTTGAAATTCATGAATAAGTAGAAATAGTTTGATCGCGATGGTGTCGTTGAACAGGTCTTGAAACGAGCATTCAAATGAGGTATCACTTGTAGGGATGGCATTCTGAAATCGATTAATCGAATAATCGATTCCTCGGACCGAATAAATCGATTTTTTAAATCGATATTTTGTATTGAATCGATTCAGTGAATCGATATTTCACCATTGAAAATCGACTTTCGATTTTTTTTTGTGTTTTTGGTAGAGCGGCTTTTTTTTTCAATTGCCCCGGCAACATCGCAAGTAGTGATGAGAGCGGAACCGCTCGGATCCCAGTAGACTCGACAGGCACTATTGTTTTTTTTTCAAAAAAGCTTATAGGGAACTCTATAAGTAGGGATGTTTGAAAAATTAAACGATTTTTATATAAATCAATTATTATTTTGTTATAATCGATTTTTCGAGTAATATTAATCGATTTTGTATAAATTACGTGTGTTTAAGGAGTGGATTTTCGAAAACGGCTCTCGTATTATTTATTGACTATTTTTCAAAATTTTGACACCTTTTGACGATTATTGACCATTTTTTAACATTAATTATTATCAATATCTTAGAGTTTTCATAATTTTTTCATTAAATAGTGGAATTAATTAGAAACTCTTAGTTTCGTTTAAAAAAGTAATATGAGTAGATTCCACAAAGTAAGGATCCAAACAGTAAATTCATTTTTTAACAATTATTGAGTTTTTGACAAAATTCGTCCATTTTTAACAATTAATTGGCAATTATTGACCAATTTTGACAGTTTTTCAACAATTACTGATCATTTTTAAAAAATTATTGACCAATTTTGACAGTTTTGCAACAATTACTGATCATTTTTTAACAATTATTGACCAATTTTGACAGTTTTTCAACAATTATTGACCATTTTTTAAAAATTATTGACCATTTTTTACAATTGTTGACCAATTTTGACAGTTTTTCAACAATTATTGTCCATTTTTTTTTTAAATTATTGACCAATTTTGACAGTTTTGCAACAATTACTGACCATTTTTCAAAATTTTAACAATTATTGACACTTTTCAACAGTTTTTGACAATAATAGATAATTATTGACCATTTTAATTTTTTTTTTAAATTTTCGATAATTATCGACCACTTTTCAAAATTTTTGACAATTATTGACAATTTTCAGCAGTTTTTGACAATTATGGACAATTTTCAGCAGTTTTTGACAATAATTAGCGATTATTGGCCATTTTTTAACAATTATTGACAGTTTTTAGCCATTATTGACCAATTTTGACAATTACTGATCATTTTTTTTAAATTATTGACCAATTTTGACAGTATTGCAACAATGATTGTCCATTTTCCAAATTTTTTTACAATTATTGATCATTTTTTAAAAATTATTGACCGTTTTTTACAATTATTGACCAATTTTGACAGTTTTTCAACAATTACTGACCATTTTTCCAAATTTTTCAACAATTATTGATCTTTTTTTTTTAATTATTGACCAATTTTGACAGTTTTTCAACAGTTATTGACCATTTTTCCAAATTTTTTAACAATTATTGATCATTTTTTAAAAATTATTGACCATTTTTGACCATTTTTTTGAAATTATTGACCATTTTTTACAATCATTGGCCAATTTTGACAGTTTTTCAACAATTATTGACCATTTTTTACAATTATTGTCCAATTTTGACAGTTTTTCAACAATTATTGATCTTTTTTTTTTAATTATTGACCAATTTTGACAGTTTTTCAACAATTATTGACCATTTTTCCAAATTTTTTAACAATTATTGATCATTTTTTAAAAATTATTGACCATTTTTGACCATTTTTTTGAAATTATTGATCATTTTTTACAATTATTGACAGTTTTTCAACAATTATTGACCATTTTTTTTAAATTATTGACCAATTTTGACAGTTTTGCAACAATTACTGACCATTTTTCAAAATTTTTCACAATTATTGACAATTTTCAGCAGTTTTTGACAATAATTGACCATTTTTTACAATTATTGACCAATTTTGACAGTATTGCAACAATTATTGTCCATTTTTCCAAATTTTTCAACAATTATTGACCAATTTTGACAGTTTTGCAACAATTACTGACCATTTTTCCAAATTTTTCAACAATTATTGACCATTTTTCCAAATTTTTTGACCATTTTAGGCCATTTTTCAAAATTTTAACAATTAATGACAATTTTCAACAGTTTTTGACAATTATTGACCATATTTCAAAATTTTTGACAATTTTCGTATAATTTTATTTGATTTTTTTTCAATCCGATAAATATCGTTAACGAATAAATCTCTTACGTTTATTATCGGAATATATACGAAAAGCATGTCCATTTTTAAAACAATAAAAAAAAAATCAACGATCTTTCCGCAGAAATCGATTTATTTTTTATTAAAATCGATTTTTTCGACAAATCCATTAATTTTGAATGAAGAAAAATCGATTATTATTTTCCATTAATCTCACACATTCCTAATCCGATACTTTGTGGTAATAATATGGTAATAAAAAATAATTGTTATTATTATCGAATTCCCTGAACTTAAAAAAAATCCCCAATTTTACTGATAAGAGATCCCGGAAAGAGATTGTTTATTTAGAGGTACATTTCTTGTTGTTTTTCAATAAAAAAGATCGATTTATATTTACATTGTAAAAAATACAACCTTAAAAAAAATCGATTTTTTTGAAATCGATCTTTTAGACCTCGATTTTTTTATGTATCGATTCATCGGGTTACGATTCGAATCGATTTAAATAATCGATCTTTTTTAGGAAGAATCGCCATCCCTAATCACTTGCCATTTAAAATTATCTTTAAAAATGGCGACCGGCCGCCATTTTGAATGATAACGTCACGATATACTATCAAAAACGTTGGACTTGTTCCCTATTTCAGGCACCCAAACAATTATTGATTTAAGTTCTAAGGTTCATGAAATAGATAGGGGGGAGACTTTAGACGGGCACTGTATATTTATTCATATTTGCATATAAGCTATCATCAGATAAATTTTCAGTTGAGAGGAAATCATTGAAAGTATAATTTTTTTTGTGTTCGAGCGACCAGCTGACGTATAAGCCACCATGTTATAGTCAGCTCAAAATATTGGGTTAGCAAACAATTTAACAAATTTTCAGGTAAGAGGAAATGATTGAAATCATATTTTTCGGGCGTGGGAGGCTATCGCCGCTCTTCCCCCCCCCCCCCCTCGGAACCGAAGCTGACGTTGACGAAGCTTCATGATACAACGCTTGAGAGGAACTTGGTCATGTCACTAGCTCCTGGACTATGTTGACCATATTTATGTTTGGTGATCGGCTTGCAACTGTAATCTAGGCAATTTTTTTGAACAATATATTTTGTATACAAACGATACAAATTTGCAAACAGTATCAACTTAATTATATTCGGATAGACAATTCAAAATTATTCTTACAAATTTTAATGTCAATTAATATTAATTTACGACGTACCCAAATCTAGTAACTTTTTGTTTCATACATATTATAGAGAAAGAAAAAAGAACTTGAGGTATTTCTCCGACTATACCTACATATTTATCCAAATTTGATATGAAAATTTTGGAACAACCGACTAAAACAATGCAAATTAAAATTTTAATTTCGTCAGTTAATCAAACAGAAACTTATTTACGAAATTTATTTTAAGATTTCGATGTGTTTTGAACAACAAGTCTTATAATCTTTGTTTAGAAATGTTGCAATTTCCATTAATCAGTTTCGACATTCCCATGATTTTATAGGAAACATTTATTTCGTCCGAATAGGCAACCTCAACAACATTACCGACCGTGCATATTTTTAATCAAGTCTTAAAAATCAACTTCGATGTTTATAAGAATAAAAAAAAGCCAAAACGTGTGTGATTAGTGGTGGACAAAAGCATAATGAGGAATCAATTATTTTTATTCTCACAAGGTTTTTATGTCGATTTGAAAATTCAACTTTTGGATGATTTAAATAGTTCGCCATTTATGCTGTGACGTACATTACCTAGAAGAGAAGTTAGCTACGTAAGAGTCGACCACAATTCTGTAGTCTTCTTTTTTAAAATCGTAATGAAGAATAAGTATAGGTTATGCTTATGTTATATTAGGCCGTATTTGTGAGAAAAAGGATTTGCTTTTACTTGCAGAAATCAAAGCATTTACTTCACATTTTATTCATAAAAAGAAGGAGGAAAATATTTAAGCTAGAGGCAAAAGGAGTTGCCCCAAAGGAAAAGGTTTCACTTTTTTGATATTCATGAATAGTACCATTTGCTTTAAAACTGAAGGATTTGCTTCAGAAAATATGCATCTAGTCCCTAGAAGCTTTGGTAGCAAGTATTAATGATTTATTCGCAATTGCACATGTAATTAGAGAGCAAAGGTGTTTAGTTTTAGGGATTTTGTTAAATTCCAATTTCCCATGGCGGATATGGTAGCAGGCAGCACTGAAATCTTTAGCATGTCCCCAGATCAGATCTAGACTGTTCTGGGACTACCTACAACAACTTTTTACCCTGGCAAACCATAATAGGGTATTGAAAGGCAATTAAAAGGCACACACCCTAGCAAAGCTAGAGTCTAAAACTGCATTCACTGGTCCTGAACCAGTATTTGGTGGATTCAAACTAAACATCAGACGCACTGGAGACACGTGCCAAAACTGGAACGCGGCAACTCCTGGTCAAAAAACCTCGGAGTCGCTGACTAACGAAATATTCCCAACATGTCCTTAAAAATGTATTCCCATTATCATTTGAATTTGACGATTTACTTATTACATCAGTTCCATCAACAACATTTCTAGGTTTATATATAGATGACAGTTTGAGATGGACTAATCAGATTAATGCCGTTAACACAAAGCTTAATAAATCTTTCTATACCATTTCTAGAATAAAGGATACCAAGCCAACAACAGCACTTATCAATATTTATTACGGTCTTGTTTACAGTCATCTAAGTTACAACATCTTACTCTGGGGAAATTCTATTGACAGCAACAACATTTTTGTAACTCAAAAGAAAATTATTCGGAAAATATTTGGACTACAATTTAGGGAAACTTGTAAACCCACGTTTATAAAATACAAGATTATGTCATTCTATAGTGTTTATGTTTATCGTACTCTTCTATTTGTGAAAGAAAATTTCACTAATTTTGAAACTAAATCGTATGGACATGATAACTATACAAGACATTCAAACGCCCTTCGAATACCCCACTGTAAAACTTCAAAATTAGAAAATAGTTTTGAATTTATGGGAATGAAGTTATACAATAAATTACCTCTTGAATTCCAGGAAATTGTCTCTTTCAGTAGATACAAAAAGGAAATTAAAAATTTATTAATAACTAAATGCTACTATTCAGTCAAAGAATTCCTTGAAGATTCTCTGTGAACCGTTTTTATCTGTTTTTTTACTTGAATATTTTATTTTTTTATATGTCTATCTACTTTATTTTATATACTATTTAACCAATTTAATAACGTTGCCTATCACTTTTGACTTATCCTATACATTTGTATGAATGTCTTAAGGGATTAATAAATATTATTATTATTAAACCTCAGCAGGGGCCAGATAAGGAAAGTGACGGGATTACTCACCGATCACTGTACCCTAAGGAAGCACATGCATACAATTGACATAAGGAAGAACCTATCTATCGGTTGTGATGGAAGAGGAGGAAACTGCCTCTCACATTATCTTCGGATGTGAAGCACTGTCTCATTGGAAATATAGACTCATAGGACTAGAGTACCCAAGGGAGGATTTCTCCAAGAAGGACCTAGTGAAAAAACTGTTGATCCTAATAAGGACTACTTGTCTCTTCACATAAACGGTATAACCAAGAGCACAAAAGCCTAAAGGCTGAGGTAATGAGGTCTCTAAGCCTAGGACTGGTAGTGCCGAACTAATCAATCAACAAACTTGTGATCTTGTGATATATATAGGTATTTTTTGTAACAAATATGGCAAGGGATTTTCAGAAAAGTACAAGTGTATTCTAAAAACTGCGTACCTAGACTCCACTAATTTTTCCTTGTCCAGGTTATTCAAGAAATCTTTGTACCTTGATAGTAGATTATTTTTATTGCGTTTCAGTGAACCCAACGAAAGGTTATTCCATAAATCTATTGAACCAATGTTAATAAAAAACTATTTCACTTGAGTAGCCCAGTTATACCTAATGTTGTTGTTGGAGTCAAGTTGGAGAAGCCTATTATAGCAGGTTCTAGGAAGCCTGGAGCCGTCCATTGACAGAAGTTTCTCTAACCAGTAAAGACACTGTTTGGAAACTAAAAATTCCATTTTTATTGTACCGGTTAATAATCTAATGAGATAACCAGGTGTAGATTTTGGTAAAAGTAATAACCGTTTCAAACAACCCACTTGAGCTCTCTCTATAATATTTAAAGTCCCAAGACAGAAGTACCCGATAGTAATGAGTTAACTATTATAGAATTATAGACTTCCATTCTTGCCTCCCAGGAGTTTACTTTTGAACGTGAAAGTAGAGTAATAACAGCTCCAAATGATTGTTTTGTCTTAATACTTGAGTATGTAGCCATTTCCCGAAACAGAGAGGAAGTAACAAATTGGACTCCTAGATATGTGCACTTATTGACTACCTCAACCATTTTATCATCAAATAGAAACTTAGGGCATTTTGAGAGTTGAAATCCGCCTCTTGAAAATTTCATAATTTTAGTTTTATTTGTATTTAACGATAAACCATTTCTATGGCAATACTCAAGTAATATTATAAGTTTTCTAGAAACATCTATTTCTGACTCGCACAAGATCATACATTAATAAAAGAAGGAAGCACATGCATACAAATGGCGTAAGAAAGTACCTATCTGTCGGTTGTGCATGGAAGAGGAGGAAACAGCCTCGCACATTATCTTCGAATGTGAGGAGATATATACTTCTAGAACTAGAGTATCCAAGGGTAGATTTCTCCAAGAAGGACCCAGTGAAAAGACTGTTGAGCATGATAAGAGCTACTGGTCTCTTCACATAAACGGTATAACCAAGAGCACAAAAAGCCTGAGGTACTGAGGTCTCTAAGCCTGTGACTGGTGGTGCCGAACTAATCAATCAATCAACAGTTCTTCAAATTAGGATGGCCTTTTTGTAACTGGCTATTAGCTCATAAAACATCAGAAAGTTGCTAACTGCATCTTTAGTTATATGAAGTATTTGTAGTGAAAGTTGCAAACATTTAGGAATTCTTAATTTCCAGTTTGTTCCTAAAATATTCGGTTTAAAGCATTTTTAAATTTATTTTTGCAAAGTAGTACTAATATACTTTAATAAAATACCAAAAGCCGGATATCGGTTTAACACCTCATTGTATTCAATCTCATTTTTAAAACATAAATAGCCGTGGAACTTATTAATTCGAACTCATCTTTATGCAAAGTATTATTTGAAGCCTTCAATGAAAATATTCGTTGAATATTTTTAACCAATAAAAACACTATTTACACGTAAAAATACGGCTCTAAAAACTATTTATTATGTAAAAAGATTTGTTGTTACACATGACCTTAGTGTTTTGATGTTATCGCGCAAATGTATAACATTTTTAAAAATTAATAAAATTTAGTCTACATGGAATTAAGAAAGAAAAAACCTAGGAAATTATCGAATATAAAAGGAATTTTTTTTAAACCGAAGGGCAAAGTGGTATACTAATTTTAGACAGTTTTTAAGAGGTGAAACAAAAGTGAAAAAAATTTAAGCAAAGTACTACAAAACGACCCTAATGGCTGCCAAAAGGGCGATAGGAAACACATGGGGACTAAATCCACGGTCCGTTCACTGGCTGTACACAACTGTGGTGAGACCTATGGTTACCTATGGGTGGCCAAAAACGGATCAGAGGAAAGCCGAACTGGAGCTATCAAAACTTCAGAGGCTTGCCTGTCTGTGCACAACGGGTAAGATGAGAAGCAGCCCCCGACTGCGGAAATGGAAGCCATTCTCACCCATCCACCTATTGCTCGCGGAAGCGAGAATGGCTGCATACAGGCTGGAATGCAATGGGAATTGGCACGAAGGAACCAAGCCCCATAGTCATTCCAGCATCACAGATATTATCATAAACTCCCTCCTTGAAATGAGAAGTGATAACATGTTGACCTCAATTAACGACAATCAACCATACCATATCCAGCTAAACTGGGATGGGATGGAAGAATGCAGTCAGGAAGGAACGTTGGTGTGGTACACAGACGGATCTAAGAATGAGATAGGAACAGGAGCTGGAGTCCATGGCGCCAGAACCAGGTGCAATGTCCACGCATCCTTGGGGAAGTTTGCATATGTATTCCAGGCAGAAATCTACGCTAACGACACGTGTTTGCAAATAAACATCGAAAGGACCTAGTGAAAAGACTGTGGAGTCTGATAAGGGCTACTGGACCGTTCACATAAACGGTACAACCAAAAGCACCAAAGCCTAAAGGCTGAGGTGCCGAAGTCTCTAAGCCTCTGTCTGGTGGTGCAGTAACAATCAATCAATCAATCAATCGCCACAAAACTCGATAAGTTCGTTGAGTTCTCCACGTTTTAACTCAATAATACGATGGAGAACTATAATAACTCTTTATTCCCATATGAACTTAAAAAGATTCTTGATTCTTATAAAATCGTGTGTACTTTTTACAGTGCTTCTTCTACCTATCCCCGATCAAGGCTCACTGTCAAATAGTGTAAAATCGGTGTTGTTAATTCTTAAATTGGGAAAAGGGTTCGATGTAGGAAAAAATTGAGATAGCTAACAAACTCCTCCATATCTACTCAATCTTTACATGATTTGTCAAAAGTTAATCACATTTTAACCATTCAAAAATCCTAGGACATGCCACAGGTTGGTATGATGAAAAAGTTGAGATTTTTCAAAAATATTCAACGCAGAACAGTAACAAGAAGGAATGGGATCCCAATACCATTACCAGACTTGGAAATAATGCCATTCAATGGTATAAAGTTGATACAATATTATCCTGAGATGGGTTAAAGGGAGCGACAGGAGTAAAGGTAAGCGCATTGCCGATTCTTTAGCCAGGGAAGCGGCTGGACTAAGACTTTTAAGACCCAGCGACACCTACGGCCTGACGACTTCGGTAATTGTGGAACTAGCTAAACGTTACACCAATGCTCAATCCCTAAAGAGGTGGGATGAAATAAAGGGATGCAATCTTGCCAGGATCACCATGGGAAGCTGGCGTTGAAGAAATATTTGGCGATGACCAGGAAAAACCTACGTTTAACAGTAGGATTTCAGTCTTGCCACTGTCAGCAAAGGAAACACCTCCATACAATGGGGCTAGTGGACACTCCTCTATGCAGGATGTGTGAACAGGAAGGCGAAACTGTCAGGCATGTCTTATGCGAGTGCCCGGAGTTATCGACAATGAGAGAGTGAGTGTTCGGTGAGTCTTGGCCTACACCTGCCGATATAAAAGAGATGACTCCTAGTGACCTGTCCACCTTCCTGGAAAGGACAGGATGGACGATTTAGCACTCAGCGACTTTTATCTGTTAAGAATTATCGAAAAATGCTCGCAAAAATGATACTAGGCTCCAATGTGAAGGGGATCACTGATGTTGATTCATATTTTGTAGATTTTAAAAATACAGAGTCTTTCATTAATAATTATCCAAACATTAACTGGAGAAAACTTGGCCACAAAATATTTAGATTCAACCTAAAACAATTAAATAATATATTCCTCCTTACCTCCTTATACAGGATGTTATATTATAAATTATATTTTATCACGATTTAAAGTATCCTAATGTATGTAAACTGTTTGCCAAGTATAAACAAAAAATATTGGAAAGTGTCAAGACGACAAGTTAAAATCATTTTATAATATTTATAATAAAACACACTGTATCTCGGTAAGGAGAAACATTCAATTCTAGTGTTTTAGGTTAATTCTTCATATTGTGTGCTAAGTTTTCTCCAGTTACTATATGGACAATTCTTAATGAAACGCCCTGTATAAGCATTTAACTGGAGATTATTTTCACGAATAAAGTAAAATTTTGTCCAAGAGCTGTTTTTTTTTATTAGATGTTGATCTTAATCAAATTTTTTCATCAACCAAGAATCATAAATTGTTTATAAACATTCAAATATAAAAAAAATATAAATAATTAGTATACTATTTATGGCTAATATACTTGGTTCAAGGACAACTTCTTCTATAGTTATTGGAATCATTTCTTTTGGTTGAATATTTTTGTTTGAATAATCAAAATCTATGGTGCTGAAACCCACAAAGGCAGAAAAAGAGGCCTTAAAAATATATAGAAAGAGTAGTGCTGATACTTTTAAAGATACTTGAGTGGTTCGTGAAGAAGATTTCATGTTAATGGAAATTACAAACAAGCTTTACCTTGTAGTTTTTTTTATTTCGGACTTGACATAATTAACAACAGTAATTATTTAAGTGCCTGTTAGATGTGTTTTAATGTAACCATCCACCCTAACACTACACCACTGGATACATATAAGTTTTTGGACAAAATATTAAAGGGAATAGTGTTTATCATAATTAATTTTGAAATTTTCGTTGTAACCCTCATTTTAACCTTTCATATCTTATAAAACAACCAATTACTTATAGATAATTACATAAATATTACTTTTATTCAATAATTGAAGGTTCACCTAAACATATTTAATTTAATTTGAATAAATGGCATTATTCATTATATAGGTTTAAAAAAAACTAGGTTTTTTGTGATTGCATTCACAAGTCAACAGGTTTTGACCAAGAAATAAGGCAAGAATGTATATTGTGTTCTTTGAAGAAGGTATGTGATATGTAATAGGTGTAGAATTAATTTTGTATATAAAAACAATTATTTCCCATTAAATCGATTTTGATTTTATAGTACACTTATGTATTATTTTCAGCACCACATCCAAAATGTCCAAACCATCAGAAAAAAATAAATCCATAAGGAATTTTAACCAAACAGAAGAATTGAAAGTAAATTTTGCTAAAAATTCATTAATACCTTCTATTATTATTATTTATTTATTGTTCATTCGCAAATATTTTAACAAGAACAAGGGCGACGGGCAAAAGTGTTTTTTACAAATAAAACAAAATAAAAATAAACAAATACAATGACAAGTGAAATATGTACCTACTTGTTGGATGAGCAAGAGTCAATAATAGACATTCATTCATTAATTATAAACGATCTCATCTTCATTGCCTCACTTACAAACGATGCAGATGATACAGAGTAGAGGTATCTGTAGATGACAGGTGTGAGTCAAAATCGTCTGAACGACCTCCAGGTCTAATCAATCTATTTCTGAGATTCTTATACATTAGACAGACCAGCAATATGTGTTCGAGAGTTTCCATTTTTAAAAATTTACAGATTGAGCAAATAACAGTTGTGTCGATTTTATAAGAAATGTTATTTATTTTTCTATGTTAGCTGTTCTTAGATGAGCGACAAGTCTTTTAATATGCAAAGGGATTGTAGTATTTAGGTGATTATAATTAATAACGAGATTTCTTTGTAAGAGAGGATGGCGAATACTGATTAGGATTCTGTTTAGATCTTTCTCATAGTTTTTCTAAACATAACTAGACAGGATTTTGTGTTTTGTATTTGAATTTATATCATAAATGTTAATTTCTGTGTTATAATAGACATTGTCATAATTGATCGGCCCAATTGTATTTCAAGTTATTATTAGAGAATCCTTGCAAAGTTATTAGGAGAACTAGTGCACGATGAACATATCAGTTAGGGTTCTTATTTTTTATTCTCAGTAGTACTTCTAATGCTTGTTTTATAATGAAGTAACCCATTTTACACAAGCTGACTTCCGTCCTGACGATATGTTCGGCTGTGGACCTTTGTACAGAAGGTTTTTTCAATAATTATTTTGTACTTTTTCCGTTTGCTCACCACCAGTAGGAATCACGATATTATTATATCATAGTTTTATAGAGTCAATATTTGAAATTTTTGAGGAATTGATTGTATTTATTAAAGTTCTTTGAGAAAATCTGGCTTTTTGCTCTCGCTGTTAAAGATTATTAAGAAGAGTCCATTAAATGAGAAGATAACACCCAGATATTCATATGTATTAACTGAATCAATTGTAATATTTTTAAATTTATATTGGGGTTGGTGACCTATATTTGGACTCCTTCCGAAGGCAACTATTTTGGTTTTTAAAGGATTCACTTCTAGTTTAAGGCTCAGTGCAAAAGAGTTCGAGTAATTGCAAATTTTTTGCTAGATCAATTTGTGACTCGGCGAATAAAACCAGGCCATAAAGCATATGTATGTTTTCTCTGTTATCAAGAATCACACCTTTAGCACCATGCTCTTTAAAATAGAGATCTATATAGGAAATAAATAATGAAAATATTAAAGGACTTAAGCTGTCCCCCTGCAGGACGCACTGAGTTATTTTAATTCGGTCTGATTTGTTTCCATTATGTTCAATAAAAAGTGAGGCTGACTCGTATAATAATTTTACAGATCTAACTATTTTAGCGCTTACCCCACTGCTAAATAATTTTCCCCATAATACGTCATAACTGAATGCCCTCCTAAAGTCGACAAAAAGCGCAAACATTTTTCTTGACGGTACACGTAGGTAGTTGTTTACAATTGATGATAATACAAAAATGTTGTCTTCACAGCTACGATTTTTACAAAAGCCTGCTTGGCATTCCGATAGTAATTAATTAATCTTAATTCTGTAAATGTTGAAAATAGATCATCGGTTTTTTGTTTTTTTCAACGTAATTGTACATGTTTGTCTCCTATGTAGGTAAAAGCAATTATTTTCAGTCCTTAGGACTATTAACACAGGTATAAAACATCAAATATACACACGAAAACTTTGTATTGGACTTTTATAGGTATAGTATTAGGTACTGAATTTTCTTTGTATCATATATACAGAAATGAATGTAAAACAGCCTCAAACATCTTCAAAATATCCCTATTATCAGTCATAATTAATAAACAAAAAGAAAATAAATATATTCAAATTTAATGAAAAATGAATTAATAAGACACTTAATTTAAAAAAAACTGGAAAATAAAAAGAAGTTGATAGAATTTTATATGGGACATGGGTATAATGATAAAAAAACATCACTATTATTAGTAAAGCATGAAGATTAAAGGTTTTAAATTCTAAATCGGTTACTTAAAGTTGAATAATGTGATTTAAATAAGAATGATTATACCGAGAGCACAACAAACACAAACATTTGTGCATACAAAGTTGGTGTGTGATGTATATAAATATAACATAAGGAAGTATTTGTTTTCTATTCTAAAATTTAACTGTTATGTTCTACTTTTTATAATTTTGTAAATGGGAAATGTAAAAAATAGATTACACATTATTATGCACTAATTTGTTGCTGTCAAATCATGCTGTTCTGATTTATTGATTGTCACAGATCTTTCTGTTGATTGTACTGCAATGTTTTTATTTTTACAAAACATCATTGAACAATTTTAATTTTGACACAAGGTATGTTTAACTTGCATCTTAAAAGGTACGACATAATTCTACTGTAAATAAGTCCTGTTAAAAAACGTTAAAATTGTAGGAAGAGGCAATGGGATATTGTTTACATTGTCATTCACTGGAGGTTGCAAGCATTCTAATGGGTGCATTTACTTACGTTTGCCGTGACTTCTATAACCTCTTTCATAATTTTCTCGAAGGCTGCAGTCTCTTCGGCTTGTCTGTGATTATGGAGGGCTATTTTTTCACTAAATTTTCTTGGATTATTCGCCATGACTGCTCACTGCTACTGTAGCTATTAGCAAACTGACACTACTAACCCTTAAACCACTACGCATGCGTTAGTTCCTTTGAAAAATAGGCGCTAATTCAGAAATTTTCGGTTTTTAAATTAAACTAACAAATTTTGAATCATTTACATTGTCACCATCATGTAAGTGCTAAACAAATTTTATTACATTATTACGCGTAATATAAATATTTGGCAGCATGTTTGTTCGTTTATGTCTATTCAGCTGTCATAATATTGTTATCAGTAAGTGATGTAATCGAAATTAAAAATATAAAAAGTACAACAAAAGGGATCAAAACCTGAAAATTATCTTAAAAAAAACATAACAAGATTTACCGCCGCGTGAGTTTTATTTTAATCAAAATGGTAGAATTCAGGCGTTTGGCTGTCATATTTCCTAGAATCGATTAATCTGTATTTCGATTACTGTTTAAATCGAAACTATAATGACTTAACAATTATATTTCATAAAATTATAGAATAGAGATTATTTTTTGGAAGAGAATAATAACATTCAATGAAAAATAGTCGAGCCAACTTTGATAAGAAAGTATCTATTATAAGTATGTTATTTTCGTTGTATATCAAGTTGTATACATGTCTTTTCGATGTGTATATTGTTTTGCCTATAGTCTAGTATTTGCATTTTTTTGTATATTAATTTTATTATTACATCATGTCATTTGTTTCTCACCTATTAGGAGCCAAGCTACTGTTTAATAGCGCAAATTGAATTTAAGCATTGTATAAGAATCTTTATACAATGGTTTCCACTACTAGATGGCAGCAGTATACCACTTATGATTTATATTAATTTTAAATTGCTATTGTTAATTTTTGTTGTTGTAAATAATAAATATACAATCAATATATCGCTAATCTTGTACGATTATATTATGTTATGCAATATACCTAGAGTTAATCATGACATTTTAATAATAAAACAAACAAAAGCGGGGAGAACAATAATTTAAATTGTGGAGATTCAATGGGTATTGTATATATGGCATGTGCAGAAAACCATTCTTAGTGTGCAAAAGCTCATGTTTGTAACATATACAATGCGTTTTATTTTCAATAGCATATAATAATTGGAAATTTCCTTTTTAAATCTTTTTGTAAATAGAACTTTTTTTTGTATTCATCCATACAATAAGTTTTTTCTTTAAACAAACAGTGATAAATTTCCACTTACATTCTTTTTGTAAAAAATGCGTTTTTCCACTAATTTTGACCGCTTTGTGTGTGTCAGTTACTTGGGACAATGTAGAATGTATATAGTTAGTTTACTTTCACTTAAATTGTTACTATGGATTTTTGTCATGTTAATTTTTAGTCGTCATGTTCAATTTTGTTTATTAAAACCTATCGCAAGGTTTCATTAATTTTATTACAGTTTAATAAACAAAATATTGTGAAGAGTGAAGATGGATCGTTTGCTTCGTCCTGAGAAATTTAACACTGATCCAAACTTTCCCACAGCTTCGAAAGAATGGAAACATTGGATCCATACGTTTCAAAATTGTTTGACATCTGCTGTCTACTACCTTTACAGAAGAATCCTCTGAGGCAAGTTCATACTATAAAATTAAATATCCTTATCAATTACATTGGTACCAATGTATACGAACTGAGTGTTCTTCTTATGAGGAGGCACTGAACATCCTGGGAAAAATTTATATTAAAGAAGTAAATAAAAAGCAGCAACATGGTGAAACTATTGATGTGTACGCTCAAGTTTTAAATTCTCTTAGTAGACTGTTCGTTTAAATCTGTTACCGCCGACGAATATCGTAACGAGTATATTCGAGATTCTTTTATTCGTGGCTTAATATCTCCACATATAAGACAAAGACTAACTCAAACATCAAACTCTCATTCAAGCGAAATCTTTAGAAGCGGCTCAGCTTCATTCAAGTGCCTACGAAGAACTATCTTGTCCACCTTCACTAAATGCTTCTACGACTGACCATCCGTCAGATTATAAGGAAGAAATTGAGGACCCTCAACTAAGCGCTACACAAACTCGCCTCAAATCCACTAATCTGTGCTTCTTTTGTGGACATAGATGGCATCCTCGAATTAAATGTCCTGCGAAAGCCTCTGCTTGCTCTGTCTGTAAGAAAAAAGGACACTGGGCCTCCGTATGTCAATCATCCAAAATAAAACAGTCCAACAGAGATTCTATTACATCTGCTATAGGAAATTCAATTATAGCTGCTTTTCATCCTAGTCTATCTAAGTCGACAATTAAAATATTAGTCGATGGTGTTTATGTTGATGCTTTGGTGGATATTGGTAGTTCAGAGAGCTTTATAAGTTCTAATATCGTTCGATCCAGAAATATTAAAACTTTTCCTCTCAATGGCTTCGTCTCTATGGCCTCTTCTTCATTTACTTCTAAAATACTAGGATATTCTTTAGTCAACCTTAAATTCTAAGGACACAACCATACTAAGGTGAAGCTATTAATTCTTGACAATCTATGCTTTTTAATACAGTAAATTAAAACTCATTGTTACACATGTGCTTAACCTAACATCTTCTTCTTTCTTAACAACTAAAAACTGTCAACAACCTTAGGGTTAGCCTAAGCTTATTGGTATTTTAGCAACTCTAACATATCCGATCATTACTATGCACAACCACCAACTCTACACCTCACGAAAGAATGTTCACCCATCCTAGACGCTCAATGAACGGAACCTCTCTTCCGACTTGGGCAAGTAGGTACTGGTCCCGTTTTAATGAGAAATTTTAATCGGACAAGCAAGAATGATCTCATGGTTGAAAAAGTAGAGCTTGTTCATGTGAATCCTCTATATGCCCAAGTACGTTTATCTGAAGGAAGAGAAACCACCGTATCTCTGAGACATCTAGCCCCTCTTCACTCTACAAGTTTCAGAAGAAGATTCTCCTCTGGCCGCTCAATATCTACAAACAATGGCTGAGAATGAACAACCCCCAAAAATAGTTTATCTAAGTCTACAATTAAAATATTAGTCGATGGTGTTTATGTTGATGCTTTGGTGGATATTGGTAGTTCAGAGAGCTTTATAAGTTCTAACATCGTTCGATCCAGAAATATTAAAACTTTTCCTCTCAATGGCTTCGTCTCTAAGGCCTCTTCTTCATTTACTTCTAAAATACTAGGATATTCTTCAGTCAACCTTAAATTCTATGGACACAACCATACTAAGGTGAAGCTATTAATTATTGACAATCTATGCTTTTTAATACAGCAAAGCCATATTTTTGCGATCTAGCGTCTTTAGGCGGATTAACAGTGTAGCTTAAGCGTGACGTCATAACGGTGTCGTCGCGCTTAACCTCGCAAAAATGGAAATATCTAGCGATATTCTGACATATCACAACGACATTTCTCTCACGTCACATACATACTTTACTTTGTTTATTTTTTTCTTTCTGAGATTCTGAATCTGTAGTAAGCAAAATAATATTAGTATACCTAAATAAAATAATATTGCTTTTGTTAAAATTTGTGATGTTAGAATTTATAATGAAAAGGAGAAGAGACTACTACAATTAGCCGCTCCTCACCATTGGTCCACTCTCTATTAATTTATTCTGTCAATTGAATGACGCACAACAGCTGAACCGCTTCAACGTTTTCTGGCGCACTCTCGACCACGCCAGATTCCGCTTCAAGCGTTTTTAAGCGTGACGTCATTACTTATTCGCGAAAATGAATCGCTTTAATCCGCTTAAAGACGCTAGATCGCAAAAATATGGCTTAAATTAAAACTCATTGTTACACATGTGCTTAACCTAACATCTTCTTCTTTCTTAACAACTAAAAACTGTCAACAACCTTAGGGTTAGCCTAAGCTTATTGGTATTTTAGCAACTCTAACATATCCGATCATTACTATGCACAACCACCAACTCTACTCCTCACGAAAGAATGTTCACCCATCCTAGACGCTCAATGAACGGAACCTCTCTTCCGACTTGGCTAAGTACTGGTCCTGTTTTAATGAGAAATTTTAAAGGGACAAGCAAGAATGATCCCATGGTTGAAAAAGTAGAGCTTGTTCATGTGAATCCTCTATATGCCCAAGTACGTTTATCTGAAGGAAGAGAAACCAACGTATCTCTGAGAGACATCTAGCTCCTCTTCACTCTACAAGTTTCAGAAGAAGATTTTCCTCTGGCCGC
Source organism: Lochmaea crataegi (assembly GCA_947563755.1). Classification (NCBI taxonomy): domain Eukaryota; kingdom Metazoa; phylum Arthropoda; class Insecta; order Coleoptera; family Chrysomelidae; genus Lochmaea; species Lochmaea crataegi. Next base: position 48,778,901 of record OX387426.1, on the reverse strand, counting down.
TCAAGATCTACAAACAATGGCTGAGAATGAACAACCCCCAAAAAGGTCCACTGTTTTACGTAGTTTTATTTACCATAAAGAAATGCCATAAAGTAGCAACGTACAGGAACAATTTTTTTCTTAAATAGGTACTTCTAGAACACAAATAAACATTATCCTCATCCAAAAAAACCGCAACAAAGACATTAAGTTTCCTTCAGAACGATCATCTTGTTACGACTATGATTAAATCCCATATTATACACACAGACCAGGTCATGGGACTGTCATAATATCATAATAAGTTACATCCTGTATGCTTTGATTCAGATTCAGTCGGTCTTTATAGAGCCACGATAAACGCGTATATTCTTTTTTTTGTCAATATTTATGCAAAAAAGTGCATATAAAGTATAATAAACGTGTAGGACTATTTTTATTTTGGAAATTATGAAGATTTGTGATTGTTGTGTTGTTATAAATATAACGTTGTCGATCTACATAAAATTTGAATTATTTAAAGTTGGTTTATTGTACGCTGACTGCTATTAATGACGTTAGTTCTCATTTTTCGTAAATGGACACTGGATAAGGATATTTTGGTGAGTTTGTATTAGAGTTAAATTCAAAATAGGTATCTAATAACATTGGAATTGACTTTTCTGTCCTCCGGCCGGAAAGCATCAACTTTCAGGCCGTCGCGCTAAACGAAGTTGCCGCTTTCCGGCTCCGTCGAACAGAAAAATACTATACACACCTCGGCCAGTAAGTAAGAAAGTCTCAGATCACATGTTTGTCAATTACATGTGATCTGAGACATTTCTTACTTTACTGGCCTTGGTCCGTAATATACTATTATTTTGTGATATATATATACGAAAAAAAAAATTTTTTCATTTCAACTTTATAACGCTGTATCTTAAGAAAGCCGGTAAGCTACAGGTATGAACTATATGGGACATTTTTTGGGTTTCGATGGAGTATTTATAGGGGTTTTTCCATAACAAGGTTCCTATTCTCCCCCACCTATTATTTGAGTAGATAAACTGAAAATTGTAATAGATATCGAAGAATAAATATATTATTCTAACGCTTTACAACAACTTTCGGGCCGTCGCGCTAAACGAAGTTGCCGCTTTCCGGCTCCGTCGAACAGAAAAATAGAATACACACCTCGGCCAGTAAGCAAGAAAGCCTCAAATCACATGTTTGTCGACCTCAGCTTCGCCTCGGCCGACAATTACATGTGATCTGAGACATTTCTTACTTTACTGGCCTTGGTCCGTAATATACCTACTATTCAAAAACAGTGACAGTTCAACTAAGAATAAACAACTACCTACTTCCCGGACTGAATCCGACACTAAAATTACAATCAATACATGTCTTCAAGTAACGGAAATGTTAAAGTTGTGACGATAGCGACATCTTCACCTCCAAACGCAAGACAAAATTTGAAAAATTTGACAAGCCGTTAGCTTGAAACAATTAAGTTTTGAAAAATATTTTTCAAAGACAGTGACCGCTCAACTAAAAATAAACAACTACTTCCCGGGCTTACCAAATACGACAATTTTACAGGAAACTGTATTAATACTTAATTGAAACTTGTAATATCAAAATTATTCTATTTTATCAATTTTGTATTTATTTTGAGGAATTTAAAAGCCGTTTCCACAGTTGTCCAAAACCGTTCGATTATCTATATTCTCTTCCTATCATGTGATGATCATTTGAGAAATGGCATTTTAGGTTAGGGTTATTTTTGTAGACAAAGCTGTTTCGCTGATGAAACCCATTAGTGCTTATTACGAAGAAGAAGTAAGAAGATGGCTAAGATGTAACCCCAAAAAAGTAATAACATTATTTCAAAATTCAACGATATTTGGAGCTGCATTTATCAATGTAGCTACAATGAAAACAGCCGTGAATGGGTTCAAAAAATCGGGAGTATGGCCTCCAGATGACGATTTCCTTCCATCTGCACCAATTAGCTGCTAGTTCAAATCCCGATAATGTTAATAAATTTCCCACAACACAGGAATTAGCTACGAATAATCAGGAGCAAACTAGTCAACATGATGATAATACTTTGGGGTCCATTGAAACAATTTCTAAAACATTTTTACCAAATAATGAAAACGAATCGATGTTACCTCAGTGTTCATGGATGCCAGACAATAATCCAGTAACAGCTAACACATCTACATTTCTCAGTGCTTCTCCAGCTAACACCTCAACATTTTTCAGTGCTTCTTCAGCTAACACCTCAACATTTCTCGCTGCTTCTCCTCAGTTAATCCTACCCATACCTAGAGTTCAACAGGATCAGAAAAGAGGTTCTCGAAGAAAGGGGAAAATAGCAATTTTGACGTAATCTCCTTAGTTGGAAGAATTGAAAAGGGCCAAAGAAGAAACAAGGATCAAGGAGATTCATGAAATAGAGCGTCCAAACGAAAAATAGATTCTACAAAAGAGAGCGATGCAGCTGTAACTTCAACTGTAGCAGATGAACTAGCAAAGAGGGGGACTGGAACACCCTTTTAGGGGCCGGAACCCTTTTGCGGTATCAGCTCCAATGTAATATTGGAAGAAATAGGCAAAGGGAAGATCTGACCATTGGAAAGATCTAGTAGAACTTAGGCAATCAAAGATTCTTCTGTGTGACTACAACCTGTTGAGATCAAATGAATGCCTAAGTCAAAGTAAAACTGCACTAAGAGTTTTAACAGGCAAATTTACGGGACATTGTCACCTCAAAAAGCTCAAAATAGTGGAGGAAGAAGAATGTAGATTCTGTGGTATGGAAGAAGAAACCTCCATCCACATACTTGCGAACTGCACAGCAATTCAGAATCCTAGGACACAACACCTTGGAGATTACTGGATAGAAGAGGGACATTTACCAAAGTTAAAGCCTGCAGATATCCTAAAATTCCTCCGGGAAATAGGACTAAAGGAGCTACTAGTCTCTGAGACTTTCCTCAGGAACTAAGTAGAAGTAAGGGGGCACAATAGATCTTTTAGGTCTCAGTGAATGTCACCCCAATTTACATACATACAACTTCAACTGTGCTCAAAAAGAATAAATTGCTAATAAAGAAAAAGCTGCAAAAAAAAACATGAAAAGTCCTGCAGTACCACGTTAGTGATACTGACAGTGATGCAGAATGTTTATATTGCCAAGAGTTCTATTCAACTTCCAATGAAGGGTGGAACTTATCTTCACTCTTAAGTCCTCTTCAACACTTATTCTGCTTCTATGTTTATTTTTATGTTCAAGAATTCAGAAAATTCTCTCTCATACAAGTAACTCGTACCTAATAAATAGCATCAAAAATAGTAGAGCTTGCCGGAAGATCAAAGGGTACCTTTGGGGGCCTTTGGGCTAACGATATCTGGGGGACGCACGAAAGAATTGAAATATTTGCCATTTTCCTAAAAAAAAAAGGATTATGCGGGAAAATTAAACATATATTTTTGATTTGTATTTTTTTACAGGATTATTATTTTATTGTCCGGGGGCCCTGGGCTGGGCCCATTAAGCCCATACGTAGATCCGGCCCTGATTAACTCACTCAATTTTCAATTAAATTTCAACAAATTATGCATTTTCAGAAAAAGGAAGTGTTCAGCTCACACAGGGGATCAAAATATACAAGGTGTTTTTTATAAAATGGACGAAATTTAAATTTGAAATATAATTTTTTTAAACTAAATAACTCTTTCATTTTTTTAATCAAATCTAAGCAAATTATACATTCTCAGAAAAAAGAAACGTCTAACTTTAAATTTGAATGAATATTTTTTGAAAAAACCAATTAATTCAGTTAATTTAAAATTGAATTTTAACGAATTATGCATTTTAGGAAAGAGGAAGAGTTCAATTTCTACAAATGATCAAAATATACAGGGTGTTCCTTTAAAAAATTGACAAAATTCAAGTTTTAAAGTCTATTAATGAAAAACCAAATAACCCACTAATATTTCTATTAAACTTCAACAAATTGTACATTTTCGGAAAGTGGATCAGTTAACTTTCACCTGGTATCAAAATATCCAGGGTGTTCCATACAAAAATCGAACGTGCCCTTTTAAATACAAAATTTCTAAACCCTCTATTTAGAACTTTACTGAATAAAAATTTATACAAAAAAGACGTTAATTACAGGGCCGGCCCGCGATCTTTGGGGGCCCTGGGTTAACGATATCCGGGGGACCCAAGAAATAATTAAAATATTTGCCATCTTCTTAAAAAAAGGATTATGCGGGAAAATTAAACATATACTTTTTATTTCATATTTTTATTACTGGTTTATTATTTTATTATTCGGGGCCCCTGGGCTGGAGCCCATTAAGCCCATACGTAGATCCGGTCCTGGCTTTTCCGCACATTTCCCAATGTACCGACGTATATTGTAACTTTACAACTTTGAAAAAATTACATTGTACCGACCTATTCAAGAGCTACCCGTGGGTGGTATAAAAATTGGAAGAATCCGACCATGGGTTTTTTTTGGGGTGTGCAAGTTACCCCATGGTTGGGGCAACTTTCACATCCATGGAAAAATGTTCATAAGTTGCATTCTAAGCTTATTCTGTACCTACATGTTACCCCTTAGTCATATGAAGAAAAAAAGGGAACCTATTTTATAACAAGTTATAAAAAAATAAACTTTCTCCTACTAAAACTTTGCTGAAATGAGGCACATTCTTTGAAAAAATCACAAATGTAACAAAAAAAACACTGGCTAATTATTGCCAACTTGGAAGTCCTTGTCGGCATCACTGTTATCGAATGGAGATTCATTGTCTTCCGAATCCTCAAAATAAGGGTCTTTGCTGTCTTTATCACAGGGTCCACAAATACAATTGCTGTGTGCATGCCAAAACGCTAGATGAAGAGGGTCCTAGTTCTTAGGCTGAAGTTCGAAATTCCTCAGGAACGTTTGAACATTAGGGTCTGTAACATTGCGAGACGCATCACTTCCAGGTTCGACTTTTTTCCCCTTTTACGTTTTTTCTCAACCCCCGTTTCACGGTGCTCTTTCAACAAATCAACCAAGCTGTTGTTTAAGACTCTTTCGTTGTCTGCATTTTCTAGTCCACCAGCAATGCGCTTCAAAACTTCGTCAGGATCTGCACGATGCAAACCAGTTGCTCTAAATCCTGATTTGAGATTCTTTGTCACATTTCGATTTACCCCTTTCCACAATCTGTCCAATATAGGTTCGGAAATTGTGCTTTTGGAATACAGCCTTGGAAACGAGACTCCTTTCTCCATTTTCTTTTCATTGGTGCGAATACAGCCACATCAAGGGGCTGCATCAAATGTATGACGTTGGCTGGGAAGGGAGTTATGTAGATATTATTTGTTCCACTTGCCTCTATCACCATTGGTGAAAAGTGGCTTGCCAGGTTGTCACCAACGAGAAACACTTGGTCGTTATTCTCTCTGGTGGTTTCGACGGGAGGCAGGAAAAGCTAGAAGAACCACATTTCGAATAAGTTCATGTCGAACCATCCGCTCGCACTGCTCGCATATTTGGTTCCTCGTGGTCCAGTTGTCATAAAGATTCAAAGCTTTCTATTGGTGGTTAAGGTCACCATTGGCATTTCCACAAACCATTAGACTGATGGTAGCATGGGAATGCCCCTGAACTCTTTACACACTCTTCGTGTTCCTTGGCACCATCACCTTCCTGGAGCCAGGATCATCAGTCACGTTCGCTTCGTTATAGTTATACAAATTTGAACTTTTTACTTCTATAATTGCTAAGTCAATGTTATCAAAGAAATTTAAAATTTCATCACGATCTACTGATGCTCTGGATCTCTTTATGTTTGAAGTCATTCTGACGCTTAAATGGTTCCTTTTTATTAACGATTGTAAGAAATGGGAAGTTATTTTTGAATATTCGAACATTTTCTCCTTGTTTGTCCAAGAATTTTGTTATTATGTCACGAATATCAACCTTTGTGAGAGGAAATCCCCAATTTGCTGCAACACCCAAAGTCTTTGAAATGAGAGCCTCTTCTTGATCACTTAAGACATTCGGACGACCAACTGATTTCGGGTGTGCACCAAGAAGTCTTCGACCTAACCTAGTCCGTTCTACTTTGAAAGTTTCAGCTGCTAATTTTCTCGACATACCTGCATTTACTGCGTCGACCGCTTGGCGCAAGGCGTTCTCTGAGTAATTCCGGTAAGTTCTGGCTCCCGGAGTTTTTTTGTAAGTACGAACCATTTTTAATATTTATTTACCTGTAACAACATAAAAAACACAAAAATTACATAACCTAAAATAAATAAAAATACACGTGGTGTGCAAGTTACCCCGGGGTGGGCAAGTAGCCCCAATTTACGGTACTCGGTTTTACATCCGATCCAGAAGTTAATTAAAGATTTCTCTTCAAAATAATCTTTCATGGAATTATCTTCTGTAAGATCGATAAAACTTTCTTTTAGTTCCAACTCATTTGGTGAGGTTCCTGAAAAAGGATTTCTGATCCATCAGTCCACTTTTGAATAATCTTCAGAGAAATACTTCTTAAAGGTTTTGTGAAGGTCTTCCAAGTGAATAATGATATCTGCAACCACATCTGGCATTGGAGAGATTTCATTTTCTTCAAAAAATGATGATAGAGTGGAAAATGCAGATAATTCTCCTCCTGTATTTCTGAATAAAACAGGACCAGCTTTCTCTTGAAGGAGTTTATTTTGTCACCGGCTGTGAAGGTGAAGGCTGTTGTGTTTGGTCCCAAGTTCAGTGTGTTGAGTTTGTCAAAAATGTCGGCTAGATAAGCCAATCATGACAACCATTCTTCACCAGCAAACAATTTTTTCACTCAAAAACATAAAAACTTCTGATCTTAGTTCAAAGGGACGGTTCAAAATTTTTCTCCGAGATAACCACCTCACTTCTCTCCTGCAGAGATAAGCAGACGGAAGCTATTGATAGCATGTTGCTCACATCACTCACGCGTACCACCTGAAACGTTCCCGCGTACCACCAGTGGTACACTTGCGTCTAGCCGGACCGTTTAATTTTGTAGGCTCGCAGGCGCATTTCATTTCAGTTTGCCTCCTCCTAAGTTATCGAGAAGAGCAAGGAAAATCATTGAAGGGGAAGGGTGAATGGAATGTTTATTTTTTCTTCCCCTTCTTCAAAAATTAACCAAGAAGAAAAATTATGAAACTTATTAAAAACAAAAACAAGTATCAGTTTTTAATTATTCTTACCTAAAAATTCAAAATGACAAGACGAGGCAAACTGATTATCGTGCATGCAGGTTACAAAATTAAACGGTCCGACTAGACGCAAGCCAGAGGTACGCGTACCACCGGTTGGGAATCCCAGCTGTAGGATGATCAGTCGAACGTTACACTATACAGTTCAGAAACTACGTTCTCTCATCGCTCGAGCGCCGCTTTTTCCAACCAAGTAGACTCCGTTTCACATAAGAAGAACCCACTTGAAGTTGCAGTCGTATACGCGAACTTGTTGTCAAAACCAGCGCCATATTGTAAAATTGACATTCGACTTCAAATCAGAAGCGTAACGTTTTCACATTTTGTAGGTTATCACAAAATTAGAATAATGTGGATAATTTTTCCTTTAACACCAACAAGTTTTTTAGGAGGCATGGTTTCAGATCAAATGAAACACACAACACTCACAGATAAACTAAAATATTCAAAAATCAAAAATATTCGACAGTAAATCATTGCCTCAAACACAACCTGAAATGTCAATAATAAAATGGCTGTCAGCATGAAAATCGTTTGTAACGCCAATGGCATGAAACGGTCGTTACGAGGCGACATAGATAAACAAGACCGATTTTGGTTTCTGCGCAAGACAGTTGGCAAACTTCACGTGGCTTCTTCTTATGTGAAACGGAGTCTACTTTCAAAGTTAACATTCACCCAACATGCGCAGTGTTTTGTTCTTGGTTTTGTTGTTATGCTTTTATTCTTTATTGTTACTTGTTACCGCTCAGATAGATACGTTTCATACGATTCATAATTATTATTTTTATAATACTCTAACTTTGATTAATTGTGTTTTTTAGGTTAGGTTATTTAATTGCCATTACCAGAAAATGAATCAAACGAATCAGACAACCGAATCGCACAAACGTCACACCATGGAATGATAATGACCTTTCGGGGCGTACTTTTCGAACTCAGCCCAGGGCTAAGATGAGGGCCTAGCTGCAGAAAGGCTCCCACCAATCAGAGCGTATAAATTTTGTGCAATGTAATTATTCCCTTCCACTTCTCGAAAAAATATCAAAGAATTTGTATTCCAAATGAAGTTTTCCAAAAATATGAAGGGAATCCCTTACTATTCCACCTCCTTTTTGGAAAACTTCATATGGAATACAAATTATTTGATATTTTTTCGAGAAGGGGAAGGAAATAAATATGTATTTATATAGATAGACATAAATATAAAATAATTTGTATTACACATGAACTTTTCCAAAAAGGGGAAGGGAATCCCTTACTATCCCATCCCCTTTTTGAAAAAATTGATATGGAGTACAAATTATTTGATATTTTTTCGAGGAGGGGAATCCCTTAGTATCCCTTCTCCTTTTTGGAAAACTTCATGTGGAATACAATTTGTTTGATATTTTTTCGAGAAGGGGAAGGGAATAAATATGTATTTATATAGATAGACAAATAAAATAATTTGTATTCCACATGAAGTTTTCCAAAAATACGAAGGGAATCCCTTACTATTCCACCTCCTTTTTGGAAAACTTCATATGGAATACAAATTATTTGATATTTTTTCGAGAAGGGGAAGGGAATAAATATGTATTTATATAGATAGACATAAATATCAAATAATTTGTATTCTACAAGAAGTTTTCCAAAAAGGGGAGGGGAATCCCTCAGTATCCCTTCCCCTTTTTGGAAAACTTATGTGGAATACAAATTGTTTGATATTTTTTCGAGAAGGGAATAAATATGTATTTATATAGATAGACAAATATAAAATAATTTGTATTCCACGTGAACTTTTCAAAAAGGGGAAGGGAATCCCTTAGTATCCCTTCCCCTTTTTGGAAAACTTCGTGTGGAATACAAATTGTTTGATATTTTTTCGAGAAGGGGAAGGGAATAAATATGTATGTATATAGATAGACATAGATAACCCCTCCCCTTTTTGGAAAACTTCATGTGGAATACAGATTGTTTGATATTTTTTCGAGAAGGGGAAGGGAATAAATATGTATTTATATAGATAGACATAAATATAAAATAATTTGTATTCCACATGAACTTTTCCAAAAAGGGGAAGGGAATCCCTTACTATCCCATCCCCTTTTTGGAAAAGTTCATGTGGAATACAAATTCTTTTGATATTTTTTCGAGAAGGGGAAGGGAATAAATATGTATGTATGTAGATAGACATAAATATCAAATAATTTGTATTCCACATGAACTTTTCCAAAAAGGGGAAGGGAATCCATTACTATCCTACCCCCTTTTTGGAAAACTTCATGTGGAATACAAATTCTTAGATATTTTTTCGAGAAGGGGAAGGGAATAAATATGTATTTATATAGATAGACACAAATATAAAGTAATTTGTATTCTACATGAACTTTTCCAAAAAGGGGAAGAGAATCCCTTAGTATCCCTTCCCCTTTTTGGAAAACTTCATGTGGAATACAAATTATTTGATATTTTTCCGAGAAGGGGAAGGGAATAAATATGTGTCTATGTAGATAGACATAAATATCAAATAATTTGTATTCCACATGAACTTTTCCAAAAAGGGGAAGGGAATCCCTTACTATCCCATCCCCTTTTTGGAAAACTTCATGTGGAATACAAATTCTTTGATATTTTTTCGAGAAGGGGAAGGGAATAAATATGTATTTATATAGATAGACATAAATATAAAATAATTTGTTTTCCACATGAACTTTTCCAAAAAGGGGAACGGAATCCCTTAGTAACCCTTCCCCTTTTTGGAAAATTTCATATGGAATACAAATTATTTGATATTTTTTCGAGAAGGGGAAGGGAATAAATATGTATGTATATAGATAGACATAAATATCAAATAATTTGTATTCCACAAGAAGTTTTCCAAAAAGGGGAGAGGAATCCCTTTTTGGAAAACTTCATGTGGAATACAAATTCTTTGAAATTTTTTCGAGAAGAGGAAGGGAATAAATATGTATGTATATAGATAGACATAAATATCAAATAATTTGTATTCCACATGAACTTTTCCAAAAAGGGGAGGGGAATCCCTATCTATCCCATCCCCTTTTTGGAAAACTTCATATGGAATACAAATTATTTGATATTTTTTCAAGAAGGGGAAGGGAATAAATATGTATGTACATAGATAGACATAAATATCAAATAATTTGTATTCCACAAGAAGTTTTCCAAAAAGGGGAGGGCAATCCCTTAGTATCCCTTCTTCTTTTTGGAAAACTTAATGTGGAATACAAATTGTTTGATATTTTTTCGAGAAGGGGAAGGGAATAAATATGTATTTATATAGATAGACATAAATATAAAATAATTTGTATTCCACATGAACTTTTCCAAAAAGGGGAAGGGAATCCCGTAGTATCCCTTCCCCTTTTTGGAAAACTTATGTGGAATACAAATTGTTTGATATTTTTTCGAGAATGGGAAGGGCATAAATATGTATGTATATGGATAGACCTATATAACCCCTCCCCTTTTTGGAAAACTTCATGTGGAATACAAATTATTTGATATTTTTTCGAGTAGGGGAAGGAAAATATGTATGTAAATAGATAGACATGAATATAAAATAATTTGTAATCCACATGAACTTTTCCAAAAAGGGGAAAGGAATCCCTTACTATCCCTTCCCCTTTTTGGAAAACTTCGTGTGGAATACAAATTCTTTGATATTTTTTCGAGAAGGGGAAGGGAATAAATATGCATTTATATAGATAGACATAAATATAAAATAATTTGTATTCCACATGAGCTTTTCCAAAGAGGCGAAGGGAATCCCTTACTATCCCTTCCCCTTTTTGGAAATCTTCGTGTGGAATACAAATTCTTTGATATTTTTTCGAGAAGTGGAAGGAAGTAATAACATTGCACAAAATATATACACTCTGATTGGTGGGAGCCTTTCTGCAGCTAGGCCCTCGTAGAGCTAAGGCCCAGGGCAAATCGCTGTGCCTATATAACAGGGCTCTTCAAGGTACGTCAAGGCACACGCGAACTGAAATAGATTATTGATTTTATACCAGTTAAAGTTTTTCTTTATTCAGATATTTTTGTGTTAATCTCTAGCGGTGGACCTACAAGTCTGTTAATAATGTTGCGAGGTCACCAACTCAAAGCCGGTCCTGTCCCTCGATTATAAATTTTGGTGAATGCGCTTTCTAAAACCTTCTGGTCTATTGCAGTATTTACGCATATGAGGAGCGTCATAAAATACTAGAACTTTCCAGAACCGATAAAGACTATATATTCGCGTAAACAGTTAGTTAGTTCGAGAGAATTAGTGAAACGGACAGTAAATAGTTAGTTCACAGAAGTTCTTAGTAATCGGACAGTGAATAAAATATTGAAGACAAATAGTGTAATATTCGAGTGGTGAAAATAAATTAGAACTATTATACCGAGTGTAAATAAATTAGTAGACAGAAGAGCGTGTATATAAATTAAGTTTAATACAGTGTGTGTGTTTCTTTAAATAAATAGATAGTAATTAGCCATAGTGTGTATAATTTTATCCCACAAGTAAAAACTATTTAAATAAATAACAAAAACATTACAATAATTTCTAGGTTTTTTTCGATGACGCATTAATTACAAGAATTTTTTTTCCAAATCTGTTCAGCAATCCGATCCAATAAGATATAGTCGACGGCTGTTTTTAATTCGTCCACCCGGTACATATTACGCACATTGATATTTTCCGTTGGAAAATTTCAGTAGGATCGGTATCTATTCTAATTATTTCCAGGGATATAATTACGATCTATTAAAAAGTTCCGTTGAAAAAATTTACGGAATCGTATGATGCAAACGCGTGTTCTAATTTATTTTATTTTTCGAATTTTCGGAAACCACTGTTTTTTTTTAATCACTGTTTTCCGTTGCAAATATTTTTCTACAAGGTTCTCGGTAGTCGAGGCCATCGATTATGACTAATTATTGACAGCAAATGTATGCAACGTACTTTTTTTTCAACTTTCTAGAAATTTGTTTAAATGGGTTTTGGGGGGACAAAGGGGGAAGGTCATGATTTCGGATAGATATGGAAATGTGTTATGTTTTGCATTCATATTAAAGTTGTACTACGCATAATTTTTTACAATACTTTGGTTTTTCAATACATATAAGAAAAAAAAATACTATTTATTATTTACGTTTTGAAAGCAAACGTTCAATTTTTATTAATAGAATTCCGAAAAAAAGGCTTGCAATTCGAAGTGTATGTATTGATATGAATTTTTAATTTAAAGTGTTGATATGTATTCTAATTTATTTATTGTAATATATTTATTTGGGCGCCAATTAATATGAATTTTAATTTAAATTTTAGTGATATCATACATCACTCACCTTTTATGATGACTCTTCACCTCAGGTTGGGTTCATGGGCCTAATGCTCACTTAGTTTCTTTTTTTATTTTATTATTTAACATATCCTCAGGCCGGTCCTGTGTCCTTGCCCTTGAATAATAGGAACTATCTAATTGTGAAGCAGTTTTGCCAACTTTATAGGAAGAAAACTCTTTATATTTGAAATTTATGAAAAAATATTTTATAATTTATTCTCTATTGTACGGCGTATTTATACAGAATTGATAAATAAGGACATAAGGAACAATTTAAAACACTTATCTAAATGATCTTTCGCTCAAAACATTCTCACTAAATGAAGTTTTTATATCTAATAAATATATGAAATTATGCAACTCTTTTTACTTGTACGACTAAAAACCAAAGACAAAATAGAACATCTGTTTCTGACAGATTTTATATACAAAATGGACGATATTGTAATCGTAACAAAGAGAAATAAATATCAAGTTCTGGATTTATTCACACGCACGTAAGTTTAATGATTTAATTTATAGTTTATGGAATACCTTTTATCTTGTATTACTTTTTGAAGATTGAATAATTACTTCTTTTCTGTGTTTTAGACCTTTCTGGGCCTTGGAGTACCTCTCGGAGTTTTCACTTATGGTTTATTTGATGAATTTAATATTTACAGAGGTTATTTAACATCTGTTTTTAACAGGCACTTGTAGGGAAGGTTAGTAACACAAATTCACTTTATAGTTCCACCTTTTAAAATAACGTAGCCTAATTTTAACTCAATTTTGTAACATGAAAAAGCTTATACTTTCCAATTCTGTATCTTTTTCGTAACTACCCGTTTCTAATCAATATCAACGTATCAATTTTTTTATATTCAACAACCATATGTCTCTTTACTTTTAAGTTTTTCTATATTTGCTGACCAATCAAATTCATTTAATAATTTTTGATTTCTGTTATTTGACTTGATTATTTTATAATTTGATCTTTTTCTGATATGAAAGTTTATTTTTAATGTCTCCAAATAATTTATTATTGTTTTTATCTTTTAGTTAAAAAATTTTAAAATTATTTGACATCTGTTTTAATTTCAGTTGCCATGTCCTTTCTTCCGTTCGAGTTGACAAATCTAGATTCACACCTTGTTAAATATGTTCATAAGTGTACTTTTTCTATGTTTACCAGTGTCAGATTTTATAACCTAACTAATAATTTTTAATTTTCAGGTTCTTTCTTTTTAGATTTATGATGAGCCAAGAAACTTTTGCAAAGCTTTTGAAAATTCTGAAACTATGTGATAGGATTTCAATAAATTAGAGAAAAGTTATAAAGATTCCCATTTAAAGTTTGGGTTGTAAATATTTGTCAGGTGATTTGTTTATATTTTATTTAGATTTTATACTGAAATAGCCCTTGTTTGGTGTATGTGTTGTATGATTCCACTTTTCCATATCAGTATATAACTTCTTTGTTTGTGAACTGATTTGAATTATTCTTTTTGCATAAGATCCAGTATAGCTCCAAGGTGGTCCCATTCCAATTTCATTGGTATTGGACCTTGGACTTCGAAGATACACTAAGAAAACAATAAAATTCAAATAGGATATGTATTTGTTGTATCGTTCAATGTATATATATATATATATATTATCAAAAACCCAATTACCATCGTTCAATGTAATTTAGAAATTATTGTTCAATATTGTTGCGAGGTCACCAACTCAAAGCCGGCCCTGTCTCTCGACTATAAATTTTGGCGAATGCGCTCCTTTCGAGAACATTCTGGAAATACGTTTTGCTTACGCATATGACGGGCGTGGAAGTTCAAGAATTTTCTAGAATTGGTAAAGACTATATATACGCGGGTTTTTGAGTGAGTTGAGAATTAGTGAAACAAAGACAAAGAGTTAGTTCACAGAGAATTTACCGAAGTTCTTAGTAATCGGACAGTGAATGAAATAGTGAAGATAAATAGTGTAATATTCAAGTGGTAAAAATAAAATAGAACTATTATACCGAGTGTAAATAAATTAGTAGACATTAGGTAGAGTGTGTATATAAATGAAACACTTGAAAGACAACCCTCGTATAAAATAAAAATTTATTTACAACGATGAGATGATGTTTTTCTGAAGTTGTAAATAATGTTTTCCGTTTAATAGGGCCGTTTGGAATGTACTAAAACGGCGAGTGGGTTGGGAGAATGGGAAGTACACAAAAATGATTTTATTTTTTTCGGTTATTTCCGAAATTATTCGCTTATAAACCTTAATTTTTATTACGTCATTAAACAGTATGAAAAATTTAATAAAATAAATAGAAAAACTATCAGTCACTTAATGATATCCTCCAAAATATACCCACTCACAACAAACGTAACCTAACCTTAAAAAAATATAAAAAGCTGTAAATACACTGCCCAGCAAAAAATTTAGGTTAAGAAATTGCAAATAATTTTAAAAATAAAACTAATCAGGGAGTCATAGGTCTAGTAGGCGATGAAAGTTATATAGTTGGCGTCTGTCACATTCTGACACCGTATTTTGCAATCTTTGTTGAACAACAAAAATTAGTCCTAAATAACATTCATATTTCGTTGCTTATTTTTCAATTTAATGTAATTTTATTTCTCTAAAACCTATTTGCTGTATGGTCTATTGTGTATAGTAACGTTTCATTGTTCCTAGTGTTTATTTACTACGTCAGAATGCCTCTAGATCCTATTGTCGTTGCACGAATTGTAGCGTTGATACAAGATGGTAGAGGACAACATGAAACCGTGGTAAAAGCCTCTGTGCTGTACAAAATGTGTACCAACTCTACCAGGAGAATGGTCTTATAACCAGAAGACCCGGATCCGGGCGAAAAAGAGTCACGAGTCAAAGAGATGATCGGTTTTTGTTGATGTCAAGTTTGCGGAATAGAACACCTTCTGCGGTTTTGCTGCGAAATCAGCTTCAAGAGGTTAGAAATGTTACTGTTAGCAAATGGACAGTTAGAAGAAGGCTTCGTGCTAATGGATTGTCTTGCAAAAGGATGACTACATGGTCAGCATTGAATTGCAAGATTGGATTTTGCTCGAAATCACTTGGCATGGAACGATGAAGACTGGAGCAAGGTACGTTTTTGCCTCAATGCACCAGACGGACGTCGATGAGTATGGAGAAGGCCCGGAGAAAGATACGCCCCCGTTTTTATTGACCATAGACGTAAATTTGGTGGTGGGTCTGTTATGGTTTGGGCAGGTATCACTTCAGAAAGACGTACTGAGTTGGTTTTCGTAGAGAATGGCTTTCTAACAGCTCACAGATATGTATCGAAGGTCCTGGAAGATCATGAGCTAGCAAGGCATTTTCATGCATGATAATGAAAGACCACACGTTGCCAGGAATATCTAGATGAAGTAGGATGTATGAATCCCATCGACCATGTCTGGGATGACTTAGGGCAGCGTATCCGAAAGCATACCCCTCCCCCAAGAACTGCCCAGGAGCTGAGAGAGTTGCTCTTGCAGGAGTGGAATAGCATGGATCAGAATGTAATCCATCCTTAATGTAATTCAGAGTATGCCTCATCGAAAGCAAGCGGTCATTAATGCAAGAGGGGGTAATACACGTTATTAATTATCGTTATTATTATCAGTTTTTCAGTTTTATTCTTTCATTTCGTTCCCAATAACAATATTTGAACTTGTCTGATTCCATATTTAAAAGTTACGAAAATGCAGTAGGTGAATTTATAATTTGCAGATATAAACTGATACATTTAATTTTTAAAATTCTTTGCAATTTTTCAAGTTATTTAAAGTGACCCAAATTTTTTGCTCGGCAGTGTATATTTATATGATGTTGTTTGGAATAAAACAAAAATTCTTTCACGGCTGGCACTAGTTTTTTATTATAAAATTCTTCATTCATCTTTATGGAAAGTGTAAACTACACAGTTATGGTGTCAGTGTTGTTAAACAATGAAATTGCTGTAGCATAAACGGTTTGTTGCGTCATGCGATTTTCAAGACATGTGAAAATTACGCTTAAAAAAAGGTATTTCAATTTTAAATCCGTTTAAATATTAAACGTATACAAATATTTATTTGAAAACCGTTTCAAATTATAGGTTTTAAATAATAAGCTAGGCGACTCACTGTGATAGATTGGTAGCTTTAGTGTAGGGATGGCGATCTGAAATCGATTAATCGAATAATCGATTCCTCGGACCGAATAAATCGATTTTTTAAATCGATATGTTGTATTGAATCGATTCAGTGAATCGATATTTCACCCTTGAAAATCGACTTTCGTTTTTTTTTGTGTTTTTGGTTGAGCGGCTTTTTTTTCAATTGCCCCGGCAACATCGCAAGTAGTGATGAGAGCGGAACCGCTCGGATCCCAGTAGACTCGACAGGCACTATTGTTTTTTTTTTCAAAAAAGCTTATAGGGAACTCTATAAGTAGGGATGTTTGAAAAATTAAACGATTTTTATATAAATCAATTATTATTTTGTTATAATCGATTTTTCGAGTAATATCAATCGAATTTGTATAAATTACGTGTGTTTAAGGAGTGGATTTTCGAAAACGGCTCTCGTATTATTTATTGACTATTTTTCAAAATTTTGACACCTTTTGACGATTATTGACTATTTCTCAAAATTATTGACCATTTTTTAACATTAATTATTATCAATATCTTAAGAGTTTTCATAATTTTTTCATTAAATAGTGGAATTAATTAGAAACACTTAGTTTCATTTAAAAAAGTAATATGAGTAGATTCCACAAAGTAAGGGTCCAAACAGTAAATTCATTTTTTAACAATTATTGACAGTTTTTGACAAAAATCGTCCATTTTTAACAATTAATTGACAATTATTGACCAATTTTGACAGTTTTTCAACAATTACTGATCATTTTTAAAAAATTATTGACTAATTTTGACAGTTTTGCAACAATTAGTGATCATTTTTTTAACAATTATTGACCAATTTTGACAGTTTTTCAACAATTATTGACCATTTTTCTAAACTTTTTGACAATTTTTGACCATTTTTTTGAAATTATTGACCATTTTTTACAATCATTGGCCAATTTTGACAGTTTTTCAACAATTATTGACCATTTTTTAAAAATTATTGACCATTTTTTACAATTGTTGACCAATTTTGACAGTTTTTCAACAATTATTGTCCATTTTTTTAAAAATTATTGACCAATTTTGACAGTTTTGCAACAATTACTGACCATTTTTCAAAATTTTAACAATTATTGACACTTTTTAACAGTTTTTGACAATAATGGATAATTATTGACCATTTTTGAATTTTTTTTTAATTTTCGATAATTATCGACCACTTTTCAAAATTTTTGACAATTATTGACAATTTTCAGCAGTTTTTGACAATTATTGACAATTTTCAGTAGTTTTTGACAATAATTAGCGATTATTGACCATTTTTTAACAATTATTGACAGTTTTTAGCCATTATTGACCAATTTTGACAATTACTGATCATTTTTTTTTAATTATTGACCAATTTTGACAGTATTACAACAATGATTGCGGATTTTTCCAAATTTTTTTACAATTATTGATCATTTTTTAAAAATTATTGACCATTTTTTACAATTATTGACCAATTTTGACAGTTTTTCAACAATTACTGACCATTTTTCCAAATTTTTCAACAATTATTGATCATTTTTTTTAATTATTGACCATTTTTGACCATTTTTTGGAAATTATTGACCATTTTTTTGGAAATTATTGACCATTTTTTACAATCATTGGCCAATTTTGACAGTTTTTCAACAATTATTGACCATTTTTTACAATTATTGACCAATTTTGACAGTTTTTCAACAATTATTGATCATTTTTTTTTAATTATTGACCATTTTTCCAAATTTTTTAACAATTATTGATCATTTTTTAAAAATTATTGACCATTTTTGACCATTTTTTTGAAATTATTGCCCATTTTTTACAATCATTGGCCAATTTTGACAGTTTTTCAACAATTGACCATTTTTTACAATTATTGACAGTTTTTCAACAATTATTGACCTTTTTTTTAAATTATTGACCAATTTTGACAGTTTTGCAACAATTACTGACCATTTTTCAAAATTTTAACAATTATTGACACTTTTCAACAGTTTTTGACAATAATAGACAATTATTGACCATTTTTAAATTTTTTTTTTATTTTTCGATAATTATCGACCACCTTTCAAAATTTTTCACAATTATTGACAATTTTCAGCAGTTTTTGACAATAATTGACAATTATTGACCATTTTTTACAATTATTGACCAATTTTGACAGTATTGCAACAATCATTGTCCATTTTTCCAAATTTTTCAACAATTATTGACCAATTTTGACAGTTTTGCAACAATTACTGACCATTTTTCCTAATTTTTCAACAATTATTGATCATTTTTTTTAAATTATTGACCATTTTTCAACAATCATTAACCAATTTTGACAGTTTTTCAACAATTATTGACCATTTTTCCAAATTTTCTGACCATTTTTCAAAATTTTAACAATTTTCAACAGTTTTTGACAATTATTGACCATATTTCAAAATTTTTGACAATTTTCGTATGATTTTATTTGATTTTTTTTTCAATCCGATAAATATCGTTAACGAATAAATCTCTTACGTTTATTATCGGAATATATACGAAAAGCATGTCCATTTTTAAAACAATAAAAAAAAATCAACGATCTTTCCGCAGAAATCGATTTATTTTTTATTAAAATCGATTTTTTCGACAAATCCATTAATTTTGAATGAAGAAAAATCGATTTTTATTTTATCGGTTATTATTTTCCATCAATCTCACACATTCCTAATCCGATACTTTGTGGTAATAATATGGTAATAAAAAATAATTGTTATTATTATCGAATTCCCTGAACTTAAAAAAAATCCCCAATTTTACTGATAAGAGATCCCGGAAAGAGATTGTTTATTTAGAGGTACCTTTCTTGTTGTTTTTCAATAAAAAAGATCGATTTATATTTACATTGTAAAAAATACAAACTTGAAAAAAATCGATTTTTTTGAAATCGATCTTTTTGACCTCGATTTTTTTATGTATCGATTCATCGTGTTACGATTCGAATCGATTTAAAAATCGATCTTTTTTAGAAAGAATCGCCATCCCTACTTTAGTGTTGAAGAAACAACTAACAAGCTATGGAGCTCATTTGATGGGGGAAATATAAATGTATAAATCTCAAAAATTGAATAGATGAGGCTTTTACTTGATGAAGATCCATACTAATGTTGAAATAAAACAAATTAATTTGTTTAAATCTTCATTTTTATTTTGAACTAACGTTCAAATTAAAATTAGTGACGCGTTTCGCTACACAGTAGCTTTTTCAAACTAGTGAAGATACAATGAAAAACTTTTAATTTAAATAGTGCCTTAATACGGAATTCTAAGATATTGACAAAAGTATTATAATATATTTAAATAGAAATAAGTACAAAAAGTGTCTAAATACGGAATTCTAAGAATGTTACAAAGGTATTGAAAAAGAGTACCTGGAAAATTTATCCACAACCATCACATCTTCTAGGTAAAAAGGTTTAATAAGGGAGAATGATTGATATCTATTTAGTCGTTAAGCAGATTACCTGAATATTTGTTTTTGTTAATCTCGAAGGCTTCTAAAATATTTAGTTTAGAAGAAGACCCAAAACCCAAATCCTTCCCGAGAAGTAGCTGTTCCTTCTTAGTTGAACGGTCATTGTTTTTTGAAAAATATTTTTCAAAACTTTGTAAGGCGTTATAATAGTATTAATTATATTATCTTCGATCTATTGGTAACACGCTTTACTAAAATATGACAATTTTACAGGAAACTGTAATTAAGTGAACTTTCTTGGTTCCCGCCTACAAATTAAAACTCCTCAAATATAATGTTGGCTGTTGAAGTGAACATTTAAATATACAGGGCGTCCCAAAGTTTGTACCAAAAACATAGAGGGGCCAAAAATAATGAGTACGTCATATAATAGTTGGGCCTTACTTCCTTCGTTAATGAATTATAGGCCTTTAAAGTTAGAAAGCGAAAATTGTTTTTTTTATACGAGGCATGTTTTTAAAATAGTACTTTTTATAAAAATTTCATTTTTACATGAAAACCAGTACTTTCATTTACTTTTCTAGTTAATTGCCGCCATTAGTGAGGCCATAGATTAAAGACTATCGTGAGAGCCATTTATCATAAATAACAAGTACCTTTTGTATCCCACCGCCTGATTGAACAGCTACTGATTCACGGTCGTTTTGACTCTTCCTACGTCATTATGATACTTTTTCAAATTCAAAAACATCTGGAAGTCACTGGGCGTTAGATCTGGGCTATATGGAGGATGATCCTAGCCGAACAATGCTGGCATGCTGCTGGCACTCAAGACCCGAGAGTAACGATCTCTTAAAAAAAGTAACGCGTTACTTTTGCTTCTAAGTAACGCGTCACATATTCGTTACCGTTACTTTTTTAAAAAGTAACGAAGTATGCGCTACTTTCCGAAAGTAACGAGTTATTGTAACTTCGTTAGGTACCTACTTTGAAAGTAACGCGTTACTGAAAATTAGCTTTTGATTTGCAGTAATGCATTACTTTTTTAGGTCGTCGTTACTTTAAAAGTAACGAAATTCTAAAAACGCGTTACTTTTGGCAATAAAGTAATAAAAAGTTGGAGTACACCATACTTCTTCAGATTTAATAAAACAAGAAAGGGAAAATCAATCATCTCTTATTTTTGTATTCCTTATTTTGTCCAATCTATTTACTCCTGCCACTCTTCTAAGATACTTCATTTCTGAGAGAGTCCAAGATTCGCATCCATAAGTTAGTACAGCTCTATATACTGTATTGAATACTTTTATCTTTGTTTGTTTGGATATTACTTTTTTGTTAAAAAAATTTCATATGTTCATAGCATAATGGTACAGTTTAATTGTTTTTTTCTACAGTCGCGCGGAAAATGACTAATTACTATATTCAAATGAGATCGTAAAGTCGACAAATGCCGAGGATTGTTACTTTACGCTCTAGCGCAAAAAAGGAATCTTTTTCGCTCGCTTATTTAATCAAACCACGCCCTTCGAATTTTAACAATTTATCAGATTAAAAATCAAATAAAATTATATGAAAATTGTCAAAAATTTTGAAATATGGTCAATATAATTGTCAAAAATTGTCAATTATTGTCAAAAACTGTTAAAAATTGACAATATTTGTCAAAAACTGTAAAAAATTTGACAATTTTGGTTAAAACTGCCAAAAACTGACAATAATTGTCAAACATTGTCAAAACTTGTCAAAAACTGTCAATATTTGTCAATAATTGTTAATAATTGTCAATAATTATAAAAATTTTGAAAAATGGTCAATAATTGTCAAAAATTAAAAAAAAAACTGAAAAATGGTCAAAAATTTTCAAAATGTGTCAAAATCTGTCAATAATTGTTAATAATTATTCAAATTTTGAAAAATGGTCGATAATTGTTGAGAAATTTAAAAAAAATTTGAAAAATTGTCAAAAATGGTCAATTGTCAACAATTTTGAAAAAAAATTGAAAAATGATCAAAAATGTTCAAAAATTGACAAAAATGGTCAGTAATTGTCCAAAACTATCAAAAATGGACAATTATTGTTAAAATTGGTCAATAATTGTCAAAAATTGTTGAAATTTTGAAAAATGGTCGATAATTGTCAAAAACTATCAAAAGTGGTCAATAATTTTGAAAAATGGTCAAAAATTTTGAAAAATCGTTAAAATTTTTGGAAAATTGTCAAAAATGGCCAATAATTGTCAAACACTATCAAAAATGGTCAAAAATTGTCGAAAACTGTCAAAAATGGACAATTATTGTTAAAAATTGTCAAAATTTTGAAAAATACTTGATAATGTTAAAGATTTTGAAATATGGTTAAAAATGGTAAATAATTCTGAAAAATGGTCTAAAATTTTGAAAAATTGTCAAAAATGGTTAAAAATTTCCAATTATTATTAAAAACTGTCAAAAATGGACAATTATTGTCAAAATTGGTCAATAATTGTCAAAAATTGTTAAAGTTTTGAAGAATGGTCTGTAATTGTCGAAAACTATCAAAAATGGTCAATAATTTTGAAAAATGGACAAAAGTTTTGAAAAACGGCCAATAATTGTCAAAAATGGCCAATAATTGTCAAAAACTATCGAAAATGGTCGAAAACTGTCAAAAATTGACAATTATTGTCAAAAATGGTCAAAGTTTTGAAAAATAGTTGATAAATGTCAAAAATGGTGAAAGTTTTTGAAATATGGTCAATAATTGTCAAAAATGATCAAAAATTTGGAAAAATGGTCCATAATTATCAAAAATGGTCAATAATTTTGAAAAATGGTCTAAAATTTTGAAAAATTATCAAAAATGGTTAAAAATTGTCAATTTTTGTTAAAAACTGTCAAAAATGGACAATTATTGTCAATAATTGTCAAAAATTGTTAAAATTTTGAAAAATGGTCTATAATTGTGAAAAACTATCAAAAATGGTCAATAATTTTGAAAAATGGTCAAAAATGGCCAATAATTGTCAAAACCTATCAAAAATGGTCAAAAGTTGTCAAAAACTGTCCAAAATGGACAATTATTGTTAAAAATTGTCAAAATTTTGAAAAATGTTGATAATTGTCAATGATTGTTGAAGTGGACAATAATGGACAAAAATTTGGAAAAATGGTCCATAGTTGTCACCAATTGTCAATAATTATGAAAAATGGTCAATAATTTTGAAAAATGTTCTTAAATTTCGAAAAATTGTCAAAAATGGTCAAAAACTATCAAAAATGGTTAAACATTGTCAATTATTGTTAAAAACTGTTACATTTTGAAAAATGGTCAAAAATTATCAAAAATTTGGAAAAATGGTCACTAATTTTGAAAAATGGTCAAAAATTTGGAAAAATGGTCACTAATTTTTAAAAACAGTCAAAATGGTCAATAATTGTTAAAATATTGAAAAATGGTCAATAGTTGTAAAAATTTTGAGAAATGGTCAATAATCGTCAAAAGTTGTCAAAATTTTGAAAAAAAGTCAATAAATAATACGAGCCGTTTCCGAAAATCGATTTAATTTATAAAATCGATATACTAAAAATCGATTAATATTACTATAAAAATCGATAACTAAAAATCGATTATAAGAAAATAATAATCGATTTATATAAAAATCGACTATTTTTTAACATCCCTAGTCCCTAGTCCCTAGTCTTTTTAAGGTGAATCATGATGAATAGAGAAAATGACGATTATTCTAGCACTCCTAAAATAATATAAAAACTGTTTTAATCATTAAAAGGGCGACTGTAGAAAAAATTATGTGTGTTTTTCGAGCGTAAAGTAAAATTGCCACATTCGAAAGATCGCCGCGCTCCGCTCCGCGTCGCGCGGCAACATTCTTTCTCAAGCGGCAATCTGTTACTTTACGCTCTAAATACACAAATAACTATTTTAATTGGTTCATTTATTTCAGCGACTTGTTTTCCCGTTTCGGCAAAAATTACTCCTAGGTATTTACATTCTTTAACTTGTTCTACTTTTATGTTATCTATTTTGATGTTTGTATTCATATTCTGATCCCCTATAATCAGTATCTTTGTATTGATCAGGGTTATTCTTCTATAATTGTGACATTATTTTTGGTATTCCTTCTTGTATATAGGTGTAATCAGTGCTATTCCCCATTCTTCTGGGATTTTTTCGCTTTGTCATGCTTTATTTAATATTTCTAATCCTGTAATTCCTAGGTTCTTAACCATTTCGGCTGTAATTTTATCATTCCCAGGTGCTTTTCCATTCTTTAGGGCTTTAACTGTATTTTGTAACTCTTCGATTTGTATTATTTCGATGTCTTTATCTTCATCCTGATTTTCGGCTTTTGCTTCTTCAGTGTTGTATTAAGTTGTTTGTGCGGGTTGTTCTAGTAGCTCTTTAAAATATTCTTTCCATCTTTTTTTCCATTTGTTAGTATTTCTCAGTTTTTGTTTTTTATGTGTGGTTCTTTTGTCTGTTTTTCTGTTCTTAATGATTTTAGAACTTTATAAAATAATTTTTGATTTCCTGAGCTATCCCTTTCAATTTTATTTCCAAAATCTATCCATGAACTATTTTTTGCTCTGATTACTAACTCTTTAACTTCTTTTCTTTGCCTTTTGTATACTTCATATTGTTCTGGCGTATTATTTTTCAAGTATATTTTCCATTCATTTTTCTTCTTATTAACTTCTTCTTTTATACTATTACTCTACCATGCTGTTTGTTTTCTCTTATTATTAGTTTTGTAGGTTCCACATACTCCAGTTGCTGCGGTGATTATTATATATTAATAATATTTGTCTGTATTAAGTTGTTTAATGTCTTTTTTTAAATATTTCTTCTATTATTTGTTGGTATCTGATAGCTGTATCTTTATTTCTTAATTTATATGTTTTTATTGATATAATATATGACTTTCTTTCTTTGTTATTTTTTCAGATTTTGGACTGTCCTGTTTTATTTTTGCCTCCAATAGGTAGTGATCGCTGTAGAGTTCAGCTCCTTTCTTTACTCTTACATCCAGTATATGTTTTATTTATTCTTTTTGTACTAATATATAGTCGATAACTGATTTGTATCCTCTGTTTGGTGTATTTGTGAATATCTTTATGTTGGTAGAAGGTATTACTGATTATTAGATTTTGGAGTTGGCAAAATTCTAATAGTCTTTTCCCGTTATTATTTCGAGTTTCTTCTCCGTGATTTCCTATTGTAGTTTTATAATCGTTATCTTTTTTACCCACCTTACTGTTAAAATCTCCTGCAATATATATAGTTCCTTTGGCTTCTTCTGCAGTTCTTGTTAGTACTTCCCAGACATCTTCTTTTTCCTCTACTTTTCGCTTTCATCCGGTCCATAGACTGTTATAATTGTTCTGATTTTTTCCTTTTTATCTCGCAACTCAACTAATAGGATTCTTTCAGAGATAGCTCTCCATGAGATCATTTGGTCCGACAATTCTATATTTATTATGCAACCTACTCCTGATGCAGCTCTTTGGTTTATGGGTACTCCACTATATATTAGGATGTGGTCATGTTCTAAGTATATTTTTCCATGACCTTCCTTTTTTGTTTCACTTATTGTTAGAATTTCTAGGTTTGTGTTTTCAAATTCCTGTATTAATTTGATTTCCTTCCCTTGTAAGTTTCTAACATTCCATATCCCTAATTTCCATATGTTCGTCTCATTTTTTATTTGCTATTCGCTTGTTTTTGTTGAGTCACCCTTTATTCTTTCGTTTTTTGTGTTTAATATTATCTTATCATGTCCTTGTTCATAGCCTTCATTGTTATCGCTGCTCCCTCTCTTGTTTTTTCCTATTAGTTTTTTTGTTATTTTTCTTATTTGGTTTTCTGAACGATCTTCTTCTGGTGATCTATTACTAGCTGTTCTTTTGTTTTTACTACAGTCACTATCCGATACTGTTATTAGTTGGTTGTCAATCATATTTTTGTGATATTCTTTATTATTAATTACTATCTTGTTATATTTAATATGTGCTATATGTCCATGCGATCTAGCTTCTTTTAGTTGAGGTATTAGTTGTTTACGTTCTTCTTGTATTTCTTTCGGATAATCCTCGTCTATCCAGATGTCTGTTCCTTTCAATCTATTTGAATTTCTCAATATTCTCATCTTCATAGGGAATTTGCCTAATTTTACGAGAATTGGTCTGGATCAGTTATCGGTAAATCTTCCAATTCTGCGTATCTCTTCTAAATCAGTGTTCTTATCCATATGTATTCCTATTTTTTGCAATACTGTTATTATTTTCTCATCTTCTTTGTCTTCATCAACTACACCTTTTATTACTAAATTTTTCTTTCTGATCTCTTTCTCCAACT
The DNA here is from genome assembly GCA_947563755.1 of Lochmaea crataegi. Taxonomy (NCBI): domain Eukaryota; kingdom Metazoa; phylum Arthropoda; class Insecta; order Coleoptera; family Chrysomelidae; genus Lochmaea; species Lochmaea crataegi. Next base: position 48,752,378 of record OX387426.1, on the reverse strand, counting down.
GCTCAATTCTATTTCCTTGTTTTGTAATAAGTTCTTTTAAGTTATGATTTTCTTCTTTAACTGCTTTCATTTCCTGGGTAATACTTTCCAGTTTCATGTCCATTTGTTGCAATTTATATTCGATTCGTCCCAACATTTCTTCTATTTTTTCCATTGTGATCTAAGTACAACGATAAGGGCTGTACTCGGTTCAACACCTCGGAAGTTCTTCCCTTCTTTGTACTGTTAATATTTTCTGGGATATTCAGTATTTGTACAATCAATCTGGCAACGTCGCAAAATTATTTGGACATATCCATCCACTTATAGCCCGTTCAGTATTAAAACCGTTGCACGTCACATCTGTGATAACTGGACTATGTTGCCAAGTCCTTGAAATAGTATGAGAATCTAGTATATTTCAAATGAACTTTATCAAATATTTTAGGTTAGGTTTAGTTATTGATGGTTATTGTGTGCAAACAAACTTCGACTTATTTCAGTTACATATAAAACTTTTATTTGTATGTTAACAGTACAGGACTAACTAAGAAATTCTTATTTTAAAATTATGGAATTTTTTCTTTGTACTAAAAAGGTATGTATGGAATAGTTAACACTTTTATTTGTATGTTTATACCACACACTTAATTAGTTAGAAATTATGGAACTATTCTAGTATTTAAAATGCATGTATGTATATATAGTATCAAGGAAAAAAATATTATCTAATATAATTTTTAGGTTACAATATACCTACATGTTGGCTTCTAGAATGTTGTCACTACAATATGAAAGATTGATGTGTAGTTTACAGACATCCTATAAATAAGAAAGTTTTGATAACCTGGATCTCTTTTTTAAGTTAGTCAATTTTGTTTTATATTTTGATGAAATAAATTTTAGAAAAGCTGTGATGTGAAGCTTTAGTGTGTAGGTCATTTTCGACAAGGAAAATCATCCTGAGATATATGATCATTGATCATAGCAAAAGAAAATTGTGCAGCAAGCACCACCACAGCTCAGAAAAGGAGAGCAAATCCATTCCATTCATATCATGATTAAAATAACATAATAAATAATGCCACCCCAATTCTTATGGAATTGTTTTATTAAAAAGAAACATGGCAAATGTATAAATTAGTTACACCGGAAAGATTGTAATACTATTTTTTTAAATAAGGTAAAACAATAATTGTCAAATATAAATCTTTCAAAATTCTAAAGATCGCAGACAAACCAATTCTAACCCGAAACTTCTAGAATGCATCTATTGGCTTGCTTGGCAGTACCCTGTGTTAACTCAATAGGATTTTTAAAAAGATGGTAACACTTGACTATACTTTTCTATCAAATCCACAATGTATTTTGTTGGGGGTTTGTTTCTGAAAAAACATTTATTGAAATGGTAGTATTCAAATAACACATTCATTTCCTTTCAAATATATTATTATTTTTGTAAAAATAAAAGTAAAACAACATTTATTAACTATTAGGTATAATTTGAAGAGAGAATTTTAAATGTATTAAACTAGTTGTGTAGTCTTCTGAATTCTAACATATAATTTGCTATATCACTGTTCAAATACATACTTACTAGGCTACAATATAAATAAGCTCAGCTTCAACATTTGTTGATCAAATTCTATATTGTGTCGCATTAACCTAAAATTATCGAAGAGCATTGTCCATTATTTATTGAAGGTTCAGAAAGATTCAATAGTAATTGGTTTTCAAACCACTTTAAAACATGTTCTTCCTTCATTCCTCCATGATAATCACTCAACTGAGATTCATATAAAAATATACTTTCTGCTCCATCAATACAACCATCTTCATTCTCAGCACGGAATACAAAATATCTAGAATGAAAACATTTTTGCATATTAAAATTTTACATCCTACATTATTGTAACATACCTTTTGACATGAATGCAGCCTACAGCACCATTTTGGAAAATTCAGGATTCATTAATAAAAACAAACTTATACAGTTGTTTATTTTTCTTGAAAGTTCCATAAGAGTCCTCTGTGTGGATGTGTATCATATTTTAGTAAACTACTCAGGAACATTCAACATTGAATAATTATTTATTGTTCTTCCTTCAATTGCTGCAGTAATATTCCTAAAGTGACATGATTATCTGTAAATAAATGTCCATTATTATGAATTTAACAGAATAGAATAAATTCAGTTGATTGGGTATAATGTATAATACTAAACTTACTTACTTGCTTCATACACGCTGTAAATAGTATCAGGTGTAAATGTATTAACTATTGCAGTATTATTAAGTTCCATTTATACGTTTTTTGGGATGTGACTTTAACTTTGATAACTCATTACACTGCTTGTGAAAAAATACTCACAGTTCTTTGCAGATTTTTAAAAACACGTAGGTAAAAAAATCGAAAAATTAAATGAGCAAAATATACAATTGTCACAACATAACCCCAAAAATGTCAAGACGTCAACTGAACCAAAGCCATATTTTCGCGATCTAGCGTCTTTAAGCGGATTAAAGCGTTTCATTTTCGCGAATAAGTAATGACGTCGCGCTTAAAAACGCTTGAAGCGGAAACTGGCGTGGTCGGGAGTGCGCCAGAAAACTTTGAAGCGGTTCAGCTGTTGTTCGTCATTCAATTGACAGCATTGACAGAATAAATTGATAGAGAGTGGACCAATGGAATTTCAATAGTTCATAAAATGTTTCTTTAGACATTCGAAATAAAATATAAAAGTCATAATTTAGATAACGGCTTATCCATTCTTCCTCATAAATTGATCTGATGTGATAGTCTCTTGGAATTGAAGAAATTATTTGCAAACTTTTTATTCCTCTTGAGAGCTGATCTCATTACAAGGACCACCGAAAAAGCTGTATCCTCACTGAGCAGCACCATTAAGTCTCTCCTCCTTTTCATTCTAAATTCTAAGATCACAAGTTTTAACAAAAGCAATATTATTATACCTATATTAATATTATGTTGCTTACTACAGTTTCAGAATTTCAGAAATAAAAAAATAAACAAAGTAAAGTATGTATGTGTGGTGAGAGAAATGTCGTTGTCATATGTCAGAATATCGCTAGATATTTCCATTTTTGCAAAGTTAAGCGTGACGTCACCGTTATGAGGTCACGCTTAAGCTACACTGTTAATCCGCTTAAAGACGCTAGATCGCAAAAATATGGCTCAAATAAACCATTTTAATCGCGACAACAGCGCGCATTTTTGCCAACATAGTTTTTAGTACGACTGACGTTAGTTTGAGTTGAATATTTAATTAACCTACGAGCTGTATTTGATATGAAATTAATTACGAAACCTTTCTTCGAGCATATATTTATATTTTTTGATAACATGTGACCTACAAATTTTAATATTTATTGAGTTTAGAAAAGCTAAACATAGTACAGGGTGTTGACTTTTTTGTAATAAACGAGCAATGACTGTATTATTTCGACCATAATTTTTCCTTAGTAACGCTACTGGTTTCCAAAACTAATAAGAAGGAACATGTTTATTTTCAGTATCATTTGGAATTTTGACAATTACTGTGTGTCAAACTTGAAATCCAACGCAAAAACAAAAGAAAGAGTATACACCATGTGCATATATCACTAATATAACCTCAAAATTGACAATTCTTGAGTTGTGTAAATTTTCTTGCCGGGGCGCGATGTATTAATTCTAAACGAATTACTCTCTGCTTTTATTTATGGGGTGATTAATTGGAAAATACTGTAAAACGTATGTTAGAAAGTGGTTTTTTTCAAATTAAATAATTCTCACAGTGTACTATTTAATGATACCGGTGAAAAAAATATGATGTAAGATCTAAAGATAAAATGTAATGCAATAATAATAATTAGAGAGAATTTAGGTTACGACATACCATTTGTCCGTTCCACTGCATATTATTTGAAAGGAAGTAGGTGAGGTATGCTTAATAAATTAATTAACCGATATTTTGATCAAAAACAAATTGGCAAGTACACACTGAAGGTTACACAGGGTATCCCAAAAAGTTGGGAGATAAAAATTATCATCGTACTCTATATTAAATTTGTGCCTTGCTCCTTTCGTTAACGAGCTATAGGCCTCCAAAGTTAGAAATTAAAAAATTGCATTTCATTTATAAATATTATTAAATGAGAAAATTGAGAAAACCCGGCACAACCTAAGATTTGGGGGTGGTTTTCAACGAAATAAGGGATGTTGCAGACAATATTCGGAAGGGAACTTTCCCACCCCTATACAAGGTGTTTCAATAAAAGGTGACCCCTTCTCTAGGATAGGTAGAAAACTGAAAAATAATTGGGGTTTGCTTAGTAAAAAATTTTCGTAACGCCATCCGTATTCAAGATAAAGGGCGTTGAAGAATAAAAATGTATACACATTTTTTACGATTTTGCCGAAACTACTGGCAACATTGTAATGAAATTTTATACGAATATGTTTTGGAAGCTGATACATCCCATGAATTTGTTTTTATATCTGACTCTCATAGAGAGCGCTAGTTACACTGTTCGTACCAAGTAGTATTAATCATAACTTTTTTAAGGTTAGATTTATTAATCAAAATTTCTAGTGAAATTAAACATCATTCAATTTTACACCAAAAAGTTACTCTTGGTAAAACTCTTTCTTCTTAATTTACGAACAGATCCACGTAAAATGAAAAAATTTTATAATTTTTTTCTTCTATTTGATATTTCAACTTCCGTGTACTAAAAGGTTAACGCTCACTTGCCGGCATTTTGTTTGTATGGATTTTATCCCTGCCGTTCTTTGACGTGCCGTACCGTGCTGGATAAATCAGCGTTAACTTTACAGGTAAGCATCCACTGGTCGGTTCGGACCGGATCGCATCGTAAAAATTAAACAATTGCGTTTATTAGCAACGGATTGAGACGGATGGATTGAATGATTGATTGATTCGGCACCACCTTTAGGCTTTTTGTGCTCTTGGTTATACCGTTTATATGAAGAGACTAGTAGCCCTTATCAGGCTCAACAGTCTTTTCTCTAGATACTTCTTGTGAAATCCTCCCTTGGATACTCTAGTCCTAGGAGTCTATATCTCCAATGAGACATTCGAAGATAATGTGAGAGACTACTTCCTCCTCTTCCATGCACAACCGACAGATAGGTTCCTCCCTATATATGCCAATTGTATGGATGTCTGCCTTTTCATTGCCTACAATACCTTTGTGCCTCGGGACCCACTTAAAAGTTACTCTATTATGGTTTGACAGGGTTAAAAGTTTTTGTAGGCAGTCCCAGACCAGTCTAGATCTGATCTGGGGACATCCTAAGGATTTCAGTATGAGGATCTTTTGGCCTCTATACCCCCTTTCGATGTTCATTTGTCGATAGCGTAGATTTCTGCCTGGAATACAGATGCAAACTTTCCCAACGATGCGTGGACATTGCACCAAGGACTCCAGCTTCTGTTCCTTTGTCAGTTTTAGATCCGTCTGTGTACCACACCAACGTTCCTTCCTGACTGCATACTTCCAACCCATCCCAGTTTAGCTGAATATGGTACGGTTGGTTGTCGTTAATTGTAGCCAACATGTTATCACTTCTCATTTCTAGAAGCGAGTTTGTGATTCTGGAATGACTATGGGTGTTGGTTCCTTCCTGCCAATTCCCATTGCATTCCAGCCTGTATGCAGCCATTCTCGCTTCAGCCTTAACATGCAGAGCAAGAGGCGTTATACACAGAGAGGCAAGCCTCTGAAGTTTTGATAGCTCCAGTTCGGCTTTCCTCTGATTTGTTGGATGGATGGATACGAGCGGATTTGTCATCCATCGCGGTATTCGAAGTTTGTTGTTTATTGAAGTGTTTGAAACTGCGAGATGGATAGTTTTGACGAAGAACTTTTTTTCATTTCAAAAATTGTAAAATATGAAGGGAGAAGCCAGGAGAAGAAATGACAACTTTTTGCCATATATTTTATCTTTGTTTATCTCCTGGGATATCTTTAAAACCTAATATTTAAAAAAAAAAGGAATTTTTTATATTGATAGCTACACTTGAATAATAGACCTATAGAAGACATTTGGGAATTACTGGAAAGGGTTTGAACGAAGGTATCAATCAACAATCGAATTTATTAAATATAAAATTTTCACGTTATTATTAGCTATAAACTAAAAAATATTTGGTGGGATAAATAATTTTCCGTAATTTTTTTTTCTTTCTTTCTTCTCAGGCGTCGGATTGGAGTTCTTCCTGTATCCACTTTTTCCATTCTTTTCTGTTCCTGGCCAATGCCTTCATCTCTCCTAATGTTTTTCCTTTGTTCTTTCCAATTTCCTCAATCTGGTCTATCCATTTCCTCCTAGGTCTTTCTCTTTGTCTTTTTCTTAATATTCCCATCTCCAAAACTTTTCTCGCAATTCTATCTTGCTTCATTCTTACTAGGTGGCCATACCATTTGAATTGTTTCTTTTTAATCTTTGATATTATTGGTTCTTGATTAGTTATGCTTCGGATTTCTTCGTTCCTTACTTTGTTTTACCTGCTATTTTCCTTAAATGTTTCATTTCCATTGCATTTTTTTTGTTTCCTGTTGTTTCTGCAGTACCCAGTTCTCACTAGCATAAGTTATAGTTGGTACAGTAAGTTTGTTGTAGATTTCCAGCTTAGATTAGATTAGATTAGAATTGGAGTGGCTCTTTGTCCTATCCCACTGCGACCTTTGTAGATCTATTGTGGTCCTCCCCCATATTTAGAGCTCGATATCTAGCTTTATTCTTTTTATTAGACCTATTAGCCTGGATACCGCCTCCTTTGCGTAGCTCTCTGCCCCCGGTTTTTCTTCTCCGAATAGGTGAAACCGCACCCTTGCTAGGCCTTCGCACTCACAGAGTAAGTGCTCCGCGGTTTCGTCTTCTTCCTGGCATAACCTACATAGGCTGTCATCTGCTAGGCCAATTGTGTGCATATGCTTCCTTAGCCTACAATGCCCTGTCAGCATTCCCACCATCATCCTCGTCGTTTCTCGACTTTGACATAGTAGGTCGCGTGACAGTCTGACCGAAGGGCTTTTAAGGAATAGCTTAGCGTGCCTTTGCCCCGGAGTTTCATGCCACCAGCGCAACGCCTGGTTGTTTATCCATTGGTGGATGCTCTCCTTGGTGAGGCATTTAGCAATTCCGCAGGAAGGTTCTGGCCCTATCATGACCTCAGTTGCTCCCTGCTTGGCTAATGCATCGGCCTTTTCATTGCCTTTTATTCCTTGATGACCTGGCACCCAGGCTAGGGTCACTCTCTATTATGACTACCTAGTCTGTTGAGGGCCTTGCGACACTCCCACACCAGATTTGACGTTGTCCGATATGAGCTTATCGCTTTTAGTGCTGCTTGGCTATCGGAGTAGATGACGATTCTTTGGCTATCTACCTCCCGTCTCATCAACTCTTCTGCACAGCATTGCACCGCCATTACCTCTGCCTGAAAGACAGTGGCATGTTTCCCAAGGCTTAGAGAGATCGTGATCTTCTCTTGTACCCCATATATTCCGGCTCCTACTCCAGAGTCTGTTTAGAGCCATCAGTGTACCAGTTGAGATTCGCTATTATAGGAGGCCCTGTATCCCAGTCCTTTCTCTCTGGAATGATTACTGTGTATTCATTTTTAAAACTATATTGTGGGGCAATCTGATCCATTGGCATTCCCAGTATTGGATTTACCTTTATTTCTTCATATAGCTTTTTGTAGACCTTACCTTGTCCTTGACTTATCGGAGGAGGCCCCCGTAATAATCTGTGACTTACAGATCTTGCATTTCCCTGAACGAAGATATGCAGTGGTGTCAGGTTCAGTATTACCTCCAGGGCTGCAGTCGGCGTCGTTCTCATGGCCCCTGTGATACTTAGGCAAGCTTGCCTTTGGATACCACTCAACTGCCTTTGCGCCCCAATCTGCAGTGTCCTGGGCCACCAGACTACTGATCCATAGGTTATCATTGGCCTCACGACCTGTGTATATAACCATTTGGTGATGTTGGGATTCAATCCCCAATTCTTCCCACACATCTGCCTACACCTTCCGAGAGCTATTCTGGCCTTGTGCGTGGTTTTTTCGATGTGAGAATTCCATGTGAGCTTCTGGTCAAAGATTACCCCTAGGTACTTAACTTCTTTAGCAAATGGAATTTCCACTCCGTTAATTTGTGGCTTTTGTAGACCTTGCAAATTTCTCTTTTTTGTAAACGGTACCAGTGTAGTTTTGTGAGGGTTCACTGCCAGTTCCTCCTCCCTACACCAGCCACTTACTATATTAAGCGCCATTTGGGTGCGCTCTGATATCGTGTTTGGAAACCGTCCTCTTATGACGACAGCAAGATCGTCCGCATACCCTAGGCACTGAATATCTTCATCGGACTGCCGTACTAGAAGAGTATCTACAAGAATCGCCCACAAAAGGGGCGATAACACGCCTCCCTGAGGGCAACCCCTCCCCACCCCCGCCGTGATGGTTGCCTCTCCCAGGGTGGATGTGATTATCCTATTCCCTAGATTGACTGCAAGCCACCTGCAGATGATGGGTTCGATCCCTCTTCTTTCCATACACCTGGTTATAGATATTGGAGACGCATTATTGAATGCTCCCTCTATATCCAGAAAAGTAGCTAGCCAGCTTTGTGTCCATATCAATGTGTTTATGGCTTAGTATTGTTCGATTTAAGGAATAATATAATCTTGTTGGTTTATTTGCTCAGTTATTGAGTTCTGCATCTATTTTCCCTTCTTCTGTTATAATACTTACTAGGTAATTATAAGTTGTTACTCTTTCTAATGTTTTGTGATTACATTTCAATTTCTTGTACTTACTCCCCTCTCGCTGTTTTTCATTTACTATCATTACTTTGGTTTTTTTCTGTATTTATTGTCATTTTCATATTTTCTATTTCTCTTGCCAATAAGTTGATTAATTTCTGCAATTTATTTTTTGATTTTGCTATGAGTACATACAATATCGTCTGCATACAGTAGATTACTTAATCTGACCTGCACTATGTTTCTGTACCCTATTATCATGTCCAGATTTCCTCCTTGTCTTTTTATTTCCTTCACTATTTTGTCCATAATAGTGACAAACAATAGTGGGCTTAAGCCCACCTTTTTTCATTAAAAACTCTTCCGATCTTTTACCTCCTATCTGCACTCTTACTTTGACAATCTCGTATGTGCTTTTAATTATATTAATTAGAGCTTTCGGTACTTCTAAGTCTTCCAATACCTCCCAAATTTTTTCTCTTTCCACTGTGTCAAAAGCTGCCTTCAAGTCTATAAATGTTAAATACATTTCTTCTCCCGCTTCTATTGTATTATCAATTAGCCTTCTTAAAATGTATATATTGCCTTTTGCTTGTTGTCCTGGTCTAAAAGCTGCTTGTTCCTCTTCTAATTTTGCTTCTATATAACGTCTTAATCGTATCTCTATTATTCTCTATTTTCACGACAGACGGACCTCGATCGGCCCGTATAGAAACGTTGTTTTCGACTCTCGTCCACAGCAAATATATTCAGCCTTGAAACATTTCTCGGTGTTGGGTATGAGAAAGGACTGGCTATTCGCCGCCCATACGATAATTTATTATTAATTAAATAGAGGAAAGTGAAGTGAACGAAATTAACGTTACATATTACAAAAAAAGACATATATAACTATCAAACAAGAGGTAAAGAAAAGAGCACAGTATATACTCAGCTTGTGAGTAAATCAGTATCACAAAGATATTATTTGTATCTAAGTGGAAAAATATTTAATCACCTTCCGGAAATGTATAGGATTTATTTGTATTCCGTAAACTCTCCTCAATTAATTAAAATATTAATGAAAAAATATATTGTAAATGGTGACAGGAAAACGTTGAGAGCGTTGAATTATAAGAACGTTACTTTGACAAAAACCTATCATCTTAAGACCATTTCTGTTCGTTCCTCTCCATAAACTCCCATACAACCCATTCCTCGATTGTAGTCTTTACCAATCCCCCATAATGATTATGTTTTCGTTTTGCTCTCTTATATCATCCTCTACTTCCTGTAATTGTATGTAAAATTCTGAAATTCTGAATTTTTTTGAAAATGGATGGAATAATTTTTTCTCGTAAAAATGTATTTAATGAGATACAGGGCTGTACAGTGGGACCTTTAAATTTACTTTTTAAAAATTATTAGAATACTATCCAAAATTATTGATCAAAATGTAAATACACTTTCATTCACTCATATAGTAGCTAAATAAGGTTATATTCATGAAATAAAGAGCTGTAAGTGAAAATGGGACCTTAAAATTGAACCTTTTTGACAAGAATTATTTTGAAAATGTAATTTTGTTTCTATCTATTCAGTGAGGACATAAAGTCCGCCCCCCCCTGTAACTTTTGAACCGTTGGGTATGAAATTTGGAACGATAATATATGACCCCATTCTGCATTTTTTTAACACAGCAATGACAGTTCTGAATGTCAAAGTGACAGCTGGGCGGGCATTTGGAATATTTTTTTAAATGGAAGTGGGGTAGGAATGGAGAACTATCGATAGTCCCGACTATCGATAATAAATGTCAAAAATGGTCAAAATTTTGAAAAATGGTCAATAATTGTTAATAATTGTCAAAAACTGTCAGAATTGTTCAATAATTGTTAAAATTTGGAAAAATGGTCAAAAACTTCGAAAAAATGGTCAATAATTGTCAAAAATTGTTAAAATTTTGAAAAAATGGTCAATACTTGTCAACATTTTTGAAACATTGTCAATAATGGTCAATAATTGTCAAAATTTTGAAAAATGGTCAATAATTGTCAAGATTTTTGATAAATTGTCAAAAATTGACAATAATTGTCAAAAACTGTCAAAATTGTGCAATAATTGTCAAAAATGGTCAATAATTGTAAAAAATGGTCAATAATTGTTAAAATTTTGAAAAATGGTGAATAATTGTCAAAAAAATTTGAAAAATGGTCAAGATTTTTGATAAATTGTCAAAAATTGACAATAATTGTCAAAAACTGTCAAAATTGTGCAATAATTGTCAAAAATGGTCAATAATTGTAAAAAATGGTCAATAATTGTTAAAATTTTGAAAAATGGTGAATAATTGTCAAAAAAATTTGAAAAATGGTCAAGATTTTTGATAAATTGTCAAAAATGGACAATAATTGACAAAAACTGTCAAAATTTGGCAATAATTGTTAAAAATGGTCAATAATTGTTAAGATTTTGAAAACTGGTCAATAATTGTCAAAAAATTTGAAAAATGGTCAAGATTTTTGGAAAATTGTCAAAAATTGTTAATAATTGTCAAATACTGTAAAAATTGGTCAATAATTGTCAAAAATGGTCAATAATTGTTAAAATTTGGAAAAATGGTCAAAATTTTTGGAAAAATGGTAAATAATTGTCAAAAATTTTGGAAAATGGTCAAGATTTTTGGAAAATTGTCAAAAAGTGTTATTAATTGTCAAAAATTGTGAAAATTGGTTAATAATTGTCAAAAATGGTCAATAATTGTTAAAATTTGGAAAAATAGTCAAAAATTTTGAAAAAATGGTAAATAATTGTTAGAAATTGTCAAAATTTTGAAAAAATGGTCAATCATTGTCAAAAATTTTGAAAAATAGTCAAAATTTTTGAAAAGTTGTCAAAAATGGAAAATTATTGTCAAAATTGATCAATAATTGTCAAAATGCTCAATAACTGTTAAAAATGGTCTATAATTGTTTAAATTTTGAAAAATGGTCAAAATTTTTGAAAAATTGTCAAAAATGGTCTAATAAGAAAAAAAATGCTTTCAATATTCCGAGGGTCGTGAACCTTACCGATTCAGACAGTTTAAAATAATGATTGTAATCACACGCAATACACTCTCATTCTCTCCCGCCTTTCTCTCTTCCTCTTCCTGCTCTCTCTCTCCCATCTCTCTCATTTTTTTTCTTTTTCTCCCATCTCTCTCTCATTTTTCTTCCTTTCTCTCCCATCTCTCTCTTTCTCTCTCTAATTTTTCTTTCTCTCTCTCCCATCTTTCTTTCTCTCTCCTCCATCTCTCTCCCTTCATATCTCTCTCTCTCTCTCATCTTTCTCTCTCTGTCCCATCTTTCTTTCTCTCCCATCTCTTTCTCTCCCATCTCTTTCTCTTCCATATCCCTCTCTCTCCCATCTTTCTTTTTCTCTCCCATCTCTCTATTTCTATCCAATCTCTCTCTCTTTCCTAACTCTCTCTTTCTCTCCCATCTTTCTTTATTTCCTAACTCTCTCTCTTTCCATCTCTCTCCCATCTTTATCTCTTTCCTAACTCTCTCTCTTTCCGTCTTTCTCCCATCTCTCTCTTTCCTATCTATATGACAGCTGGGCGGGCACTTTTTTTAAATGGAAATGGGGTTGAGTAATATATATATACCTCATTTTAAATAAAAACCAGTCATATCAGTTTATAACCATATTCTGTTAATTTGTGTACTACCTACTAGGTGTCATTGTTGATTGTTGCTGTCATGTTTTTCAAAATACCTGCATTTAAGTTTGACCGTAAATTTTAGCTCGAAATTGTCTACAATGGCTGGTTCCTTACAAGACAAATTTGAAGCGGTTATTAGTTTTGGCGAAGCTAATAGAAATTACCATTCTGCTGTTCGTATGTTCAATGAACGTTAACCTGAACGCCAAATATGCAGAAAATTTTTTACTTAAGTTAATTTCAAAATTTCAAGAGACTGGTTCGGTAAAAAACGCTCCAAGGTCTGGGCGGCCAAAAATTGGGGAAGATCTAAAAGTCCACGTTTTAGCTGAAATGGTTGTTAATCCCGAACAGCCATCGAAGCACGTGGCCGAGGCATGCAATGTTTCACGTACTTCTGTCAAAAATATTTTAAAATGCCATAAATTTCATCCATACAAAATAAAAATTATGCATGAATTAACAGAAGTTGATCCTGATAGACGACTCGAATTTTGCGAGATTATGTCAGGAATAATCATAGGGAATCAAAACTATTTGCGGAATATCTGTTTTAGTAACGAAAGTACTTTTTTTTAAACAGAAGAGTTAATACTCAAAACTGTGATGAAAACCCCCATGTTTTCGGGGAGGGACACACACAGTTCCCCCAGAATCTTAATATCTGGGCGAGCATTTATATCAAAGGTTCCATTTTTCTGGAAGGAAATCTTAATGGACCCATATACCTCAATATGTTGCAAAATACAATTGCTCCCCTTATTGATGCTATTGTTGCCCAAAATCCACATGAGTTTCAAGAGGTGTTATTCCAACAAGACGGAGCCCCCCGCCTTACTATTTTAGGCAAGTGAGAAATTACTTTGATGAGAATTATTAACAAGATAGGTGGATTGGTCGTCGAGATCCTACAGTCTGGCCAGCTCGATCGCCAGACCTCACGCCCCTAGATTTTTTTCTTTGGGAATATGTTAAATCCGAAGTGTATAAAACGGGTCCCGGATCACTGAATGAACTTAGACAACGAGATACGGATGTTTGTTTAAGAATAACGCCACAGATGCTTCACAATGTCAAAGAAGAATTTACTCGTACAATATTTATTTGTCAGGAAGTTCTTGGTGGTCATTTTCAACATCTTCCGAAGTGTTTTCTAAATTTACGTTTAATTTAAATCATTTCATAATTTTTTATATTAGCTTATTTTAGAATATTTGTTTACGTTCACATTATGTTTTGCTTTGAAACATAAATAATTTACAATAATTTTGTAATAGTATGTGGATAAACGCAGAAATCGTTATTACTGGTTTTTATTTTGCAACTATTGAAACTCATGATTTCAAATCTGGGGAATGTATTGAGCGTAAAAATACTTTCGAAATGAGGTATTACTCGACCCCCACTTTAGGATTGGAGAACTATCGATGGTTTATCGATAACTATCGATATTTTTGACTATCGAAAAAAATCCATAGTTTTCGGTACTATCGATATAGTTGAGATGTTTAGGTGAAGAATTTATTTTGAAAGCTGATATGGAATAAAAATGCTATTAAAAATGGGACAGGGAGAGAGAGAGAGAGAGAGAGAGATGAGAGAGATATGGGAGAGAGAGAGAGAAAGAGAGAAATAGGAAGGAAAAAGAAAAATGAGAGGGAGAGAAAGGGATGGGAGAGAGAGGGATGGGAGAAAGGAGGAGAGATAGATATATGGAAGAGAGGGAGAGAGATGCGAGAGAGAGATGTGGAAGAGAAAGTTATGAGAGAGATGGGAAAGAGAGAGATAGGAGAGAGAGGGAAAGATGGGACAGAAAGATGAGAGAGATGAGAGAAAGAGATGGGATAGAGAGAGAGATAGGAGAGGGAGTGAGAGAGAAATAGATAAGAAATAGATAGGAAAGAGAGAGATGGGAGATAGGCGGAAAGAGAGAGAGAGAATTGGGAAAGAGAGAAAGATGGGAGAGAAAGAGAGAGTTGGGAAAGAGAGAGATATGAAATAAATAGAGATATGGGAGAGAGAGAAAGAAAGATGGGAGAAGAGGGATATGGAAGAGAAAGAAAGATGGGACAGAGAAAGAAAGATGAGGGGGAGATAGGAAAGAGATAGATAGGAAAGGGAGAGAGATGGAGGAGAGAGAAAGAAAGATTAAAGAGAGATGGGAGAGAAAGGAAGAAAAATGAGAGATAGAGATGGGAGAAAGAGAAAGAAAAATGAGAGAGAGATAGGAGAGAGAGAGAGATATTGAAGTGAGGGAGCTGGGAGAGAGAGAGAGAGCAGAAAGATAAAGGGAGAAAGACGGGAGAGAAAGAGAGTGTATTGCGTGTGATTACAATCATTATTTTAAACTGTCTGAATCTAAGACGGAATCGGTAAGGTTCACAACCCTCGGAATATTCTAAGCATTTTTTTTCTTATTAGACCATTTTTGACAATTTTTCAAAAATCTTGACCATTTTTCAAAATTTTAACAATTATTGACCATTTTTAACAATTATTGACCATTTTTGACAATTATTGCCTAATTTTGACAGTTTTTGTCAATTATTGTCCATTTTTGACAATTTATCAAAAATCTTGACTATTTTTCAAAATGTTTGACAATTATTGACCATTTTCCAAAATTTTAACAATTATTGACCATTTTTAACAATTATTGACCATTTTTGATAATTATTGCCCAATTTTAACAGTTTTTGACAATTATTGCCCAATTTTGACAGTTTTTGACAATTATTGTCCATTTTTGACAATTTATCAATAATCTTGACAATTATTGACCATTTTTCAAAATTTTGACAATTATTGACCATTATTGACAATTTTTCAAAAATTTTGACAAGTATTGACCATTTTTTCGAAATTTTGACAATTTTTGACAATTATTGACCATTTTTTCAAAATTTTTGACCATTTTTCCAAATTTTAACAATTATTGACCATTTTTGACAATTATTGACCAATTCTGACAGTTTTTGACAATTATTAACAATTTTTGACCATTATTGACCATTTTTCAAGATTTTGACCATTTTTCACATTTATTTACCATTTTTGACAGTTATTGACCATTTTTGACAATTTTTCAAAAATCCTTACCATTTTTTCAAAAATTTTAACAATTTTTTACCATTTTTCCAAATTTTAACAATTATTGACCATTTTTGACAATTATTGACCAATTTTGACAGGTTTTGACAATTATTGACCATTCTTTCAAAATTTTGACAATTATATATAAATAACAGAGTGATAGATGTCAGATGTCAACTTTACCTATGTAAAACTAGATTAAACTAGAGAAAGATGAGAGAGAGATAGGAAAGGGAGAGAGATGGAGGAGAGAGAAAGAAAGATGGGTTAGAGAGAACGAAAAATGGGAGAGAGAGATATAGAAGTGAGAGAGATGGCAGAGAGAGAGAGCAGGAAGAGAAAGAGAGAAAGACGGGAGAGAAAGAGAGTGTATTGCGTGTGATTACAATCATGATTTTAAACTGTCTGAATCTAAGACGGAATCGGTAAGGTTCACGACCCTCTGAATATTCTAAGCATTTTTTTTCTTATTTGACCATTTTTGACAATTTTTCAAAAACCTTGACCATTTTTCAAAATTTTAACAATTATTGACCATTTTTAACAATTATTGACCATTTTTGACAATTATTGCCCAATCTTGACAGTTTTTGTCAATTATTGTCCATTTTTGACAATTTATCAAAAATCTTGACCATTTTTCAAAATTTTTTGACAATTATTGATCATTTTCCAAAATTTTAACAATTATTGACCATTTTTAACAATTATTGACCATTTTTGTCAGTTTTTGACAATTATTGACCATTCTTTCAAAATTTTGAAAATTATATATAAACAGATGTGATAGATGTCAGATGTCAACTTTACCGATGTAAAACTATCGATAGTAAAAATAGCACTATCGATAAATATCGATAGTCGGGACTATCGATAGTTCTCCATTCCTACCCCACTTCCATTAAAAAAAATATTCAAAATGCCCGCCCAACTGTCACTTTGACATTCAGAGCTGTCATTGATGTGTTAAAAAATGCAGAATGCGGTCATATATTTTCGTTCCAAATTTCATCACTAAATACCCTACGGTTCAAAAGTTCCAGGAAGGGGACGGACACTTTATGTCCTCATTGTATATTGGAGATTATGGGGAATTTATGGAAAATATTTTGACATACATACATACTTCCGGTTATACAGAAAGTGAACGACAACTTTGTTATTTTAACTGTAACACCCTGTATATTATTAACTTTTCGGATTCTACATTAAATTTGAATGTCACTTTTTGTAGAATACCCTATATCTAAAATGTATAAATATTAGATATAAAATTCAATGTAGAATCCGAAAAGTTAATAATATATAGGGTGTTACATTTAAAATAACAAAGTATAACCAAAAATGACATGAATGTCATGATATTTTCCATAAATTCGCCATAACTTGTTCTCCATCTATGCCAATTTTTATAGAAATCGTGTTATTAGTATCCAATATATAGATAGGGTAAGCTCGTCGTGAAACAGCCTGTATATATTAATAAAATCGTACCTTCGTAACATTCCAAAAAATTGCAAAAGCATCCTTCGTAGACTTAACAGTTCCTAGAAGAAGATACGTAAAAGAGAAAAAGCGCCCATCTGGACCCAATATGTTCAGTCTACTACCTTCACAAGCATCTCATTGAAAACCACATAAAATCCGAGTCTTCAAATCCAAATCGTTTCATTAACACTCAATGTAATTAGACAAAAAAAAATGATATATATAAAATTACCAGCGTCATCTAGAGGTATAAATTCGTACGAGAATTCTAATATATATATATAATACGTCGAGATTCTCTCACAGTGGTAAAACGTGTATCGCAGCATCTATACGCTAGCCCGAGAGACAAAAAAAAGAATATACCAACGAGTTCGCATTCTGAAATTTCGTGAGTGTAATTTTCTTCATCAGTCCTTCAGGAAGCTCCGGTGTCTGCAAGTGGTTGTTTGTGATTATTTTTATTATTTTTCCCCGGAAAGAAAAGAAGATTTTTTGGGTTCTTTTTTGGTAGGAGGATAGTTTTTCGTTTAACAGATTTTACAAGTGAGTAGCTTATTTTTAAAATTTTTACATTCATATTGCTCTAATAACGCTGTCGAAAGTCTTTTATACATCCATAAATAAACCCACGACTCTTTTGTGTCAAAAATCTTAAAAACATTCATTTATATTTGCTGCATTTTTAATGCACACTGTATATAAATACTAGCTGTAACGATTGTTTGCGTGTTCTAAGATATTTTTGTGTGAAATTTTTCTTTCGGTTGCATCAGATAAAGTCTTATTGATACCATCGATTATATAATAACTTTCCAAATTATTATATCCATGAAAAAAATGCGGAAAAATAGAATGTTTGTATTTTTGATTATTTTTTTTTTAGAAAAAGTGAAATTTATATCTAAGTATGTGGGTACTTGATGCAAAGTAAGAATATTTATTTATATCTTATGGGTGACCCACTGACCATTTTATAACGAACATGTTTTAAAATATTGTTCAATTGATTTATTTATTACTTTATGATGACGTGTTTATGGAAAAATTTTTAAAAATCATCAGGCCAATTGTTAATCGGTAGTTAAAAATGTTTTAAAAAGTAATTTAAAATTTAATCTGGGACAAACTGTAAAATATTCAAACTGAATCTTATTTAATTAGTATATGGATGAATGAAAGTGTATTTATATAATTAATTTGAGACAGTATTTTCAAAATTCACAAGAAATTACATTTTTAAAATATTTATTGCCAAAAAGGTTAATTTTCGAGCTCGCATTTTCACTTTACAGCTCAGTATCTCATGAATATAATTTTATTTAGTAACTACATGAGTCAATTTGAGTGTATTTATTTTTTTATATTTTTATATTATTATTATTATAATTTTGGATTATATTTTCAAAATTCAAAAGGAATAACATTGTTTAAATAATTTTTGCCAAAAAAGTTCATTTCTAAGTTCCTATTTTCACTTTACAGCTCTGCATCTCATGAATATAATCTTACTGAGCAACTCT
This sequence comes from Lochmaea crataegi, assembly GCA_947563755.1. Classification (NCBI taxonomy): domain Eukaryota; kingdom Metazoa; phylum Arthropoda; class Insecta; order Coleoptera; family Chrysomelidae; genus Lochmaea; species Lochmaea crataegi. The sequence continues at coordinate 48,733,814 of OX387426.1, read as the reverse complement.
ATGAATGAATTGAAGTCTTTCAACATTATTTATATTTAATTTTTAATAGTATTTTCAAAATTCAAAAAAAATTACAATTTTAAAATATTTATTGCCAAAAAGGTTCATTTTCAAGCTCGCATTTTTACTTTACAGCTCTGTATCACATGAATATAATTTTATTCAGCAACTACATGAGTCAATGAAAGTGAATTTATATTTTTATATTATTATAATAATTTTGGATTATATTTTCAAAATTCAAAAGGAATTACATTTTTTGAATGATTTTTGCAAAAAAAGTTCTTTTTTAAATTCCCATTTTCACTTTACAGCTCTGCATCTCATGAATCTACTTACTTATGAAGTAAATGAAGGATTGAGAGTGTATTTATATTTTAATATAATTAATTTTTAATAGCATTTTCAAAATTCAAAGAAAATTACATAATAATAATTTTTGCAAAAAAGGTTAATTTTTAAAGTCCCATTTTCACTTTACAGCTCTGTATCTCATGAATATAATAATACTTAGCAACTGTATGAATGAATGAGTCTTCAAAAATTATTTATAATTAATTTTTAAAAGTATTTTCAAAATTCAAAGGATATTACATTTTTAAAATATTTATTGCCCAAAAGGTTAATTTTTAAGGTCCCATTTTCACTTTACAGCTCTGAATCTCATGAATCTAATCTTATTTAGCAACTAAATGAGTGAATGAAAGTGTATTTATATTTTTATATTCTTATTATAATTTAGGATCATATTTTCCAAATTCAAAAGGAATTAAATTTTTTGAATAAATTTTGCCAAAAAAGCTCATTTTTAAGTTCCTATTTTCACTTTACAGCTCTGTATCACATGAATATAATCTTACTGAGCAACTATATGAATGAATGAAAGTCTTTCAACATTATTTATATTTAATTTTTAATAGTATTTTCAAAATTCAAAAAAAATTACAATTTTAAAATATTTATTGCCAAAAAGGTTCATTTTCAAGCTCGCATTTTTACTTTACAGCTCTGTATCACATGAATATAATTTTATTCAGCAACTACATGAGTCAATGAAAGTGAATTTATATTTTTATATTATTATAATAATTTTGGATTATATTTTCAAAATTCAAAAGGAATTACATTTTTTGAATGATTTTTGCAAAAAAAGTTCTTTTTTAAATTCCCATTTTCACTTTACAGCTCTGCATCTCATGAATCTACTTACTTATGAAGTAAATGAAGGATTGAGAGTGTATTTATATTTTAATATAATTAATTTTTAATAGCATTTTCAAAATTCAAGAAAATTACATAATAATAATTTTTGCAAAAAAGGTTAATTTTTAAAGTCCCATTTTCACTTTACAGCTCTGTATCTCATGAATATAATAATACTTAGCAACTGTATGAATGAATGAGTCTTCAAAAATTATTTATAATTAATTTTTAAAAGTATTTTCAAAATTCAAAGGATATTACATTTTTAAAATATTTATTGCCCAAAAGGTTAATTTTTAAGGTCCCATTTTCACTTTACAGCTCTGAATCTCATGAATCTAATCTTATTTAGCAACTAAATGAGTGAATGAAAGTGTATTTATATTTTTATATTCTTATTATAATTTAGGATCATATTTTCCAAATTCAAAAGGAATTAAATTTTTTGAATAAATTTTGCCAAAAAAGCTCATTTTTAAGTTCCTATTTTCACTTTACAGCTCTGTATCACATGAATATAATCTTACTGAGCAACTATATGAATGAATGAAAGTCTTTCAACATTATTTATATTTAATTTTTAATAGTATTTTCAAAATTCAAAAAAAATTACAATTTTAAAATATTTATTGCCAAAAAGGTTCATTTTCAAGCTCGCATTTTTACTTTACAGCTCTGTATCACATGAATATAATTTTATTTAGCAACTATATGAGTCAATGAAAGTGAATTTATATTTTTATATTATTATAATAATTTTGGATTATATTTTCAAAATTCAAAAGGAATTACATTTTTTGAATGATTTTTGCCAAAAAAGTTCTTTTTTAAATTCCCATTTTCACTTTACAGCTCTGCATCTCATGAATCTACTTAGTTATGAAGTAAATGAATGAATGAGAGTGTATTTATATTTTAATATAATTAATTTTTAATAGCATTTTCAAAATTCAAAGAAAATTACATAATAATAATTTTTGCCAAAAAGGTTAATTTTTAAAGTCACATTTTCACTTTACAGCTCTGTATCTCATGAATCTAATCTTATTTAGCAACTATATGAATGAATGAGCCTTCAAAAATTATTTATAATTAATTTTTAAAAGTATTTTCAAAATTCAAAGGATATTACATTTTAAAAATATTTATTGCCCAAAAGATTAATTTTTAAGGTCCCATTTTCACTTTACAGCTCTGTATCTCATGAACTTATTTAGCAACTAAATGAGTGAATGAAAGTGTATTTATATTTTTATATTATTATTATAATTTTGGATCATATTTTCCAAATTCAAAAGGAATTAAATTTATTTTGTCAAAAAAGCTCATTTCTAAGTTCCTATTTTCACTTTACATCTCTGTATCTCATGAATCTAATCTTATTCAGCAACTAAATGAGTGAATTAAAGTTTACATTTTTATATAATAATTTTGGAAGGTATTTTAAAAATTCAAAAGAAATTACAATTTTAAAATATTTATTGCCAAAAAGGTCCATTTTCTAGTTCGTATTTTCACTTTACAGCTCTGTATCTCATGAATATAATCTTATTTAGCAACTATATGAGTCAATGTTATTATTATTTTTTTTCCGAGCATGATTTTACTATTTGAATTTATCCTTCATTGGATTTTCAAGAAAGAGCACGAATTATTTCCGGAAATTTTCTCGAAGTGCGAATTTTCTTAAAAAATTCGCAACTGAGGAAAATTTCCGGAATATTAATTCATGCTCGCGGTAGATTCGGTAAGAAAATTTTATACCAAAATTTTTTTAAAATAGAAATTAAATTGATGACATACTTAGGTGACATATTATTATTATTTATGACAGCTGTCAAGCCAGAGGGAAATTTCCACTTGCTAATTTCCCTCTACGCAGGGAAATTTCCGAAGAAATTAGGTTATTGTCATAGCAACATGTCAAAATGCAGGCATCTGATTGGCTAAAATTAACTGGTATAAAATTTTCTTAAAAATTTTTAGAATTTCCCAAAAAAATTTTTCAACAAAACAATTTTTATTCTACACTGTTTTGGGATTAAGTTCTCTCCAGGGTTTGATTTGTGTATTTATATTATTATTATAATTTTGGATTTTATTTCCAAAATTCAAAAGGAATTACATTTTTTGAATAATTTTTGCCAAAAAAGTTCATTTTTGAGTGCCTATTTTCACTTTACAGCTCTGTATCTCATGAATATAATCTTACTTATGGAGTAAATGAATGAATGAAAGTGTATTTATATTTTTACATAATTAATGTTTAATAGCATTTTCAAAATTCAAAGAAAATTACATATGTAATAATAATTTTTGCCAAAAAGGTTAATTTTCCCATTTTCACTTTACAGCTCTGCATCTCAAGAATCTAATCTTACTTATGAAGTAAATGAATGAATGAAAGTGTATATTTTAATATAATTAATTTTTATTAGCATTTTCAAAATTCAAAGGAAATTATATTTTTAAAATAATTTTTGCCCATCAGGTTCATTTTTAAGGTCCTATTTTCACTTTACAGCTCTGTATCTCATGAATCTAATCTTATTCAGCAACTAAATGAGTGAATTAAAGTGTATTTATATTTTTATGTAATTAACTTTGGACAATATTTTCAAAATTCTAAAGGAAAATTATTTTTAATATTATTTTTGGTCAGAAATGTTAATTTTCAAGGTTCCCTTTCCACTTCACAGCTCTGCATCTCATTTATCTAATCTTATTTGGTAACTATATGAGTTTTTTTTAATAATTAATTTTGGAAAATATTTTCAAAATTCCAAGAAAATTACACTTTTTTACACGATGTTTTCCGGATCTCCCAAGTATTTGGTATGAAATTCCGGGACTCCCCTTATAATTTTAATGTGTTGAAAAAATGGCTTCTTCAATGATTTTCCTTGCCCTTCTCGATAAATTAACCAATGATCTGTTTTAACAAAGAAAAATTATGAAAAATTAGAAACAAGTATTAGTTCCTGATTATTCTAACCTAAAAATTAAAAATGACAAGACAAGGCAAACAGATCATGAAACGCGCATGCGTGCCTGCGGGCTAGTAAATTAAACGGTGGCGCTAGACGCAAGTGAGTGCTATTAGCTTTTTTTGAAGAAAAATCTAGAGTATTCAAGTATTCTAAACTAAAAGCAACCTTAATTATTAATGATAACGTAGATATTGACATTGCGACATAAAACTAAAATCAGTCATTAATTATTTGTAATTAATTAGAATATTCCAAATTACTATTTTGATTTTATTATTTGTATTGGGGTGTAGAAAAATTATTGTATGCAACATTATGCATAAAGTGTCTTTTTTTCACTCGTGGAATTTCCGCATTCGTAAAAAAAGTACCACTTTATGCACTTGTAGCATAAATTATTATCTGAACAATTTTCCTCGTCCAGATTTAATTTTACATTAAATTCGCTAAAACTGGTTTGCTCTCTAACGTAACATTAAAAGCTTTTGTTTTCTATGGAATTATACAGTTGTTAAAAATTAATACCAGACAATTATTTATTGTTAACAATAGAATATCATAAAATGTCGGTTTATTCTAACTATGATTAATAGAAAAAAAGGTCGGAATTTTCTATAATTATTCGTACTAAAACAGAGAATAAAAATCCGGAGTGTTTCATCGTTCCTCATGCGAAATCCACAATCTATCCGAGTTTCACATTTTATTTATTTTTTCTAACACCGTGCGTAAAGTACACACTTCACGCACGCTACGGAGTGTGTAAAGTTTTACTTTAGATATCAACAAAATATAAATCTTTATTGTATATTACCATTTTATGCTATCTCCTTCTAAGACAAGTCAATTATTTTTGCTTATATTTAGTGTCCAAAAAAATATCAACAGTTGAAGAGAATATAAATAAATCTTCAGTTTTTTTAATCAAAATTTCGGTAGTAGAAAAAATATTGTATGCAATCCGTGTGTAAAGTAACCCCTTTTTTGACTCATGTGATTTGTTTGATCATGTGATCGTCGCATTCGCCTTCGGCTCATTATTAATAAATATTGTTGCTAGATTCTTTAACTAGCTGTCAAATTGACATTAGGGCAACAGCGACTAAAATTAGTTCGTCAAAACTAATACGCTAATATTTAACAAAATAATGACTGTAGAAGCGGACATTCGATTACTTATCTAGATTTTACTACAAAATTCATGAAAATTGGAGTAAAAATAAAAAAGTTTTGAGACTGAATACAGGGTGTCAATTTTAAAACTTACAATGGGCTGTACCACGTGAACGATAGATTTCAAAAAAATTTCAAAACCGTTTCTAGGGTAGAGAGGGGGAACTAAAATGACATTAGAGAGAACGCACCCCCATCAACCCTCTATGCCCCACCTACCCCACCTACAAAAATTTGAATAGCCACCCCCTACTTGTGATACGTCGTTAGAAAGCCCGTAGAAAATGCTTTCCAACGGTCTTAGTCATAATTATAGAGGGTGTAACAATAAAGCAGAAACATTTATTTGACAACAAAAATAACAATTAATTGTGGAACGATACTTCGCTTTGAAAGTGCAAGTACGGTCTCTATTTAAGTGTCAAATGTTCCATTAATTGTATTTAAAAAAAAACTTGTTTGCTTTGCAGTTTTTAAACAACACATTTTGCTATTCTGTCCCTTGTTTATACCGGGAAAGTTAAACGGTGAAATGTACCTCGATATGCTGGAGAACACTATTGAGCCCTTAATTGTTCATGAATTAGAGAACCAATAGGACGGCGATGGCAATCCAGCTCTAGATGAAAATTTGCTGCAAATCCAGCAAGACCTCCCCATTACGCAGAAGCAGTTACCGCCAATGATTATCCAAATAGATGGATTGGAAGGAGAGGTCCCATTGAGTGACCACCTAGGTCACCAGACTTACCGCAACCTGATTTCTTTCTGTGGGGTCACCTTAAGTCGGTTGTTTATAAAACTAAACCAACCTCAATCGACTTTTTACGACGAAGAATGAGTCAAGCATGTCGTGATATTACTAAAGCAACATTTGCCAACGTCCGTTTGGAATTTGAAAATAGGTTGTACTATTGTTTACAAAACAATGGAAACCATTTTGAACATTTTCTAAATTAATTAACGTTTTTGTAGTTCGACATTTAACACTTTTTCATTTTGCAAATTTTTCTGCTTTATTGTTACACCCTGTATAATTATGACTTAGACCGTTAGAAAGCATTTTCTACGAGCTTTCTAACGACGTATCACAAGTAGGGGTTGCCATTTAAATTTTTGTAGGTGGGGTAGGTGGAGAATAGGAGGTTGATGGGGGTGCGTTCTCTCTCATGTCATTTTAGTTCCTCCTCTCTACCCTAAAAACGGTTTTGAAATTTTTTTGAAATCTCTTGTCGTTCACGATTGTAAGTTTTAAAATTGACACCCTGTATATTTTCTCCACGTATTTGTGTTATTTAACTTTTAACACCTTAACAGGTGTGGTAGGTAAAATGTTGATTAGATAGAAATTACTCTTTACTATCTATTACACGCCGTTTCACACGTCTAGAATGTAAAATCTTTCGAATGCCTGTGAGAAATTGTTTAATTCCAATAAAAATTATTGTATTCTTGCTTCTCTTGCCTATAATTCTTTAGAATATCATGAAAATAGAATAAAACGCATACACGTTGTTTATTTTGACACTGGGTACTTTCCTCTACCCTGATCTGTAAAGGTCCATTTTGACTCGCACCAATTCAGATCTTACCAAAATTACCCAGCCTCTTAACGAAGCCCATGAGTTCATTTGGTGGATGATCGGTCAGATCCTAAACATCATCAAAACCAAGATAAGCATCAACAAGTGCTGTGCTGTTTCACTATAAAAAAAGAGCATGTCAGATATTCCGTTTCTTCTCAGTAGTCTGTTCGAGAGCATATATAGTAATTCTTGTTTCAGTCCAACCATTGCTTGGTACTATTCTTCGAAGGATGAAGCAATCCTGGTAAATTTTGCCAGAAGTCTGAAACCCTTCTTGCAGCCTGGCAAAATTTAAAGAGATGATAATGGTAGCTCCTAGTCCTGTAGCGTCCTCTGTTGCTAAAGAGGCTGCTGGTTCCTAACCAGTGATGGTTTTTTGGCCAAATTTGATCCCAGTCTATCCAGAAAAGATGTAGTCTCGAAATCAGTTTAGAGGTACTGGATTTAAGCGTCTAGTCAGTGATGACGAAATTTTGTCGTACATTTTGCCAGAGGACCAAAACCCTTCTTTCTTGTAGGCTGAGTGTTTGTTTGGGAAACTTTAAAGATATGTCAATGGTAGCTCCTGGCTTTGTAGCTTCCTCTGTTGCTAGAGAGTGTGATGCTTTTTTACTATCAATACGGAATCACCATGAATTCAGACCAATGACAATTTGTCGACTCTTCTTATTAAGGAATGTTTTTTTGGCCAAATTTGATCCCAGTCTCTCCAGAAAAGATATTTATTGTTGAATAGAGTCATGTAGCCTCTAGATCAGTTTAGAGGTACTGGATTGAAGCATCTAGTCAGTACTGACGAAATTTTGTTGTACATTTGGCCAGATGACCAAAACCCTTCTTGTAGTCTGAGTGTTTGTTTGGGAAAATTAAAAAGATATGTCAATGATAGCTCCTGGCCCTAGCACGTCAGATATTCCGACATTCCAAGTTTCTTCACAGTAGTCTGTTCGAAAAAATAGATAGTATGTTTCAACCATTGCTTGGTACTATTCTTCGAAAGATGAAACATTCTTGGTAAATTTTGCCAGAAGTCTGAAACCCTTCTTGCAGCCTGGCAAAATTTAAAGAGATGCTAATGGTAGCTCCCGGTCCTGTAGCGTACTCTGTTGCTAAAGAGGTTGCTGATTCCTTACCATCTATACAAGGAACTCGCACCAGAGGTAGTTTGTTGAGTCTCCTAATCGAGGCAAGTTTTTCTTATTCAATGTTAAATGTCTGAAAACCTTTTTGCAGTCTGGTTGTTTGTATGGGAACATTTGAGGATATGCCAATGTTAGCTCCTGGACCTGTTGGAAAGACTGGAGCTTCTTCACCATCAATACGGAATCACAAGGAATTTAGATCAGAGACAATCTGTTGGGTCTCCTTATTGAGGAAAGCCAAGCACTTTTAAAGTCCAGTTTGTTCACAAAAGATGTTTAATGTTAAATGAGGTCTATTAGTCACTAGTTCAGTTTAGAGATATGAGATAGAAACATCCAGCCGTTACTGACAAAATTTTGACGTAAATTTTGCCACATTTTTAAAAACCTTCTTGCATCCTGGTTGTTGCTCGGGAAAACTTAAAGATATGATAATGACAATCCTGGTGATGTAGCTTCCTCTGTTGATAGAGATGGTTTTTTGGCCAAATTTGAGCCCAGTCTCTCCAGAAAAGATGTAGTCTCTTGATCAGTTTAGAGGTACTGGATTTAAGCATCTGTTCAATACTGACGAAATTTTGTCGTTCATTTTGCAAGATAAATAAAACCCTTCTTGTGGGCTTGTAGCTTTTAGGTTTGGGAAACTTTAAAGATATGTCAATATTAGCTCCTGGCTTTGTAGCTCCCTCTGTTGCTAGAGAGTGTGATGCTTTTTTACTATCAATACGGAATCACCATGAATTCAGACCAATGACAGTTTGTCGAGTCTTCTTATTAAGGAATGTTTTTTTGGCCAAATTTGAGCCCAGTCTCTCCAGAAAAGATATTTATTGTTGAATAGAGTCATTTAGCCTCTAGATCAGTTTAGAGGTATTGGATTGAAGCATCTAGTCAGTACTGACGAAATTTTGTCGTAGATTTTGCCAGATGACCAAAACCCTTCTTGTAGGCTGAGTGTTTGTTTGGGATACTTTAAAGATATGTCAATGGTAGCTCCTGGCCCTATAGCTTCCTCTGTTGCTAGTGAGTGTGATGCTTTTTCACTATCGATACAGAATCACCACGAATTCAGACCATTGACAATTTGTCGAGTCTACTTATTAAGGAATTTTTTTTGGCCAAATTCTAGCCCAGTCTCTCTAGAAAAGATATTTATTGTTGAATAGAGTCATGTAGCCTCTAGATCAGTTTAGAGGTACTGGATTGAAGCATCTAGTCAGTACTGACGAAATTTTGTTGTACATTTGGCCAGATGACCAAAACCCTTCTTGCAGTCTAAGTGTTTGTTTGGGAAACTTAAAGAGATATGTCAATGATAGCTCCTGGCCCTAGCACGTCAGATATTCCGACATTCCAAGTTTCTTCACAGTAGTCTGTTAGACAAAATAGATAGTATGTTTCAGTCCAACCATTGCTTGGTACGATTCTTCGAAGGATGAAACATTCTTGGTAAATTTTGCCAGAAGTCTGAAACCCTTCTTGCAGCCTGGCAAAATTTGAAGAGATGCTAATGGTAGCTCCTGGTCCTGTAGCGTCCTCTGTTGTTAAAGAGGTTGCTGGTTCCTAACCATCTATACAAGGAACTCGCACCAGAGGTAGTTTGTTGAGTCTCCTAATCGAGGCAAGTTTTTCTTATTCAATGTTAAATTTCTGAAAACCTTTTTGCAGTCTGGTTGTTTGTATGGGAACATTTGAGGATATGCCAATGTTAGCTCCTGGACCTGTTGGAAAGACTGGTGCTTCTTCACCATCAATACGGAATCACCAGGAATTTAGACCAGAGACAATCTGTTGGGTCTCCTTATTGAGGAAAGCCAAGCACTTTTAAAGTCCAGTTTGTTCACAAAATATGTTTAATGTTAAATGAAGTCTATTAGTCACTAGTTCAGTTTAGAGATATGAGATAGAAACATCCAGCAGTTACTGTCAAAATTTTGACGTAAATTTTGCCACATTTTTAAAAACCTTCTTGCATCCTGGGTGTTGCTCGGGAAAACTTAAAGATATGATAATGACAATCCTGGTGATGTAGCTTCCTCTGTTGATAGAGATGGTTTTTTGGCCAAATTTGAGCCCAGTCTCTCCAGAAAAGATGTAGTCTCTTGATCAGTTTAGAGGTACTGGATTTAAGCATCTGTTCAATACTGACGAAATTTTGTCGTTCATTTTGCAAGATAAATAAAACCCTTCTTGTGGGCTTGTAGCTTTTAGGTTTGGGAAACTTTAAAGATATGTCAATATTAGCTCCTGGCTTTGTAGCTCCCTCTGTTGCTAGAGAGTGTGATGCTTTTTTACTATCAATACGGAATCACCATGAATTCAGACCAATGACAGTTTGTCGAGTCTTCTTATTAAGGAATGTTTTTTTGGCCAAATTTGAGCCCAGTCTCTCCAGAAAAGATATTTATTGTTGAATAGAGTCATTTAGCCTCTAGATCAGTTTAGAGGTATTGGATTGAAGCATCTAGTCAGTACTGACGAAATTTTGTCGTAGATTTTGCCAGATGACCAAAACCCTTCTTGTAGGCTGAGTGTTTGTTTGGGATACTTTAAAGATATATCAATGGTAGCTCCTGGCCCTATAGCTTCCTCTGTTGCTAGTGAGTGTGATGCTTTTTTACTATCGATACAGAATCACCACTAATTCAGACCATTGACAATTTGTCGAGTTTACTTATTAAGGAATGTTTTTATGGCCAAATTCTAGCCCAGTCTCTCCAGAACAGATATTGATTGTTGAATAAAGTCTTTTAGTCTCTAGATCAGTTTAGAGGTACTGGATTGAAGATTCTAGTCAGTACTAATAAAATTTTGTCGTACATTTTACCAGAGGACCAAAACCCTTCTTGTAGTCTGAGTGTTTGTTTGGGAAACTTAAAAAGATATGTCAATGATAGCTCCTGGCCCTAGCACGTCAGATATTCCGACATTCCAAGTTTCTTCACAGTAGTCTGTTCGACAAAATAGATAGTATGTTTCAGTCCAACCATTGCTTGGTACTATTCTTCGAAAGATGAAACAATCCTGGTAGAAGTCTGAAACCCTTCTTGCAGCCTGGCAAAATTTGAAGAGATGCTAATGGTAGCTCCTGGTCCTGTAGCGTCCTCTGTTGCTAAAGAGGTTTCTGGTTCCTTGCCATCTATACCAGGAACTCGCACCAGAGGTAGTTTGTTGAGTCTCCTAATCGAGGCAAGTTTTTCTGATTTAATGTTATATTTCTGAAAACCTTTTTACGGTCTGGTAGTTTGTATGGGAACATTTAAAGATATGCCAATGTTAGCTCCTGGACCTGTTGGAAAGACTGGTGCTTCTTCACCATCAATATGGAATCAGCAGGAATTTAGACCAGTGACAATCTGTTGGGTCTCCTTATTGAGGAAAGTTAAGCACTTTTAAAGTCCAGTTTCTTCACAAAAGATGTTTAATGTTAAATGAAGTCTCTTAGTCACTACTTCAATTTAGAGGTATAAGATAGAAACATCCAGCCGTTACTGACAAAATTTTGACGTAAATTTTGCCACATTTTTGAAAACCTTCTTGCATCCTGAGTGTTGCTCGGGAAAACTTGAAGATATGACAATGATGGCTCCTGGTGCTGTTGCTTCCTCTGTTGTTAGTTAGTGTGATGGTTTTTTGGCCAAATTTGGGCCCAATCTCTCCAGAAAAGATATTTCTTGTTGAATGGAGTCATGTAGTCTCTAGATCAGTTTAGAGGTACTGGATTGAAGCGTCTAGTCAGTACTGAAGAAATTTTGTCGTACTTTTTGCCAGATGATTAAAACCCTTCTTGTAGGCTGAGTGTTTGTTTGGGAAACTTTAAAGATATGTCAATGGTAGCTCCTGGCTTTGTAGCTTCCTCTGTGCTAGTGAGTGCGATGCTTTTTTACTATCGATACAGAATCACCAGCAATTCAGACCATTGACAATTTATCGAGTCTACTTATTAAGGAATGTTTTTTTGGCCGAATTTGGGCCCAATCTCTCCAGAAAAGATTGTTGATTAGAGTCATGTAGTCTCTAGATCAGTTTAGAGGTACTGGATTGAAGCATCTAGTCAGTACTGACGAAATTTTGTCGTACATTTTGCCAGAGGACCAAAACCCTTCTTTCTTGTAGGCTGAGTGTTTGTTTGGGAAACTTTAAAGATATATCAATGTAGCTCCTGGCTCTGTAGCTTCCTTTGTTGCTAGAGAAAGTGATGCTTTTTTACTATCGATACAGAATCACCATGAATTCAGACCAGTGACAATTTGTCGAGTCTTCTTATTGAGGAATGTTTTTTTGGCCAAATTTGAGCCCAATCTCTCCAGAAAAGATATTTATTGTTGATTAGAGTCATGTAGTCTCTAGATCAGTTTAGAGGTTCTGGATTAACGCATCTAGTCAGTACCGAAGAAATTTTGTCGTTCATTTTGCCAGATGATTAAAACCCTTCTTGTAGGCTGAGTGTTTGTTTGGGATACTTTAAAGATATGTCAATGGTAGCTCCTGGCCCTATAGCTTCCTCTGTGCTAGTGAGTGTGATGCTTTTTCACTATTGATACAGAATTACCAGCAATTCAGACCATTGACAATTTATCGAGTCTACTTATTAAGGAATGTTTTTTTGGCCAAATTTGGGCCCAATCTCTCCAGAAAAGATATTTATTGTTGATTAGAGTCATGTAGTCTCTAGATCAGTTTAGAGGTACTGAATTGAAGCATCTAGTCAGTACTGAAGAAATTTTGTCGTACATTTTGCCAGATGATTAAAACCCTTCTTGTAGGCTGAGTGTTTGTTTGGGATACTTTAAAGATATGTCAATGGTAGCTCCTGGCCCTATAGCTTCCTCTGTGCTAGTGAGTGTGATGCTTTTTCACTATTGATACAGAATTACCAGCAATTCAGACCATTGACAATTTATCGAGTCTACTTATTAAGGAATGTTTTTTTGGCCAAATTTGGGCCCAATCTCTCCAGAAAAGATATTTATTGTTGATTAGAGTCATGTAGTCTCTAGATCAGTTTAGAGGTACTGGATTGAAGCATCTAGTCAGAACTGAAGAAATTTTGTCGTACATTTTGCCAGAGAACCAAAACTCTTCTTTCTTGTAGGCTGAATGTTTGTTTGGGAAACTTTAAAGATATGTCAATGTAGCTCCTGGCTCTGTAGCTTCCTCTGTTGCTAGAGAGTGTGATGCTTTTGTACTATCGATACAGAATCACCATGAATTCAGACCAGTGACAATTCTTCTTATTGAGGAATGTTTTTTTGGCCAAATTTGAGCCCAGTCTCTCCAGAAAAGATATTTATTGTTGAATAAAGTCTTGTAGTCTCCAGATCAGTTAAGAGGTACTGGATTGAAGATTCTAGTCAGTACTGACGAAATTTTATCGTACATATTGACAGAGGACCAAAACCCTTCTTGTAGGTTGAGGGTTTGTTTGGGATACTTTAATGAAATGTTAATGGTAGCTCCTGGCTCTATTGCTAGATAGTGTTATGCTTTTTACTATCGATTCAGAATCACCAGGAATTCAGAACATTGACAATTTGTCGAGTCTACTTATTAAGGAAAGTTTTGTTGGCCAAATTTGGGCCCAGTCTCTCCAGAAAAGATATTTATTGTTGAATAGAGTCATATAGTATCTAGATCAGTTAAGAGGTACTGGATTGAAGCATCTAGTCAGTAGTGACGAAATGTTGTCGTACATTTTGCCAGAGGACTAAAACCCTTCTTGTAGGTTGAGTGTTTGTTTGGGAAACCTAAAAAGATATGTCAATGGTAGCTCCTGGCTTTGTAGCTTCCTCCGTTGCTAGAGAGTCTGATGCTTTTTAACCATCACTACCAAATCACCAGGAATTCAGATCAGAGACAATGTGTTGAGTCTCGTTATTGAGGAAAACTAAGTGTATTTGAAGATCAGGCTCTTCACAAAAGGTATTTTAGTCTCTAGTTCAGTTTAGAGGTATTGGATTGAAGCATCTAGCTGATACTGGAGACATTTTGACGTAAATTTTTGCCAGAAGTATGAAACCTTTCTTGCAGCCTGGGTGTTTGTTTAGAAAAACTTAAAGAGATGCCAATGTTAGCTACTCGTCCTGTATCTTCATTGTTCTAAACATGAATAACTCCAGTAGCCATGTTGCCGTTACGGTGTCACAATTTAACAAAGTTTATAGGTATTTGCCAATTTTTGATATGATGGCACCCGAGTTTTTTAATTTGGTGGCATAAGTGCTGTCATACCAAATGGATATGGAAAATAGTTGGGAATTCTAGAACCGTTGGCGATACTTGACACTGAACACTGTTTACACTACCACTACACCAACACTTTACACTATCTTACGCGCGTTTCGATAACTTGGTTATCCAAACGCGCGTAAGATAGTGTAAAGTGTTGGTGTAGTGTAAACAGTGTTCGCTAATATTTTTATATTTTAATGTGTAAAACTTTTTGAAAATTGAAAAACAGGGGTATCATCACCGAGTCTCCCCTAGTCTCTAGTTCAGTTTAGAGGTACTGGATTGAAGCATCTAGGCGGTACTGACGAAATTTTGATAGCATCTTTGTCAAAAACGTTTTTTCTTTTAGATTTTTAAATAAATATTTCTTTTCTATTTAAAAATGTCGAAAGAATCTTGAGATTTATAAAATTGCAGAAATTTCCGCTTCGCAGATTTAATCTTGTTATTCATGCACATACCTGGGGCGTCATAAATGTTTTATTGCCGACTGTAGATCAAACAGTTGATAAATGTTTGCTTGTCTTTGTGCTTTAAGCGGGAACGAAAACTTTCTCAAATATCTTATTTTCGATTTTTATCAAAATTGAATGGAATGTACTCTCTAAATGTTTATATGTACGAGGTGAAGCTGAAAATTACTCTTTTTTTACAACTATGTCTCTATCGACTCTTATTTTTTTAATCACGCAATTTCCAGTGTTGTTGCTAGTTACACTATCGTTAGCAGCTCTCTCTACAGAGTGAGTTTTAAGTATGGAACGACTCAATTATCTCGGAAACGGATAGCACGATTTTTATAGATTTTGGTGTGATATGGCCGATATATTTACATTGTTGTCAGATCTTTCCTTTTTTCGGAAAAATAATTGAGGCGTTACATAATTAAAATTCACTCTGTATCCTTCCCGTCCAAAACTTTTCATATAAAAATAATGAATCAACAATTTTATTTGTAAAATGCGTTGTTGCAAATAATTTTGTTATGTCACAAATAACGTATATATGATGTAGACGATGACACATTCAATGGCATATTTAGCGAATAAGTTGAAAAAAGAAAATTCTAAAAATAGATGGTACAAGTGTTAGTGAAAATTCTTGGTTAATCTAAGATTATTGATGGTATTGTCAAAGGCGTGGTAAAGGGTTATTAGACATTCGTAATATTTTAAGTGTAAATACAGTGTGAAACAGTAAAATAATTTTAATCATTTTTACTTATTTTTTTAATAATTATGATCTACAAAATAATCCATTTGCTAGTGTAACTGTGACGTTAATATACTGGGTATTCTTTAAAAGCAATTAATGTTGTAAATTTCCAAATTGCATATTAACTTTTAGACACCTGGTGTAATAAAAATGTATTATAATGATTTGTATTTGGATCTTAGAAACCTTGAAAAAAAATGGTACATTCCAAAATTCTAAAAACTCAGGAATATACCATTAGTTTGGCAACGCTGCGTAGTATTCAAAATAAGAGTACTTTTAAAAAAATATATATTTTCAAAGAGCTTTATGCATACTTATAGCTTTTGTCTTATGTTTAATATTAAACTTACTATTTTTGAGGTAAAAAATAATTTATTTTTTGGATTTACTGTTGTTACTAACTCGCTAATATTTAGTATAAGGCTCTTATCTCTATAAATAAATTTTAATTTCTCTCTATACAGGGTGGTTAAAAAATATTTATATATTGTACGCTTGACGATTTTTTTAATCCAGAACACTGTATATTTCAGTATTTTCGCATTCCACTATCGACTTGATGTTCATTTTGTTTGAGAACCTATACTAAAATTTACAAATGTCAAAACATACAGTGTGTTCCATTTTAAATACTTTCTTCTATTTTCCAGTTATTCAAAATATCAGTTATTTTTAGCTCTAGGATCATAATCCTAAGAGTGTCACCTTACTTTTTACCAAGCGTCGTTCTGTTCATGTATGGAAGTCCAAAAAAATAAAATATTTTTAAAAATCCTGTTTAAAAAAAAGTATTTTTTTTCTCGAAAACTATTATTATATAAGATAGGTATATGGAAATATTGGATGAATTTGTTCGGAAAGTTAAAGGAATTCGAAAAATGATAAGGTATACGGGTTGTCCTATTTAAAATATCGAAGTTGCAACGATTTTTTGGTAGAAGTGACAACACTGCAATTAAAAAAGCACGTGACATTCACTGAGACCTAAAAGATCTATTAAGCCTCCTTTCTAAGGGAGATAATCTCAGAGACTAGTAGCTTCTTTAGTCCTATTTCACGGAGGAACTTTAGGATATCTGCAGGCTTCAACTTAGAGATGGCGATTCTTTCTAAAAAAGATCGATTTTTAAATCGATTCGAATCGTAACCCGATGAATCGATACATACAAAAATCGAGGTCTAAAAGATCGATTTCAAAAAAATCGATTTTTTTCAAGTTTGTATTTTTTACAATTTAAATATAAATCAATCTTTTTTATTGAAAAACAACAAGAAAGGTGCCTCTAAATAAACAGTCTCTTTCCGGGATCTCTTATCAGTAAAATTGGGGATTTTTTTTAAGTTCAGGGAATTCGATAATAATAACAATTATGTTTTATTACCATATTATTACCACAAAGTATCGGATTAGGAATGTGTGAGATTAATGGAAAATAATAATCGATAAAATAAAAATCGATTTTTCTTCATTCAAAATTAATGGATTTGTCGAAAAAATCGATTTTAATAAAAAATAAATCGATTTCTGCGGAAAGATCGTTGATTATTTTTTTGATTGTTTTAAAAATGGACATGCTTTTCGTATATATTCCGATAATAAACGTAAGAGATTTATTCGTTAACGATATTTATCGGATTGAAAAAAAATCAAATAAAATTATACGAAAATTGTCAAAAATTTTGAAATATGGTCAATAATTGTCAAAAACTGTTGAAAATTGTCATTAATTGTTAAAATTTTGTAAAATGGTCAAAAGATTTGGAAAAATGGTCAATAATTGTTGAAAAACTGTCAAAATTGGTCAATAATTGTTGAAAAATGGTCAATAATTTTAAAAAAATGATCAATAATTGTAGAAAAATTTGGAAAAATGGTCAATAATTGTTGAAAAACTGTCAAAATTGGTGAATAATTGTTGAAAAATGGTCAATAATTTAAAAAAAAATGATCAATAATTGTTGAAAAATTTGGAAAAATGGTCAGTAATTGTTGAAAAACTGTCAAAATTGGTCAATAATTGTAAAAAATTGTCAATAATTTTTAAAAAATGTTCAATAATTGTTAAAAAATTTGGAAAAATGGACAATAATTGTTGCAATACTGTCAAAATTGGTCAATAATGTTTAAAAAATGATCAGTAATTGTCAAAATTGGTCAATTATTGTCAAAAACTGCTGAAAATTGTCAATAATTGTCAAAAACTGCTGATAATTGTCAAAAATTTTGAAAAGTGGTTGATAATTATCGAAAATTTAAAAATGGTCAATAATTGTCTATTATTGTCAAAAACTGTTGAAAAGTGTCAATAATTGTTAAAATTTTGAAAAATGGTCAGTAATTGTTGCAAAACTGTCAAAACTGGTCAATAATTTTTTAAAAAATGGTCAATAATTGTTGAAAAACTGTCAAGATTGGTCAACAATTGTAAAAAATGGTCAATAATTTTTAAAAAATGGTCAATAATTGTTGAAAAACTGTCAAAATTGGTCAATAATTGTTAAAAACTGCTGATAATTGTCAAAAATTTTGAAAAGAGGTCGATAATTATCGAAAATTTAAAAATGGTCAATAATTGTCTATTATTGTCAAAAACTGTTGAAAAGTGTCAAAAATTGTTAAAATTTTGAAAAATGGTCAGTAATTGTTGCAAAACTGTCAAAATTGGTCAACAATTGTAAAAAATGGTCAATAATTGTTGAAAAACTGTCAAAATTGGTCAATAATTGTAAAAAATTGTCAATAATTTTTAAAAAATGTTCAATAATTGTTAAAAAATTTGGAAAAATGGACAATAATTGTTGCAATACTGTCAAAATTGGTCAATAATTTTAAAAAAATGATCAGTAATTGCCAAAATTGGTCAATTATTGTCAAAAACTGCTGAAAATTGTCAATAATTGTCAAAAACTGCTGATAATTGTCAAAAATTTTGAAAAGTGGTTGATAATTATCGAAAATTTAAAAATGGTCAATAATTGTCTATTATTGTCAAAAACTGTTGAAAAGTGTCAATAATTGTTAAAATTTTGAAAAATGGTCAGTAATTGTTGCAAAACTGTCAAAACTGGTCAATAATTTTTTAAAAAATGGTCAATAGTTGTTGAAAAACTGTCAAGATTGGTCAACAATTGTAAAAAATGGTCAATAATTTTTAAAAAATGGTCAATAATTTTTAAAAAATGGTCAATAATTGTTGAAAAACTGTCAAAATTGGCCAATGATTGTAAAAAATGGTCAATAATTTCAAAAAAATGGTCAAAAATTGTCAAAAAGTTTAGAAAAATGGTCAATAATAGTTGAAAAACTGTCAAAATTGGTCAATAATTGTTAAAAACTGCTGATAATTGTCAAAAATTTTGAAAAGTGGTCGATAATTAACGAAAATTTAAAAATGATCAATAATTGTCTATTATTGTCAAAAACTGTTGAAAAGTGTCAATAATTGTTAAAATTTTGAAAAATGGTCAGTAATTGTTGCAAAACTGTCAAAATTGGTCAATAATTTTTTAAAAAATGGTCAATAATTGTTGAAAAACTGTCAAAATTGGTCAACAATTGTAAAAAATGGTCAATAATTGTTGAAAAACTGTCAAAATTGGCCAATGATTGTAAAAAATGGTCAATAATTTCAAAAAAATGGTCAAAAATTGTCAAAAAGTTTAGAAAAATGGTCAATAATTGTTGAAAAACTGTCAAAATTGGTCAATAATTGTTAAAAAATGATCAGTAATTGTTGCAAAACTGTCAAAATTGGTCAATAATTTTTTAAAAATGATCAGTAATTGTTGAAAAACTGTCAGAATTGGTCAATAATTGCCAATTAATTGTTAAAAATGGACGAATTTTGTCAAAAACTGTAAATAAAATCGGTCAATTAAAAAACGAATTTTCTGTTTGGACTCTTACTTTGTGGAATCTACTCATATTACTTTTTCAAATGAAACTAAGTGTTCCTAATTAATTCCACTATTTAATGAAAAAATTATGAAAACTCTAAGATATTGATAATAATTCATGTTAAAAAATGGTCAATAATTTTGAGAAATGGTCAATAATCGTCAAAAGGTGTCAAAATTTTGAAAAATAGTCAATAAATAATACGAGAGCCGTTTTCGAAAATCCACTCCTTAAACACTCGTAATTTATACAGAATCGATTAATATTACTAGAAAAATCGATTATAACAAAATAATAATTGATTTATATAAAAATCGTTTAATTTTTCAAACATCCCTACTTATAGAGTTCCCTATAAGCTTTTTTGAAAAAAAAGCAACAGTGCCTGTCGAGTCTACTGGGATCCGAGCGGTTCCGCTCTCATCACTACTTGCGATGTTGCCGGGGCAATTGAAAAAAAAGCCGCTCTACCAAAAACACAAAAAAAATCGAAAGTCGATTTTCAATGGTGAAATATCGATTCACTGAATCGATTCAATACAACATATCGATTTAAAAAATCGATTTATTCGGTCCGAGGAATCGATTATTCGATTAATCGATTCCAGATCGCCATCCCTACTTCAACTTAGGTAAATGTCTCTCTTCTATCCAGTAACCTCAATGTTGCTGTACTTTAGGATTCTGAATTGCTTTGAAATTTTCAAGATGGAGATTTCTTCTTCCATGCCACATAATCTATATTCTTCTTCCTCCACTATTTTGAGATATTTCAAATGCCCATACAGGCGACAATGTCTCGTTAGAATCCCCGTTGAAACTCTTAATGCAGTTTTACTTTGACTCATGCATTCATTTGATCTCAACAGGTTGTAGTCACCCAGAAGAATCTTTGATTGTCCGAGTCCTACTAGATCTTTCCAATGGTCCAGATCATCTATTTTTTTCGGCCTTGCCTATTTCCTGGAGCTGATACCGCAAAATGGTTCCGGCCCCCAAAAGGGTGTTTCAGTCCCCCTCTTTGCTAGTTCATCTACTATTTCATTTTCTTCTATTCCAGTGTGTTCTGGAATCCACAGTAAGGATACTATATTGTTCTCGCCTAGTTCATCAAGTTTGTCTAGGCATTCCCACACCATTTTGGA
The DNA here is from genome assembly GCA_947563755.1 of Lochmaea crataegi. Classification (NCBI taxonomy): domain Eukaryota; kingdom Metazoa; phylum Arthropoda; class Insecta; order Coleoptera; family Chrysomelidae; genus Lochmaea; species Lochmaea crataegi. The sequence continues at coordinate 48,713,228 of OX387426.1, read as the reverse complement.
ACTGATAAGTTACGTATATTATCTACTAAATTTTCAGAACGATTGGTCGACGAATTCATATTCATATCGTACACCACTGTTTAGCGGCTCGCATTTTATAAAAATAAACAGAACTAAAAGAAATCACTCTCTTATTCCAGGAATTAAAAAGCAGATGTTCACATCTCGACGAAGATTATAACTACATCAGCCATTTAATATATTTCACAAATTGTGACAATTTAGTAACTTTATACTACTTGTACTGGATTGTTTTTTATAACCGCGTGTTTTTACGTCGCACGTTTCACAGAAATGTGTGAACATCTGTAAGCAAGCGACGAACATTTATTCGTAGATGTTTACTAAACTTTTTTTTGAAGCGACCAAAAGAATTTCGGAAATTTTCATCCAACAGCGACATGTTTTCGAATTTACTATTTCTAGTGGAAAAAAATTGAAGGTCTACGGTATCTTAGTCACTTCCCAGGTAGCAGGATTTCGTCATAATCACGTCATTTTCAAGTGATAAGTCGTCGCAACTCGTTTATCTCATCTCTTGTAACATATACACATGGCCAAGGGTCTGAAAAGGGAAGTGATCTGAAATGGGCAGTCTATACATAGCCGTCGTATTGAAAAGTGTAAATTCGGATAGTTGTATTATTATCGAGTTTTATTATACTTGATCCTTTTTGCTAGATTTCACCACTGTGGAGTTATAGTATAAAAGTATTCCACCCAGAAAGTCTATAATTTCGTATTCTAAATTTTTTTTATTATTTAGGGAATTGGTAGTAGCAAATGTAAGACATCCTGTATAATTGACTTACTTATTTACGTGTTATATTTAAATTCTAAATGATACGAAAGCTTAACTAGGGTATATTTTCTTGAAAATACCGTAAAATTAAAAATAGAATAGATAAAAATAGAAACAAGACTGTTATTTGAAGAATTTAAACAAACAACCTCAATTAAACAATATACTGATTTGTATATGTATTTGATGAGAATGTGGAATTTTTGGTCATTAAAAAAGTAAAAGGTTTCGTTTGGTAAAACCTAATTTTGTGAAAAAGACATAACCGTAAAAATGTTTATATTTTTATAAGTACATAAGTGACGAATCATGAAAAAAAATTGCATTTTTGGAAAGTAGGTACCTACAGGACTCTACTTTTATCCTGGCCAGGCATAAAAATATATTTCATCAGAAGTCTTGATAGAAACTTGATTAAATCAATAAATAGGAAATATACAAAAATTCTTCCCTAGATTTTAGATTTTTTTTTATAGACTAAAATACACTTGTCAACACTGTCTTTACTCGAGCCCATAGTTGGATATTTGTCTAGATGGACAGTGTGGTATTTTTTTTTTTCGGGTCGAGATAGGAAACTTATGTAAGAATGGGTCCAGGACCCAAAATTGTTGGACTCATCCCCAAAGGGATGCCTACCAACCAAACCCACCTCAAACTCGCCGTTACCCCCGCCTCGGAATCACTATCCTAGCATACTTCGAGACGGGCGGTGGTCCCTCGCACACTCTCCGCTCACTCCCTAACTATCACTCCTACCTCTCATGCCATATCGAGTCCTTCTCTCCCCCTAACCATGCTCTCTACTACGCCACTCACCTCCATCCATTCCTCCTTCCCCTCAACATTATCTCCACCATGTTCTCCAAATACACCGCCTCCCTAGTTTCCTCTCCAACTTCTTCAGCACTTCCTCGTTCCTCCAGCATCTAAACACATGCCCCACATCATCCTCCACTTCACACCTCTCGCACACACCAGTCTCTCGTTTCCCAATCTTGTGGAGGTACCCTACCCTCGACCCATGTCCAGTGAGCGCTTGTGTCAAGAAGTAGTTCACCTCCCCAAATTTCCGGTCCATCCAATCTCTCCTATTGCCAATCGCTCCTTTTAGCGCGCCCTCATACTCCTCTCACCTTCTCTCCATTTCCTCATCCAACCATTCCTGTACTTCCTTTCCGGTCGCACCCGTCCAGTGTTTATTCTTGGCTCTAGCCATCACGTCCAATGGGTAGGACCTTGCCAGCACAGCTGCTGCGAGTCCACCCACTGTCCTGTACCCCTGCACCACCCTCAGCAGTATCCCTCTGCACCCGCAGAAGTGGCCTTTCCCTCGCATTCGCCTCCGCTCTTTCACCCTACACCTCCGCACTGTACAGTATACTCTGCTCTACTGTCCTACCAATTACCCTCCTCCTCTACTCCCCTGGCCCTTTCACATTACACATCAATCTCCCCACCCATGCTGCCCTCAGTTTCCCCTTCTCTGCCGCCTTTAACATGATTGTTTTGACTATCCAACCACACTCCTAGGCATTTCACAGACTCCTCCATACGAATTCTCCTTCCCTTCATCATCACCTCCACTTCCCTCGTCTTGCTCCGTTCCTTCATTAACAACTCCACCGTCTTATCTTCCGCCACTTCCAGTCCGCACCCCTCTATTCTCCACAATCTTCCTACACACTCTCTCCGCCATTCTTTCTATCTCCGCCTTTCCTTTTGCTTTGAATTCCAGACACACATCGTCCGTATACACTGTAATCTCACATCCCTCTTCACATACTATCTCACAAACCTCATCAAATACACACTTCCAGAGCGTCAGTCCAAGAACCGAACCCTGGGGCACTCCAGCCTCCGTCTCATATCTCCTCCCTCTAGAGTCTACTATCGCACACTCCGTCAGGTGGTTCTCTACCAGGTTAATCAACACCTCCCCCACTCCAAGCCTCAGCAACGCGCTCAACACCGTCCGTTTGCTGACAGTGTTGAACGCGTTATCGACGTCGAAGAACACGAGCAGTACCAATTTCTTGTTCCTCCAGTTGTGGTATCGAGCATTATCAATTACGCTATTTGGTGGAAGATTTGGTAGTTTTTCTTGACTCCATTTTTTATAATTATTGTAGTTCATTTCATTATGATAATCACCCGATTTCTAATTTTTCTTTACTTTTCGAGATTTAGAAAATGATCCTTTTGAATTTGACATCTTTCTCATGAACTTTTAAATATTTTCAACGTTGCCAGTTGTTTAAAATGTCTTTAAAGTTGTGGGAAAAGTGGCATAAGGCATAGCCAAAGGGACCTAAAGCATAGCCAAAGTGACATTAGGCATACCCAAAGTAAATACCTACAGCAAATTGTCTGATTTCTTGATGGTGGTCGTAGGAAAAATACAGTGTGCAAATGCTAATTTCTCAATCGTGTGAATTGCGGCACTCGACTTCGTCTCGTGCAACTTTCACACCTTTTCAAACAATAAATAATAAGAGAAGTGAAAGAGTACTTGAATTGGTACACAGTGATGTTTGTGGTCCAATTACCCCTTCCACTTTTGACAATGAAAATTAGCTTGTATCATTTATAGATGATTATACACATTTTGCTATGGTTTACTTAATTGAAAGAAAAAGTGAGGTTTTACAATGTTTTAAAGATTTTGAGGCACTGGTTACCAGTCAATTTAATAAGAAAATTCATTCTCTTTGTAGCGATAATGGTGGTGAATATTGTTCTCAACAATTTTCAAGTTTTTGCAGGGCCAAAGGTATCAAACACAAGTTTACCATTCCTTATAACCCACAGTTAAATGGAACTGCTGAAAGATTTAATCGCACACTGTTAGAAAAAGCTAGGGCAATAATTCTAGAGTCAAAACTATCGAAGGAAATGTGGAGTGAAGCAGTGCTTTGTGGTGCATACATCATAAATCGGAGTCCAACTTCTGCTTTAGATAACAAAACTCCAGCCGAAGCTTTCTTTGGAAAGAAGCCTAATCTGGAAAATTTAAAAATCTTTGGAAGTTTAGCCTAAAACCACATGCCAAAAGAAAAACAAAATGGAAAATTTGAATCTAAGGCTGATACTACTATGGTAGGTACACACATAATGGCTATCGCTTGTAGAATCCAATTAAAAGAAAAATAGTTGGTAGTTGGTAGGAATGTAATATTTAATGAGAAGAAAAAAAATTCGCAATATTGAAAATTGCTCTTCAGAAACTGAGAAAGATACACTCGTTGAAGTGGAAATACAAAAAGAAAATGATGAATCAATAGAAACAATACAAGAAGAAATTGAACTTGAAGAAAAAATGACCGAAGGAGATGAAGACAATGAAGAAACTCTCAAGAAAAGTACTAGAAGTAAACAAAAACCACAATACTTGAATGACTACCTAGATGAACATGAAATAGAACATTTAGCATTAAATGCTGAAGCATATGTAGACGACGTACCAAGAAGTTTTGAAGAAGTACAGGGTAGGTCAGATTTCAAGTTTTGGAAACAAGCTATAGAAGAAGAAATGGAATCACTAAGAATGAATAATACATGGATAGAAGTGGACAAACCTGAACATGCGAAAATAATTAATACCAAATGGGTTTTTCGTGTCAAGAAAGATGAAGCAGGAAACATTTCAAAATATAAAGCAAGACTTGTGGCGAAGGGCTTTATGCAAAAAGAAAACTTCGATTATAAAAATACATATGCACCAGTTGCACGCTATACAACTGTGAAATTTAGAACTTCAACAAATGGATGTAAGTTCTGCCTTCTTACATGGTGTCATTGAAGAAGATATATACATTAAAGTACCAGAAGGATATGAAAATGCCAAAAATAAGGTTTATATGTATGTAAGCACAGTAAAACTTCAATGGATTCTAAATTAGAAATAAACTTATTACAAGGGAACATGAAGGAAAACAAACCAGTTCGTGAATTAATAGGAAGCATTATGTATCTAATGCAGGGAACTCGTCCAGATCTCAGCATTTCAATTAATATTTGCAGTAGATTTCAGGAGAATCCTTCTGAACAGCTATGGATTTGCTTAAAACGCATTCTTAGGTATATCAAAGGAACTGCACATTTTGAACTATTTTATAATAAAGATTGCTCTGAGAAATTAATCGGTTATGCTGACTCAGATTGGGCTAGAGACCAAATAGACAGGAAGTCAACATCTGGTTACTTATTCAAAGTATTTGGTTATACTGTCTGCTGGAATTCTAAGAAACAAAACTGCGTTGCCGTTTCATCAACTGAAGCAGAATATGTTGCTTTAGCAGAGGCTACGAAAGAAGGAATATGGTTGCAAAACTTGTTAATGGATTTTGGCTATGCAAAAACTTGTTTCTGGTAAATATGAACACAAACGCTTAAAATATATTGATGTTAAATGTAAATTTTTGAAAGATTTAGTTAGTAATAAGGTTGTGTCAGTTCAATATATTTCTACTAATGATCAAACGGCAGATATACTTACAAAAGGTTTAAGTGGAGAATCGTTTGTGAAACATAGATATAGTTTAGGATTAAGAGATGAAGCATAAACAAAATTGTATTCGTTGTGTCAGATTACATTTTATGTTTTATAATAATTAATGATTGGTTGATTTTTGTATTTAATCAATACTGAACCAGATATTTTGGAATTTCATAGAATATTTGTTATTTATTTTATAGGATTTGATTGAGAGAGGGTGTTAAGACAATCAAATCTGTTGAACAATTATTAATCAATTCTAACATATAAAAAAAGTCAATGTCATATATATAAAATAAGTTGTTTTTAAAATAAAAAGTTTGTTTGCTTTCATCGTTTTTCAATAGAGAAATACTTCTATGGAACACTGCTCAACTTAACAAAAACCACCATACAATTTTCACCGTAATGTTTCTTTACATAGGCAATGTACTGATGGCAAATTGATGAAATGTCGGAGTACTGTTTCTACTTCATGCGATGGAGAAGGAAACCACCATCTACGACAACGGTGCTCTTGGTGAGATCGATAGTTGCGTTGTCCTCTGCTCACAAATATCACAACATCGATGAAGATGAAAGTTTAGATTTCGACGAAATTTAATGTTTAAGATACATCATTAATTACTCCATTTTCAACAATAAACATATTATTATTAACAATGTAACCTCAAAAATTGAGCTCAAACCCAAATTAGAATAAAGTCATAAAATTTAATTAATTAAAAAAAAAGTGCAAGATTGTGAATTAATTTGTCTGCTTGGTTACATAAGTTTCGGTTGCTCCGGTGACAACCTTAGGCCTTCGACGTCGCTCAGAACGGAGGTAGGGGTGGATCCCTCTTATTGATCTTCCGGACAAAATAGTAGACAACTTGTGTGGGCGCCAACTGAGTTTTCCACTTTGGCCTAGCACGACGAATTTCCCCCGATAACCCAGTAAAACAAGGGATGAAAATAAAAGGCAAACCTCAGCTTATGTTCCTTATAATAACTAAAATAAAATACCTAATATCCTTAAGGGATATTTTACAATTAATAGCTAATGTGAACCCTAGTAAATGCTCCCCCACTTAAAGAAAATAGTGAGAACCTCTGTTACACATAATAAAAAAACCAAATGATTAACAATTAAATTCCAACATATCCCAGTTAATTGACCTTACGTAGTGGGAAATTAATATGGCTGTTCGAGTGTACCAATACAGATTAAATACAAACTTTCAATTATATTTCACCTGAAAAGTAGTGTAAAGTTTATAAAAAAACAATTCCATATAAGGCGACACCGTAGTCAAGTGAAAATTCACCGCAAAATATTAATTTCCACCATTACAATTGCATAATAAAATAAATCAGTAGGAACTACCTAGCTAATGTATATACATATTGGCGTAAAGCCTAAAGTAAAAATAAGTAAATAAACCAGAAAAACCCCCGATACCAGGTTACCCTCAATGTGGTCTTCTTCAAGAAGTTGTTGAAGAGTAGCAGCAAACTGCAGAAGACATCACCATCGATCTACCAGGTAAACTCCAAACAACCCGAAGTGTGTATCTGGCCCCACAGGTGAAGTGTGTATCTTGAAGGTGGTAAGTATACCCTGGCCCCACCGGTGAACCCTTAAAAATTAAAACAGGTATCAGCTAAAAACTGAGCCTATACAGGAACCAATCAAACACCTCGACAAGTTAGGCTTGTCTCGGCCTTTGCCAGAAGTAACGTACAAATCAAAATCAACCCCAAATTAACTTAATCAAACCCACAATGTAGTCATAAGGTCTACTTACAATCAACAGTGTCAGTAACAGTATACTACACCGAATTTAAATCAAATAATAAGAATGCGATGAGCATCTAAAATAAACTGTTTTTGGTCGTAACCAGGGTAAGTTTGAAGAACCACCCACGAATTATAGTATTCGTTAGACTAAAGCGGGCAAAGAAAACAAAATATACACAGGGTAACAGAATAGACTGTCCAAATCAAAAATTTACAACCAACTGTTTTATCTACAAAAACTACAAATCTATGAGACATACCTTTTCCAAAAAGGGTCCAATACTCAAAATTTTCCTCTTACTGGACGGCTACCAACAAATAACGAACCAACAACAGCATGTGGCACACCTTCAATTTCAAAACTTCAACGTTGGCGATTTCCTTTAAATAGTGATAAATACATAGTGATGCGAAATCATTAAGTAGAGAAAATACTTACAATCGTTTTAGTGCAATATATCCCCTATAAGGGTTTGGGAAAACGGCTTCCAGAACAGGACGGAATTCTTCAACAATACGAACTCCCGTAGAACCAAAATACTAGCCGTATATTCCACAACTCATTCAGAACGAGAACCTATAAATCCCAGCAGGAGTTGACTACCCAGTCATTAATAAAATTCAGATTCAAGTTCCATGCACTTTTAGAAACCAACTATCAAGTAGGAGCACACACCGGAAAGAAGAAGTGAGTGACACATCTTCAACTTCAATACAGAATACTACCACAGAGAAACCTAGCCGAAACATACATCCGAACTACACTGCTCACTACACCGAGCGTGTTCCGCACAGATCAAGTCATAAAGTGCTACACTTCTATGTAAGTCATGACGAACGAACGCTTTTATCCAAAACACGACTGTCACAGCCAATTGTCATTGTCATCCAACAAATAATTTGACTTTTTAAACAATAACAATGAACAGAAATGATCTTCAGTGTATTGAAAATTATTCAAATAAATTTGAACAATCATAGTACCACAATACCCTTCTGCCAGAGTAAACAAAGCAAAATCAAACACTCGGATTTAACAGACAAAATATGGTGATAAACAGCTAATACATATTATAAGTAGATGTTCAGAATATAATCGAATGTCATCCTACACAGAAGATTTCTAACTAGTATGTATTTGCTTAAGCCAAAATATGGTAGATAAATGAAGAAAATATACCTCTAACTCAAAAGTAAAGTATGTCTACATAGATCAATAAGTTTTATCAAACCTAATTACTACTTTAAATGTTTTAGACTTTAAGTCAAGGAGTCAGTAATAATTTATGACTATACCCTAATGAACTTTAGCGTTTATCAAGCTGAAGCGGACAAAGTATTTGGACTACTGTGGCTACACCCCAAAGGTGATATAATCAAAGCCAGAAACAAAATCAGTAGTCCCACGGTAACTAAAAACTAAAGTAACATCCACAAGAGAGAAAACCCCTTGCTACCCTTATGAATTATAATATAACAAACAAAAAGAAACAACTAACATGAATATATCTATACGGACATTTTACCAAGTAGGCGCTAGTTTTATTATTTACCTTACCTAGCGACAAAATATAAAATTGTTGTCAAGATGTGAAGACAGGTAAAACTCTGGGCTGACAGAAACTATTTAACTACTGAAGTACTTTCATAGTGATCAAATGATATTAGAAACATAGAGACAATATCGGTCAGGTAATTACTATATAGAAATACTCAATATATACAATAGACCTAGTGACAAATTCAACCGTTACAACAATAATTTTTGAAAATGAAAACTTTTTTTAAATTTTCCATTTTCACCATCCATCATATCTCCTTAAGCATTGATCCTAGCAAAAAAGTATATAGAACCTTTTTTATAGAAAATTTTATGTAGATTAATTTAGTATATGCTAGAGGCAGTATTTTTCGAGTTATTAACAAAAAACTGAAAATAGGGACCTTTAGACACCCTCCATAAGCTTCACCTTCCCCTACAAGTGTGCCAAAATTGGCTTCTACATGAATTATTTCCGCTATTTGGTATTTTTTGGTCTTCGTTGCTTGGTCTAAATACTAAATTTATATCATTCTATGTTTCTATATAAGAAAAACTGTTAAAAGTTATAAATTTGTTTTTAAATAGTGTTTGTATAAATAGAATATATACTCGATGCTATAAAAGAAAATGAGCCAACTATACGGTACGATCATTGCATCCGCGCCAAGCTGTCTACCCTGGTTCGGCCTTGGTCAGACGAGAAATAATACAACCAAGACTACATATCTGACTTTTACAGAGTGAATCGTGTTTAACCATTATCGGCAAATATAAAATATTGTTTTATTTTTGTTTGATAGTAAGTTTACTGTTTTTATTACATTTAATTATAATTATTATAATAACCACGTTTATTTCACGATAAATTTAATAAAATTTCACTGATGGAATCTACTTTTTTGTAAAAGTCTTCCACGCTAGACGCGCTCTAATTTTTAGGGAAAAAACTTTTAATGGGAAAAGTAGAGTAGCTAAATTAATGTTATAAATAGAACTGTTTCTAATTAATTCCACTATTTAATGAAAAAATTATGAAAATTATGAAAGGATATTGATAATTATTTCCATATTGACATTATCATCGTCACAAAGTAAGGGTCCAAACAGTAAATTCAAGTAGAGTAGTAGTCCATTGAAATGTTACAATTTAAGGACCTAATATTGCATTTTTTAGAGGACGCAATTTTGTGGGGGGTCAATAGAAGCTTAACCCCTAGTTTGTGGGGTTGCCGCCCTTGTCCCCCGGACGCCATCTTGGGAAAAGGGGTACAAACAAATCTCGGAAACTATACGTCCTACAAATAATTCTTGAAAACATAATTTGTAGCAAATAACTTTGCCTACAAAAATGTACATATAACTTTTTTTAAATTAATGAAGTTATAAGCAAAAAAGTTATAAAATTTTCTTTTTTGCTCTATAACTTTTTCTTAATACACTTTACAAAAAAAATTACCTCAGACCAATCTTGTAGATGGTCTTTTGGGGAAAATTTTTCTCTCTATTTTTTTTAATTTGATTCAAATAAAACGTTGTTACAGCGCTCCAAAGTTGACCTGGTTCGTCAATGCTCATGAGAATCCGATCAAAACGAAATGTTTAACTGTTTTATGTTTTATGATCTTTTTTAACTTCCCGCTATGTGTATGTGTATGTGTATGTGTATGTGTATGTGTATGTGTATGTGTATGTGTATGTGTATGTGTATGTGTATGTGTATGTGTATGTGTATGTGTATGTGTATGTGTATGTGTATGTGTATGTGTATGTGTATGTGTATGTGTATGTGTATGTGTATGTGTATGTGTATGTGTATGTGTATGTGTATGTGTATGTGTATGTGTATGTGTATGTGTATGTGTATGTGTATGTGTATGTGTATGTGTATGTGTATGTGTATGTGTATGTGTATGTGTATGTGTATGTGTATGTGTATGTGTATGTGTATGTGTATGTGTATGTGTATGTGTATGTGTATGTGTATGTGTATGTGTATGTGTATGTGTATGTGTATGTGTATGTGTATGTGTATGTGTATGTGTATGTGTATGTGTATGTGTATGTGTATGTGTATGTGTATGTGTATGTGTATGTGTATGTGTATGTGTATGTAAACCTCTTATAACTTCTCAACGGCTTGTCCGATTTGATCGCAGTTGGTGTCATTCGAAAGGGCTTCGCCAAACTTAGATTTCCTGTAAGTTGGAACCGATTCGAACCGGTAGATTTCGAGAAATTGCAAAAAAAGTGAAAAAAAAAGTTGATTTTTTTTCATTTTTTCAAAATATCTCCGAATTGGATGAACCGATCAAGCTCAAAAACTAATCAGCTCTTAACCTTAAAAACCCGCATCGATAGCTACCAAGTGCGTCAGAATCGGTTGGTGCGTTCGTGAGATATCGTTGTCGAAAAAAATCGAAAAAACGTGTTTTTTTGTAATAACTCCGAAATGTTTCATCAGATCAATTTTTTTGTTCGAAATTTTTTATAGAGCTCAAAAAACTACATCGATCGCCGTTTCATCGAACTTTGATAAAAGAGCTCAAAAGCATCGAATAGCTTTATCTTTGGGCTCGGAGAGCTCAAAATAACACAAAAATTAAATTGTTGAGCTCGACGAGCTCAAAAGCATCGCAACTAGCGACAAAATCGCATACGTTTGAAAATTGAATTTAGCGGGAAGTTGCAGGGATGGCCTTTAGAGTCAACCGATTTCCAATTTTTTTTTATTGTAAATACATTCTTAAAAAATTTTTGTTAAATCCCTACCTACAACTTTACTTATTCATTGCTAACTCTTTTCCCAGCCACCTATGAGGTAGAGTCTGTAGGCGCGTTTCCTTTACGTGGTATTACCAGTAGGCCTACTCCACAGACATCTTGCCGATGAGGTAATCATCGACATAATCATATTTTCAATTAGCTATTCTATTCTACTTTTCTTCGATGGTCCAGGCTGTGGCTCAGAATGTAATTCAACCTCGAATGTGAAGGTTTGGGGAATGACAGGAGTTAAAATTGGTTGGAAGTTCATCTTCGAATTCATTTTCTTCCATTAACTTTGATATTTCCATGATGTTGTTGCATGTTTCGCCAGAACAATGGAGGCATACTGTAGAGCATTTGATGCCTGCTTTTCTGCTGCCACACATGCTTCCACAATTTTCTTTGCATCTGTAGAAAATTAATTTCATGGGATCGGGGGGGGTGCTGGAGGCTTGGAAACTTGTATTGGCATCCAAATGTTTGTATGCTTTTTCCAGCCTCAATCTTCAGGATTTTGATATCTTCCGAGCCACGACTGGACCTGGTGATATACTCGGAGACTGTGAAAACGAGCTGCATCTTGTGTTGGAGGAAGTGATGATAAACTAAATGAATTTTTAGTCACTGTCTTGGCAAATCGCTTGTATCGTCTTTATTACCGCCGTATAAAGCTACGTAAAAACTTCCCCAACAAGAATGAACAAAGATGGATCGACTTTCTCACTCAGGAATAGCGCGGTACCACCAGCTAATTCAGGATGTTTCTCCATAATTTTTATAAATATTAGTTTCTCCATATTATAGGCAGCTGATGTTGTATCACATCCTGAGAAAGCATGAAGAAACAGCAAATTCTGTGCTATAAGATCTCCATACATAAAACTTGAAGGGCTATATAACTGACCAGATGTGCGCCATTTTGAAGGTTTTGAAAAGTAAATGTTGGGCTGTCTTCTACCTAATGCCGTGAGCAATACAAGAATGTCAATGTCCTCTGCTACAGAATCATGAGATTGGGATGAAGTAAGCGCAGCAGAGACGATGATTGAATCTGCATCTGATTCAGCTTGGTCGACAGAAAAACCCACTTCTGAAAGAGCAGTTTTGAGAAGATCTATCAAGTCATACAGTTAAAGTTAATCTAGTTAAACATTTCGTTTTGACCGGATTCTCATGAGCATTGACGAACCCGGTCAACTTTGGAGCGCTGTAACAGCGTTTAAAATGAATGAAATAAAAAAAAATTATAGAGAAAACTTTTCCTCAAAAGACCATCTACAAGATTGGTCTGGGGTAATTTTTTTGTAAAATGTATTAAAAAAAAGTTATAGATCAAAAAAGAAAATTTTTATAGAAATTTTCTCACTTTTTTTGATTATAACTTCTTTAAATTTATAATTTAGGGCAAAAAGTTCTATGAACATATTTGTAGGCAAAGCGATGTCTTCAAGAATTTTTTGTAGGACAGATAGTTTCCGAGATATCGTGAAAAAGGTGTTTGCACCCCTTTTTCCAAGATGGCGGCCGGAGGACAAGGGCGGCAACCCCACAAACTTGGGGTGAAGCTTCTATTGACCCCCCACACATGTCCCAAAAATAAAAAATTTCAGGTAAAACCATAGAGATACTACAGATAGAGGTAACAATCCAGCTCGGAACCCGTCAGCATATAAGAGAGAGATAGAAAATCAGAGGTTCAGGCTGTCTTTCTCTAATGGCACATATACTATAGACGAGAGACAAGGACAGAAAAACCTCTGACGTTTGTCTTTTTCTCTCTCACCGGAGTTCAGACGGACATTCCCACTTATACAGCGGCCTATGGCTTGTTGCCTTTATCTGTGGTATCTCTATGGGCAAAACTCTCAAAGTCTAAAATTATTATTATTTATTTTCTGCACCATTTTGTTGGCTTGGAGGTTTTCTATATCACTGAGTGAGTCGGTGATTATTTATGGTCAGAGATATCTCTAGTGGGAGGAGAACGATAAGACTTTTTCCTGTGGAAGAACTATAGATTGCTGGTAGACGCAGTCCGTTCTTTACAGTTAATGTTTTGGAAGCATCTGTATATATTGTCTGGTAGCTTTTGTAAGTGTTTATTATCTCCAGAAAGCGGGTTTGGATAAAAAGGGAATTACTGGTACGTTTGGGTAGTGTTTTCAGGGAACTATTGTAGGTGGGAATTTTTATTAACCAAGGTGGGTCTTTGAAGGTAATTGGTATGGTTAACGTGAAATTTTTAAGTTCAAAACCTGATCGTTTGAGTTTTTCAGAGAGATAGTAATATGATTGTAGGTAGTTTTTTATGTTTGAAAAAAAAAGGTTTGAAGGGATGGGAAGAGAGAGAATAATGCAGGGTTCAATTCGTTTGCTGAAACTCTAGAAGCATAACTTAAGATCTGGTATTTGCGTCTTAGATCCAGTGGGACTTCTTGGGATATAACTTGTAGGCCAGTAATAGGACTTGTTCTGTAGGCTCCGGTGGCTTTTCTAAGAGCAAGCTTTTGAATTGTATCGATTTTTTGCAGTTGTGCCTTCGAAGCTGAGTCATACATTATAGCACCGTAGTCGAATTTACTTCTGATAAGATAGTTGTAGATACGGATTAAAGTTGTAGTTTCTGCTCCCCATGTGTGATTCGACAGGCATTTAATTAAATTAAGTCTTCAAAGTCTTAATTATTATTATTTATTAAACTTTTTTACACAAATGTAATCTAAATTGGTGTAAATTAATGAAGATATATGAAAACGTTCATTTTTTGAAAATTATATCTGTAAGATGGCGTCCCATGACTATGCGTAGCATATTCAAGATCATCCCTTGTTCTGGGTGGGTTTCATTCAAAAACCTTTAGTCTTAGATAACCCCCCAGAAAAAGGTCAGGAGCCGCCAAGACTGGTGATCAAACATACATACATATTGGCTCAACACCCCCGAGGGGGTAGCGCCGCTTCAAAAAGCTCTCTAAATCCTTTTTTCGGGGTGAATCAATACCCTTTTCTTCTTTTCCTTCCTTATATTTTTTCAGCAATCTGCATCCATTTCTTCCTATCCTTTGTTTTCTCCTTCCACTGACTCATTCCTATGCTATTGAGGTCGCTTATAACCTCCTGTAACCACGTTGTTTTGGGTCTTCCTCTCTCTCACTTATCACAAGGTTTCCATTCAATCATTGCATATATTGTTGACTTTGTACCTGCCCTCCATATGTGTCCCAACCATTTTATTCTCTGTTCCTTAATTTTTTGTACTATATTTTTTCCTATTTCAAGTGCTAATTCTATGGTGAACAGACAGTCCAAGGAATATCGCCATTATTAGTAATTAAAATACCAGGAAACGCCAATTTCAGCAAGTCCATCGAAATGTTAGCAGTGTGGCTAGTAGCACCATCTTGCTGGAATAATGACATGACATGTTCGCAAAAGAGAAGGAAATGCAAAGTTCCCCAACATCTCAGCATACCGTTCAGAGTTCACTGCTACAGTGTTACCGTTTTCACTTTCGAAAAAGTACTGACCAATCACACATAGAGAGGACATTGCGCACCACACAGTTACCTTTTGTGAATGAAAAGGCTTTTCGTGAAGATTACGTGAGTTATTGTCACTCCAAAACTGACATGATGGAAGTGAGCGCTTCATCACTCATCATAAATTATGGACCAGCTGTCTATCTTGATCAATTAAATACTCGGCTCACATAGTGTTGAGGTTTGAGAGCTTGGACTACCTGTATCTTCAATGGATGAAAGTGGAGATCATTGTTCAGGATACTTCTTGTGGTTCGGTCACTAAGACCGAACTCTGCTTTGCAGATTTCCGTAGACTTCTTGTTACAGCCTCATGCACCCGATTAATATTCTCGGAAGTACGAGCCGTCCATACACTACCACCTAGTTTCTTGGTTACACTAGCAGTTTCTTCACAATTTCTTGCCCGTAGTTTGATGGCGTTCGCTGAAAGTACAGGATCATGCGGTAACAAATTGAACTCCCGACGGAAAGCACGTTGAGCACCAACAGCACTATCAGCATTTTTGTAAAGTGCCTTTACAAGGTCGAGTCCCCCACTCCTCTCGAGCCGTCTGGCGACAGTCACACAATATTTTTATCTTCCCGTTTCATTGCCGGACCCTATACATATTGATTTTTGAAGTTTTATATAACGCCAATTTTATAGACGTAGATGTGGTAAATAATCAAGAATTCTCAACATTTTTTTTGGCCTGGATTAAGAAATTCTCCGTTGGACTAGTTTGCAATGAACTTTTCCTATCCGTTTTCATAAATTATTCCATGCTAAGCAAAATTTTAAACACTGGACTATGTACGTATATTGGGGTGTTATACACTGAGATCTATTATATCCCCTTTCTTCTACTTAGTTACTGAGAAATGTCTCAGAGACCAGTAGCTCCTTTAGATCTATTTCCCGAAGGAATTTTAGGTTATCCGCAGGCTTCAGTTTAGGTAAGTGTCCCTCTTCTATCCAGTAATCTCCTAGGTGTTGTGCCCTAGGATTCTGAATTGCTGGGCAATTCACAAGCATGTGGATGGAGGTTTCTTCTTCCAATCCACAGAATCTACATTCTTCTTCCTCCACTATTTTGACATATTTCCAGTGCCCATTCAGGCGACAATGTCCCGTTAAAATCCCTGTTGAAACTCTTAGTGCAGTTTTACTTTGACTGATGCATTCATTTGATCTCAACAGGCTGTAGTCACCCAGAAGAATATTTGATTGTCTAGACACTACTAGATCTTTCCAATAGTCAGAACTTCTCTTTTTTTCGGCTTTGCCTATTTCTTCCAATATTACATTGGAGCTGATACCGCAAAAGGGTTCCGGCTCCAAAAGGATGTTTTAGCTCCCCTCTTTGCTGGTTCATCTGCTATTGCATTTCCTTTTATTCTAGTGCGTCCTGGAATCCAGAGTATGGTGACGTTTTTCGGGGCCATTCATTAATTGCGTGAGGATCATTTTTGCAATTTTTGGCCCCCTACCCCCCCTGTAATGGCACATAAGATTCAGTCAAAGCTAGATCAATTCAGATTATCAATCGTCTTCCGGACTAGGTAGGTGATCTGTGGTCGGGACTAAATGGGATAATAAGCCATTTTGTCCAATCGGAGACAATTGGTAACTCATCAGATGTAGAGGTAGAAGGAACTTCATTTGGCACGTCTATTGGCATCTCATCTTCCTCCTCCTATAACAAAATTTGGAACAAACTATGGAGCATCTAAAACAATTCTTAGCACTTTCGATTGGAATCGCTCCAGAATTTCAATATTGGAATTAGTTGCTGGCTCCCCACAGTGGGATACCGTAGGTCCAAATGGGCTTGATGATTGCTTTGTAGATCAGTACCTTATTTTTTATAGATAATTGAGAGTTTCTACCTATCAGCCAGTATA
Source organism: Lochmaea crataegi (assembly GCA_947563755.1). Classification (NCBI taxonomy): domain Eukaryota; kingdom Metazoa; phylum Arthropoda; class Insecta; order Coleoptera; family Chrysomelidae; genus Lochmaea; species Lochmaea crataegi. The sequence goes on along the minus strand of OX387426.1, from coordinate 48,696,411 downwards.
CATCTCTTAGTTTCAAACCCAATTGTTTGCGCTTGGTAAAGATGTGTTTCCTCCAGGTTAGGCGCTTATCTAGGTGCATGCTTAGATATTTAGCATCGTCCCGTTGTGGTAGAGTTTGATTGTTAAGAGTGACTTCTGGACATTTACCTTTACGGTTGGTGAAAGTTACCTGAGCAGACTTCAATTCATTTGCTTCAACTCGCCATTTCTTTGTCCAGTTTTCTACTTTATTGAGGTGACGCTGTAGTTTGATGCTACAATAGGATCTTTGTGTGATGCTAGTATGGCGGTGTCATCTGCGAATGTGGCTACTAATACGTCATTGCTATTTGGTAGATCGGCCGAGAAGAGGAGGTAGAGTAGCGGCCCCAGAACACTGCCTTGAGGAACTCCGGAGTTTATTTTGAACAGTGGTGTTTGTATAATTTGTGCCACTTTCCACTGTGATGGGAAGTGTGCTGTCCTTAGCGTAGCGTTATAGATATAAGTTAGGAATTTTATAGCTTTGGAGCTCAATTCTTGTAATATTCTAGCTGATATAAGATTATCCCCTGGGGCTTTACGAGGACTTAGCTTTGTCCTGATAGAATTAGTAACCTGCCTTATTGGAAATTTCTCAAGCTGAAAGGGGGATTGTAAGAATTCAATAATTTCAGCATAATTGATTCCAACTGGATCCATTGGAAACGGCTGAAAAACTGACACCAAGTGTTTTCCTAACAATGCAGCTTTCTCGCTACTAGTCTTAGCCCATTTACCTTCTTCTGTTCGAAGTGGGGGATTATAGAGATCACAACAAGAGCTGAAAAGAATGCTAAGTGAACACAAAAATGCTGGGATACAAAGATACCTGAATAACTTAACGGCAACGGAAACCACTCATTATGGAAGGCCACTAAAAAAATAAACCAACCACTTTGATCAGCGATAATAATTTTTTCATCCTCATTGTCTCTTTCCTCTTCGAAAACGCACCAATTTTAAAATTTCCATAATCCTAGAGTATAAATTAAATTATTATCCCTAAACAAATCTTCCTATCAATACGAAGAGTAATTATCCCCTTTAATATATCATCTATAAGTTCTCTAGGCCCTTCAATATAACCTCTAAAAGTTCTCTATTTTGATTGGATACATTAAAATCAAGTGCTGAACCATTGAAAACTCCTTTAGATGAGAAAGTCTAGATCGTACTTCATACAATTTGGTTGTTATGAGGGGGTGAAATGACCCTATTTCCAACGTTTAATAATTAATAAAAATTCCGTATTTAGATTTAATTGGAATTATATAATTTTTTTTTCATTTTCCATATAAATATAATTTAAAAAAAAATCCAGGGTGTCTGATAGATCTCAGATTTATTGTTCTCAATCTATAAACATAACAAAATATTATTTTAACTCTCCAAGAATGTAATTTTAATTATTATTTCCCATTATTTCATGTTAAACAAAAGCATTGTATACTTTATATTATTTCTATGAGTTTATTTTCAAACGATCACTTATATAGGATCGTAAAATTCCCGAAACTCTTATTTCCTTACCATATACTCGTATTATTATTTCCAGTTGTTCACACTGTTTCATATTCTTACAACAAAAATCAATTAAAAATACAAATTTATCTACTTGATATGTTGAACATCGAGTGGTTCATAGAAAAATGTGTAAACCCAAATTAGTTTCACTCAATTATACTCTTTAATTGATTAAAAAACTTTTACTACGCGATAGTGAGAGTTCTGGGGGACGCGAAGAAGAGCGTCAGAAAAGAATTTGTTGTGCGTGAATTTTTCTGGTAGAAAACCAGGAAAAGTGGTTAGCGAGGTGCTAACGAGCAGACTACGAGAGTCGAGAGTTTGCAGACAAGTTGTGGAGAATTTCCCACATAAAATCAGAACGTAGAATCTACTAAATTGGTGAGATATCCACTCCATAAATTTTTCATTTGTACTCCAAGTATTTGTATGAGATAGATTAATCTTGTTGATTAATCTGAACGAGGTTCCAGTATCCAGAAACTGAAATAAAATCAAAAATATCGTTTATGAATCGTTCATATGAGTTGTGTATTGAGGTTAAAATTTTCATATAATAATCTAAGTGATTTAAAGTGCTTAAATAAGATTAATTTATAGGTTGTATTATTTAGGATAGAAATTTTCATACTTACAAAAGAATTTGATATCAAATCCTTACGAATATTCGCAATATAGCGTTCGCAAATCAATTTTTCTTTATTTAGTTTTCTACAGCGGATTCCAGAGAGGAGAACAACTGATCTTTCATTTGTAACGGAAGCCGTGTTCCGTATTTCTATTCGGTGCGTTGCGAATATTGGTAGTAAAGTATTTCGCAGTTGAGTTATTGTCGAAAAGTCAATTTTGTTGTATATCGATGTTTGTTGTAATCGCTCGGCATATTAATTGCCATTTTTATTGTTGATTACGATTATTCTATTAAAGAAAATCAGAGTGCATATCTATTTTTTTATTCACATATGTAAGAGCTTAATATTTAAAAAAAAGGATTGGAACTCCATCTATGCGTCGTTATCTCTACTGACCCTGAAACACGTCCTTGAGGTGAGCAGTCGAGTCTCTGTCTGAGAAGCCGTGGCATAAATATAATATATTTATTAATTAAAACGAACCACACCACACAAATCAAAAATTATTATTCAAATAATAAAAACACACAAGTTAGACCAACTAACCTGATATCTATGAATATTACCGCCCCTCACGTATATATGTGACAGCTTGCCTCCCTAATCAAACCTAACCCAACCCAACCAAATCAAACCTAACCTAACCATAATTTCTAATTATAATTATGGCAACACCGCCTAAAGACAAATTATGGTATAAGAAGATCTTCGGTTGTTGAAAATGGCGCGATATTTGAATTTTTAAGTAAACTTCTAATGCCCTTTGTATAAAATTTGAAGGTCAGCGACAAAAAAATAGTACCTATTAATGTTGGCATTGTAAAAAATATGGAGGTATAAAATTTTTTGTCAAAATCGAGAAGCCCGAGTTCTGCTCAATGACCCTGATATTTCATAAGACATTTTGTATTAAAGTGATAGATTGCTGTTATTTTTGAAAAGAGAAAAAATAAGCTTCTTTGTGATACGTCACTCGACCTATGCTGCTATTTCAAAATTTTCAAGATGGCGGCCGTACGCTCAACGCTGACGTCAAAAATATTTGAGATCTGCTCTAAAATATGCAGAATGACGTCTCATTCAGCGTCCTAGAATTTCCTAACTTTCCCTTTATTCGTTTCAAAGATGATCTTGATCAACTGATGATTGATGGCACGAATGAACACTTCTGTATCTGAGGAACACTTCTGAAATCGAAAGAACACTTCTGAAATCTAAAAAACACTTCTGAAATTGAAACATCTACTCAGAAATCGAAAGAACGTTTCTGAGATCTAAAAAACACCTCTGAAATGGAAAAAATACTTCTGAAATTGAAGAACGTTTATGCAGTTTGAAAAAACACTTCTGAAATGGAAAAAACACTTTTGAAATGGAACGAACTGTGAAATGTGTGAAAGTTTTCTCCAGCTTTGGCCACCTCAAAATTAGAGTAGATAAATATACAGTGTGGTCCTGTATCGCCTCAAATACAATAGGGTCGTAAAATTCAGCAGAATGGTTAAGGATTCGTTAATATGATAAGCCTTTGAATTAAATCTTTCAGAAGCTCTTGAGGTAAATAAAAGAAAGTTCTGGTAATGTTCTTAACGAACAAATAGATCAACCATTCCCCCCTATTAAACTTAATTACCTAGAAGATAGGTCAGGAGTGATTGTTGTGAATGAATTTCCAGGTTAAGTTGTTCAATAATTTTGTTAATATTCGTAGAATTTCGTATTTAGGCACTTTTTGTACTTTATTTCCATGTAAACATTCTTAAAGTTCCGTATTTATGCACTGCATAAATTTAAAATGTTTCATTATACCTATAAGCGAGACGAGACAAACGGTAACGAGACGAGAACGAGACTCAATTTCTTCGGAATTCACGAGATCGAGACGAGATTTTTGATACTCTCGCATACTCTCGTCTCGTGTGATGCCCTTATTTTTCCCCAAAATCACAGGTTTACGAAATAATGAATTTATTCCAATCATTTGGAACATACTGTATAATTTTTTGTTGGAAAAATGTAAGAAATTGAACATATTAATTATTTTTGCGTTAAAATTATCATTTTTTTTTTATTAGGATCGTTATAAATATTATTGTTTCTTCGAACCTTGATATATGTATTTTTTTTTGTAACAAAATGTCAATTTCTTTAATGTACGGCCACCTGTAGTGTCAGTTACGTAATTCTAGATATAAGTAATTTGATATTAGAATGTCAAATTGATTTAATCATTCAATTGTGGCTAATTAGTTTACAACCTTGAAACTATACCACAACAAATAAAGCTACGGGATTATTAGAAATATATGTTTGTATGTGGTAAATTAATTTTGACGAAAATGTCGCATGTGGGGGTGTATTTGGGGTTAATAGGAGTAAAGCTTCAATTTTTTTATATATTTTGTTTACTCTTTGGGGTTATTCAAAATTCGACCGTTTCGGGTGTTTTTTTGAAAACAATTTTTTCTTCGGAATAAGAGGGTGGGATATTTTGAAAAAGTCATGGAATTTTTTTTATTATAAATATCTCAAATGAATTTATTGTTTTCTTTGTGGCAAAAAAAAATCTTTCAATGGGTAGGTACTCCTGAAGGTGGTAGTAATCGAACAGTACTTTCATGTTTCTCTGTATCTGTTAAAATGGGTAAAAGCTATTTTTTGAGTCTCTTTCAAATTTTGATTTTTTAAAGAATTTTCTGAGGCTATTAGAAAATACTTTATATTTGCATAGAACTTCTTCACGACCATACCCTGTATTTTCAATATATATATATATATATATATATATATCCCCTTTTCGACGTACGACTTCTCGCGCTTACGTCACTTCTCACACAGTAACTAAGCGAGCATATTTATTAGTTAATTTCCAAAGCCCTCTTTCGACGAAAGCTCACTTCCTTCCCCATAACGGCTTTGCTGATCTACTAAGATGTTAATGCCTTTTTGGGATTGTCACTGCTCATGATTTTTCCATGTGTCGTTAATTTACGTCACGTGACCATCGACTTCGGGGGAGATGAATTTTTTTTTCGAATTTTCCGGAAATTGGTATCTCCAAAAAATCGCATTTTCAATGGATTTCCAAAGAATTTTTCAACTTTTTTCATTTTTTTTTGCGGGAGATACAAAAATGTTTGTTCTGTCATAATTTAGGCCTAATTGAACCGTAGATTTAGGAATTTTTTGGTCATTGGTGACCCCATGAAACTGAAAAATTGCTTTTTTATAGGCTTTACAGTAATTTTTCGAATTTTCTCCATGACTTTTAAGGGAGATACAAAAAGATTTTTCCGGCCATTTTTTAGGCTTTATGGAACAGTAGATCTAGGGAATTTTGATAATTTTTCTATCATTGGTGACCCCATGAAATTGACAAATTGCTTTTTTATAGGCTTTACAGTAATTTTTGGAATTTTCTCCATGACTTTTAAGGGAAATACAAAAAGAAATTTTCGGCCGTTCTTTAGGCTTTATTGAACAGAATATTTAGAGAATTTAGCTAATTTTTTGATCATTGGTGACCCCATGAAATTGACAAATTGCTTTTTTATAGGCTTTGCAGTAATTTTTGGAATTTTATCCATGACTTTTGAGGGAAATACAAAAAGAAATTTTCGGCCGTTCTTTAGGCTTTATTGAACAGAAGATTTGGAGAATTTGGCTAATTTTTTGATCATTGGTGACCCCATGAAATTGAAAAATTGCTTTTTTATAGGCTTCACAGAAATTTTTTGAATTTTTTCCATGACTTTTAAGGGAGATACAGAAAGATTTTTCCGGCCATTTTTTAGGCTTTATGGAACAGTAGATCTAGAAATTTTTTCGAATTTTTTGGTCATTGGTGACCCCATGAAATTGAAAATTTGCTTTTTTATAGGCTTTACAGAAATTTTTGAAATTTTCTCCATAACTTTTAGGGAAGATAGAAAAATATTTTTTCGGCCATTCTTTAGGATTTATTGAACAGTAGATCTAGGGAATTTTGATAATTTTTTGATCATTGGTGACCCCATGAAATTGACAAATTGCTTTTTTTTATGTTTTACAGAAATTTTTGGAATTTTCTCCATAAGTTTTAAGGGAGATACAAAAATATTTTTCCGGCTATTCGTTAGGCTTTATTGAACAGAAGATCTAGAGAATTTTGCTAATTTTTTGATCATTGTTGATCCCATGAAATTGAAAAATTGCTTTTTTATCGCTTTTCAGTAAATTTTGGAATTTTATCCATTAATTTAAGGGAGGTACAAAAATAATTTTTCGGCCATTCGTTAGGCGTTATTGAACAAAAAATTAATAGAATTTTGCTAATTTTTTTTATCATCGGTGGCCCCATGAAATTGAAAATTTGCTTTTTTATATGTTTTACAGACATTTTTGGAATTTTCTCCATAACTTTTAAGGGACATACAAAAATATTTTTCCGGCTAGTCGTTAGGCTTTGTTGAACAGAAGATCTAGAGAATTTTGCTAATTTTTTGATCATTGTTGACCCCATGAAATTGAAAAATTGCTTTTTTATGGGCTTTACAGATATTTTTGAAATTTTCTCCATGACTTTTAAGGGAGATACAAAAATATTTTTTCGGCCGTTCTTTAGGCTTTGTTGAACAGAAGATCTAGAGAATTTAGTAAATTTTTTGATCATTGTTGAACCCATGAAATTGAATAATTGCTTTTTTATGGGCTTTACAGAAATTTTTGGAATTTTCTCCATGACTTTTAAGGGAGATACAAAAAGAGTTTTCCGGCCATTCTTAAGGTTTTATTGATCAGTAGATCTAGAGAATTTTGCTAATTTTTTTATCATTGGTGACCCCATGAAATTGAAAAATTGCTTTTTTATCGCTTTACAGTAATTTTTGGAATTTTATCCATTACTTTTAAGGGAGGTACAAAAAGATTTTTTCGGCCATTTGTTCGGCGTTATTGAACAAAAAATCTATAGAATTTTGCTAATTTTTTTATCATCGGTGGCCCCATGAAATTGAAAATTTGCTTTTTTATATGTTTTACAGACATTTTTGGAATTTCCTCCATAACTTTTAAGGGACATACAAAAATATTTTTCCGGCTAGTCGTTAGGCTTTGTTGAACAGAAGATCTAGAGAATTTTGCTAATTTTTTGATCATTGTTGACCCCATGAAATTGAAAAATTGCTTTTTTATGGGCTTTACAGAAATTTTTGAAATTTTCTCCATGACTTTTAAGGGAGATACGAAAATATTTTTTTGGCTGTTCTTTAGGCTTTGTTGAACAGAAGATCTAGAGAATTTAGTTAATTTTTTTATCATTGTTGAACCCATGAAATAGAATAATTGCTTTTTTATGGGTTTTACAGAAATTTTTGGAATTTTCTCCATGACTTTTAAGGGAGATACAAAAATATTTTTCCGGCTAGTCGTTAGGCTTTGTTGAACAGAAGATCTAGAGAATTTTGCTAATTTTTTGATCATTGTTGACCCCATGAAATTGAAAAATTGCTTTTTTATCGCTTTACAGTAATTTTTGGAATTTTATCCATTACTTTTAAGGGAGGTACAAAAAGATTTTTTCGGCCATTCGTTCGGCGTTATTGAACAAAAAATCTATAGAATTTTGCTAATTTTTTTATCATCGGTGGCCCCATGAAATTGAAAATTTGCTTTTTTATATGTTTTACAGAAATTTTTGGAATTTCCTCCATAACTTTTAAGGGACATACAAAAATATTTTTCCGGCTAGTCGTTAGGCTTTGTTGAACAGAAGATCTAGAGAATTTTGCTAATTTTTTGATCATTGTTGACCCCATGAAATTGAAAAATTGCTTTTTTATGGGCTTTACAGATATTTTTGAAATTTTCTCCATGACTTTTAAGGGAGATACAAAAATATTTTTTCGGCCGTTCTTTAGGCTTTGTTGAACAGAAGATCTAGAGAATTTAGTAAATTTTTTGATCATTGTTGAACCCATGAAATTGAATAATTGCTTTTTTATGGGCTTTACAGAAATTTTTGGAATTTTCTCCATGACTTTTAAGGGAGATACAAAAAGAGTTTTCCGGCCATTCTTAAGGTTTTATTGATCAGTAGATCTAGAGAATTTTGCTAATTTTTTTATCATTGGTGACCCCATGAAATTGAAAAATTGCTTTTTTATCGCTTTACAGTAATTTTTGGAATTTTATCCATTACTTTTAAGGGAGGTACAAAAAGATTTTTTCGGCCATTCGTTCGGCGTTATTGAACAAAAAATCTATAGAATTTTGCTAATTTTTTTATCATCGGTGGCCCCATGAAATTGAAAATTTGCTTTTTTATATGTTTTACAGAAATTTTTGGAATTTCCTCCATAACTTTTAAGGGACATACAAAAATATTTTTCCGGCTAGTCGTTAGGCTTTGTTGAACAGAAGATCTAGACAATTTTGCTAATTTTTTGATCATTGTTGACCCCATGAAATTGAAAAATTGCTTTTTTATGGGCTTTACAGATATTTTTGAAATTTTCTCCATGACTTTTAAGGGAGATACAAAAATATTTTTTCGGCCGTTCTTTAGGCTTTGTTGAACAGAAGATCTAGAGAATTTAGTAAATTTTTTGATCATTGTTGAACCCATGAAATTGAAAAATTGCTTTTTTATGGGCTTTACAGAAATTTTTGAAATTTTCTCCATGACTTTTAAGGGAGATACGAAAATATTTTTTTGGCTGTTCTTTAGGCTTTGTTGAACAGAAGATCTAGAGAATTTAGTTAATTTTTTTATCATTGTTGAACCCATGAAATTGAATAATTGCTTTTTTATGGGTTTTACAGAAATTTTTGGAATTTTCTCCATGACTTTTAAGGGAGATACAAAAATATTTTTCCGGCTAGTCGTTAGGCTTTGTTGAACAGAAGATCTAGAGAATTTTGCTAATTTTTTGATCATTGTTGACCCCATGAAATTGAAAAATTGCTTTTTTATCGCTTTACAGTAATTTTTGGAATTTTATCCATTACTTTTAAGGGAGGTACAAAAAGATTTTTTCGGCCATTCGTTCGGCGTTATTGAACAAAAAATCTATAGAATTTTGCTAATTTTTTTATCATCGGTGGCCCCATGAAATTGAAAATTTGCTTTTTTATATGTTTTACAGAAATTTTTGGAATTTCCTCCATAACTTTTAAGGGACATACAAAAATATTTTTCCGGCTAGTCGTTAGGCTTTGTTGAACAGAAGATCTAGAGAATTTTGCTAATTTTTTGATCATTGTTGACCCCATGAAATTGAAAAATTGCTTTTTTATGGGCTTTACAGATATTTTTGAAATTTTCTCCATGACTTTTAAGGGAGATACAAAAATATTTTTTCGGCCGTTCTTTAGGCTTTGTTGAACAGAAGATCTAGAGAATTTAGTAAATTTTTTGATCATTGTTGAACCCATGAAATTGAATAATTGCTTTTTTATGGGCTTTACAGAAATTTTTGGAATTTTCTCCATGACTTTTAAGGGAGATACAAAAAGAGTTTTCCGGCCATTCTTAAGGTTTTATTGATCAGTAGATCTAGAGAATTTTGCTAATTTTTTTATCATTGGTGACCCCATGAAATTGAAAAATTGCTTTTTTATCGCTTTACAGTAATTTTTGGAATTTTATCCATTACTTTTAAGGGAGGTACAAAAAGATTTTTTCGGCCATTCGTTCGGCGTTATTGAACAAAAAATCTATAGAATTTTGCTAATTTTTTTATCATCGGTGGCCCCATGAAATTGAAAATTTGATTTTTTATATGTTTTACAGAAATTTTTGGAATTTCCTCCATAACTTTTAAGGGACATACAAAAATATTTTTCCGGCTAGTCGTTAGGCTTTGTTGAACAGAAGATCTAGAGAATTTTGCTAATTTTTTTATCATTGGTGACCCCATGAAATTGAAAAATTGCTTTTTTATCGCTTTACAGTAATTTTTGGAATTTTATCCATTACTTTTAAGGGAGGTACAAAAAGATTTTTTCGGCCATTCGTTCGGCGTTATTGAACAAAAAATCTATAGAATTTTGCTAATTTTTTTATCATCGGTGGCCCCATGAAATTGAAAATTTGCTTTTTTATATGTTTTACAGAAATTTTTGGAATTTCCTCCATAACTTTTAAGGGACATACAAAAATATTTTTCCGGCTAGTCGTTAGGCTTTGTTGAACAGAAGATCTAGAGAATTTTGCTAATTTTTTGATCATTGTTGACCCCATGAAATTGAAAAATTGCTTTTTTATGGGCTTTACAGAAATTTTTGAAATTTTCTCCATGACTTTTAAGGGAGATACGAAAATATTTTTTTGGCTGTTCTTTAGGCTTTGTTGAACAGAAGATCTAGAGAATTTAATAAATTTTTTGATCATTGTTGAACCCATGAAATTGAATAATTGCTTTTTTATGGGCTTTACAGAAATTTTTGGAATTTTCTCCATGACTTTTAAGGGAGATACAAAAAGAGTTTTCCGGCCATTCTTAAGGTTTTATTGATCAGTAGATCTAGAGAATTTTGCTAATTTTTTTATCATTGGTGACCCCATGAAATTGAAAAATTGCTTTTTTATCGCTTTACAGTAATTTTTGGAATTTTATCCATTACTTTTAAGGGAGGTACAAAAAGATTTTTTCGGCCATTCGTTCGGCGTTATTGAACAAAAAATCTATAGAATTTTGCTAATTTTTTTATCATCGGTGGCCCCATGAAATTGAAAATTTGCTTTTTTATATGTTTTACAGAAATTTTTGGAATTTCCTCCATAACTTTTAAGGGACATACAAAAATATTTTTCCGGCTAGTCGTTAGGCTTTGTTGAACAGAAGATCTAGAGAATTTAGTTAATTTTTTTATCATTGGTGGCCTCATGAAATTGAAAATTTGCTTTTTTATCGATTTACAGTAATTTTTGGAATTTTATCCATTACTTTTAAGGGAGGTACAAAAAGATTTTTTCGGCCATTCGTTCGGCGTTATTGAACAGAAAATCCATAAAATTTTGCTAATTTTCTTATCATCGGTGGCCCCATGAAATTGAAAATTTGCTTTTTTATATGTTTTACAGAAATTTTTGGAATTTTCTCCATAACTTTTAAGGGACATACAAAAATATTTTTCCGGCTAGTCGTTAGGCTTTGTTGAACAGAAGATCTAGAGAATTTTGCTAATTTTTTTATCATTGGTGACCCCATGAAATTGAAAAATTGCTTTTTTATCGCTTTACAGTAATTTTTGGAATTTTATCCATTACTTTTAAGGGAGGTACAAAAAGATTTTTTCGGCCATTCGTTCGGCGTTATTGAACAAAAAATCTATAGAATTTTGCTAATTTTTTTATCATCGGTGGCCCCATGAAATTGAAAATTTGCTTTTTTATATGTTTTACAGAAATTTTTGGAATTTCCTCCATAACTTTTAAGGGACATACAAAAATATTTTTCCGGCTAGTCGTTAGGCTTTGTTGAACAGAAGATCTAGAGAATTTTGCTAATTTTTTGATCATTGTTGACCCCATGAAATTGAAAAATTGCTTTTTTATGGGCTTTACAGAAATTTTTGAAATTTTCTCCATGACTTTTAAGGGAGATACAAAAATATTTTTTCGGCCGTTCTTTAGGCTTTGTTGAACAGAAGATCTAGAGAATTTAGTAAATTTTTTAATCATTGTTGAACCCATGAAATTGAATAATTGCTTTTTTATGGGCTTTACAGAAATTTTTGGAATTTTCTCCATGACTTTCAAAGGAGATACAAAAAGATTTTTCCGGCCATTCTTTAGGCTTCATTGAACAGAGGATCTAGAGAATTTAGCTAATTTTTTGATCATTGGTGACCCCATGAAATTGAAAAATTGCTTTTTTATAGGCTTTACAGAAATTTTTGGAATTTTATCCATTACTTTTAAGGGAGATACAAAAATAATTTTTCGGCTATTCTTTAGGCTTTATTGAACAGAAAAGCTAGAGAATTTTGCTAATTTTTTGATCATTAGTGACCCCATGAAATTGAAAAATTGCTTTTTCTTCTCTTTAGAGGGAGACACAAAAATTTTTTCCAGTCGTTTAGACTCCATTGAATAGTAAATTTTTGGCTCTCGTATTTAAAAATCAAAATATCTTTCAAGAATTTTTTTGATTGTTCTCAAGAAAATTTCAAAATAAACCACTCGAGAGACAAACAGCATTTTTTCCGATATACAAAATAATTATGTGCCTACCAAACAGTACTTCAACAATAATTATAAAAGACATCTGGTGTTAATATAACCTGTAAAACTTCGACCTGTACTGTATCAACTGCGTTTGCATACAAATGATCTACAGAATAGTATTTAAAGTAGGTATTTTGCATAAACATAGAAGAACAATGGTATACACGTTTTGCACAAACGCTTTTTGTTTTGAAAATTAGCTGAAAGTTATAAATAATTAAAAAGGTCATTACACCATTACAAGAACTATTATTTCATTATACCTAGATCGGTAGGAATTTTTTATTAGACCGAAATGTTTTTTGTTTCATTCAACATACAACAAAAGGTTTCACCTTCGTTTCTAAAAAAAACCAACTGGGTCACTGAAATGTGCTAATTTAAATTATCCATAATGGAAGAATCCTGCTAAACATCGAATGCTCTATTATTTCTCACTCAGTCTTTTTTTTAAGATTAATGGGACCACAATGGACTGTTAAATAGCTTATAGTCGGGGAAATAGGGCTAGCCTTTTTATTTGATCATACTGTAAATATAGTTACAAAGATGTGGAAGATAATAGAATTAATACTATTAAAACGCCTTACAAAGTTTTTGAAAAATACTTTTCACGTTCACTAAGAAGCAACAACTACTTCTCGGGCTATATTGTAACTTGTCTGTTTATTTTTCTCCTGCCACCGTATTTCGATTCATGATGGCAAATTTGAAGATATGCGAACTTCTTTTAGTTTCCTATAGACACCACCACTTCCTTAAACACTTTACTGTTAGTGGGGAAAGGAGGGACGTGAAATGACAATTCTACGACGTTTGACCAACTATTATTAAGCAATTAATATTAATTTACGGCGAGCCCAAATCTAATAAATTTTTAATTCATACAATTCATATGTAAAGAATAGAGAAGCAAAGAAGGACTTGGGGTATTTCTCCGACTTTACATACCCAGATTATTAAGATACCGTAGAATGAACTTCAAATTTCTTCCACTAGAGGGAGTAAATTCGAAAACGTGTCGCCCTTGGATGAAAATTTTCGAAAATCCTTTAGGTCTACTTCAAACAAAAAAGTATTTTTCCTATTGAAGATATACGTAGGATTCACGAGGTTTTGTAAGACACACTGTATACATGTCGCTTATTTATAGTAAATAGTGGGTGAGGTGCATAAAATAACAAAGATATGCGTAATCGATTAAATGGAAAATTGCAAATATTTTTAATTGTTCTTTTTTATTTTATTTAATTTTTTTGAAAATAATTGCGATCTAATTCCAGACAGGTTGACCGTGAAATATTTAACAGGATATATCACGGAATAAATACTGTTATTTCCACTTTGTTTTTAACAAATTTTATGCTAACGTATCCATTTTTATTTTTATTTATTATATATTTAACTATCCTGTTCAGGATAATAAAAATGTTTCTCAAGGTTGGTTAACCGTCTCATTTTTTTCTACATCTAGCATCGTCGAGTGACAAAATTACTTTTCACTTCACCTACAGCGCAACAGAAGATAAAAAAAACCCATTTGAAAATTTAATCGTACTCCCATGATAAACGGACATTTTCACAAATTAATTAACCCCCTATAAATATGTTATAATATTGAGATATTTACTAATGAATTAATTCCTCATAAAAAATAAAAATTATATCGTACGCCAATGATAAAAGAGAAAACACAAAAAAATGAACCCCTTATGAAAATTTACTCCATGGTAAATGGAAATTTTCGCAAATAAATTGAACCTCTTTAAATATAGCATCGTACACCCATGATATAGAGATTTTTACCAATAAATTAATCCCTTATAAAAAATGATAAGAGAAAACACAAGAAATAAGCCATTTTTGGAAATTTAGGAGATTACTGGATAGAAGAGGGACATTTACCTCATGAATTATTACAGTTTCCTGTACATTTTTACAGGAAACTGTAATAATTAATTATTTTTTCAAGCTCACGGGCTTGTTGTCACATTCGAATTTTGGTTTGTGACTTGGAGGTGAAGGTGTCGCTACTTTCGCAACTAACACATTTCCGTCATTGGAAGGTATGTATAGTTGGCGATTGTAGAGATGAATTCAGTTCGGGATTAACTCTCGGACGATAACATATACCTTGTACTGATGAGGCGCAATACGCCGAAACCGGTCTACAAGTTATGTTGTCCCTTCTAGTTGCAAACCAGAATCGTTGGTTTAAATCTCGTAGATTTACCAGCCCCGTTTGACTTAGAAGTGTAATTCAATGTCTGTCGGGGCATGTAGCCCGGGAAGTAGTAGTTTCTTCTCCGTTGAACGGTCACTGTTTTTGGAAAAAATTGGTGTAAGCGTTGGAATAATATATTTTTATCCTTCGATATCTATTACATTTACCTCAGTTAAAGCCTGCAGATAATTCCTCTAGGAAATAGGACTAAAGGAGCTACTAGTCTCTGAGACATTCCTCAGGAACTCAGTAGAAGTAAGGGGGCACATTAGATCTTTCAGGTCTCAGTGAATGTCACCCTAATTTACATACATACATGATAAAAGGAAATTTTTCCAGTAGATAAAGCTTTACAAAAATTCAAAAAGTGTCCATCACACACCTGTAGGGCCTAATCTATCCACTCACCACAAACCTTGCTCAAGGCACAAATTTATATGAAGTACTTTTAGCATTTCTATCATCTACAAAAAACCGATTTGTATGTTTTAAATGTAATATTTTGATCTACCCCTCGTATATTAAAATCAGTTAAGGCTACTTCGTTCTTTTTTACGTTATAATATAAAAATACGCCGCTAATCTGGTATGTTGATCTCTAGTTTGATTAATTTTATCCACCGTAGTAAAGTTATTCATATCCTGAAGACAGATATATACAAAGTTAATGTTCATTTGCGGTCTTTTTAGTTTTTTTTTTATTTATTTTATTTTTATTTTAAATCGCGAACACGCTAAAAGGCGGCTAGTTAACGAATAAGAAGAGATCTGAATGAAAAAGAACAAAAAGTAAATTATGACTTCATCTGCGGTTCGAGCTAAGACCACCGGCTGACAATAAAACGGAATCATTGTTGTACCTGAGGGGGTTAGAAGATATTTTTATTAACGGAAAGCACGAGTGGATTTTAGAGAATATTTTTTAAGTGAACGCACAAACGTAAAAAAAATATATCATTATCGTTTCTCAAGCGGGGGGTCGAGTTTGTTTTTAAAGGGGGTCGCAGTCTGTTGAAAACTACATATTATAGCAACAAAAGATTCGTTTATTAAAGGAATAAATTTTAGCGTGAGTGGGATAAGATAGTTGTGGTATGTACTAGTGATGAGAGATATTTCACAAACTGTTACTTTTTCACTGATACGAACAAATCACTGTCAGTCACAGTTCCTATAAGCAAATCTAAAGCGTGACGTGATCACAGCCAGCGAAAACGACAATGAATCGAAATATTTGAAATCGAACATAATATTGACCTCTTCATCGCTCTCATTCGACGAAAATTCGTCACACACTATGGACAAATTTTTCGAATGAAAATATTGAAAATTATTCGAATTTTGACGTTTTTTAGGTAAAAAACAATTTTTTTGGGGGGTGGAAAAAGACATTATTGCGATTTCCGGCCAAAGTTGAGGTTCTAGAAAAAAAGTTAAATATAAAAGTTGTGGATATTGGAAAAATCTACAACTTTTTCATTAGTGACTTTTTCACATAACCTCAAAATTAGCTCGAAAAACGCAAAAAACTGCATTTTTCGTTTTTTATTTTTAGTTTCGTTAAAAAATGTTCGATTTTGATGAAAATTTGGTAGAAGGTAGTTTTCATAGTCACAAACCATAAAAAGAATTCTCGAATGAAAATATTATAAATTTTTCGAATTTTGACGTTTTTTCGGTAAAAAACACTTTTTTTGGGGGGTGGAAAAAGACATTATTGCGATTTCCGGCCAAAGTTGAGGTTCTAGAAAAAAAGTTGAATATAAAAGTTGTAGATATTGGAAAAATCTACAACTTTTTCATCAGTGACTTTTTCATATAACCTCAAAATTAGCTCGAAAAACGCAAAAAACTGCATTTTTCGTTTTTTATTTTTAGTTTCATTAAAAATGTTCGATTTTGATGAAAATTTGGTAGAAGGTAGTATTCATAGTCACAAACCATGAAAAAAAATTTCGAATGAAAATATTGAAATTTTTTCGAATTTTGACGTTTTCGGTAAAAAACACTTTTTTTGGGGGGTGGAAAAAGACATTATTGCGATTTCCGGCCAAAATTGAGGTTCTAGAAAAAAAGTTGAATATAAAAGTTGTAGATCTTGGAAAAATCTACAACTTTTTCATTAGTGACTTTTTCACATAACCTCAAAATTAGCTCGAAAAACGCAAAAAACTGCATTTTTCGTTTTTTATTTTTAGTTTCGTCATAAATTGTTCGATTTTGATGAAAATTTGGTAGAAGGTAGTATTCATAGCCACAAACCATGAAAAAAAATTTCGAATGGAATTTTTTTCGAATTTTGACGTTTTTTCGGTAAAAAACACTTTTTTGGGGGGGTGGAAAAAGACATTATTGCGATTTCCGGCTAAAGTTGAGGTTCTAGAAAAAAAGTTGAATATAAAAGTTGTAGATCTTGGAAAAATCTACAACTTTTTCATCAGTGACTTTTTCACATAACCTCAAAATTAGCGCGAAAAACGCAAAAAAATGCATTTTTCGTTTTTTATTTTTAGTTTCGTTAAAAAATGTTCGATTTTGGTGAAAATTTGGTAGAAGGTAGTTTTCATAGTCACAAACCATAAAAAAAATTCTCGAACGAAAATATTGAAAATTTTTCGAATTTTAACGTTTTCGGTAAAAAACACTTTTTTGGGGGGGTGGAAAAAGACATTATTGCGATTTCCGGCCAAAGTTGAGGTTCTAGAAAAATGGTTGAATATAAAAGTTGTGGATCTTGGAAGAATCTACAACTTTTTCATTAGTGACTTTTTCACATAACCTCAAAATTAGCTCGAAAAACTCAAAAAACTGCATTATTCGTTTTTTATTTTTAGTTTAGTTAAAAAATGTTCGATTTTGATGAAAATTTGGTAAAAGGTAGTTTTCATAGTCACAAACCATAAAAAGAATTCTCGAATGAAAATATTCTAAATTTTTCGAATTTTGACGTTTTTTAGGTAAAAAACACTTTTTTTGGGGGGTGGAAAAAGACATTATTGCGATTTCCGGCCAAAGTTGAGGTTCTAGAAAAAAAGTTGAATATAAAAGTTGTAGATCTTGGAAAAATCTACAACTTTTTCATTGGTGACTTTTTCACATAACCTCAAAATTAGCTCGAAAAACGCAAAAAACTGCAATTTTCGTTTTTTATTTTTAGTTTCGTTAAAAAATGTTCGATTTTGATGAAAATTTGGTGGAAGGTAGTTTTCATAGTCACAAACCATAAAAAAAATTCTCGAATGAAAATATTGAAAATTTTTCGAATTTTAACGTTTTCGGTAAAAAACACTTTTTTGGGGGGGTGGAAAAAGACATTATTGCGATTTCCGGCCAAAGTTGAGGTTCTAGAAAAATGGTTGAATATAAAAGTTGTGGATCTTGGAAGAATCTACAACTTTTTCATTAGTGACTTTTTCACATAACCTCAAAATTAGCTCGAAAAACTCAAAAAACTGCATTATTCGTTTTTTATTTTTAGTTTAGTTAAAAAATGTTCGATTTTGATGAAAATTTGGTAAAAGGTAGTTTTCATAGTCACAAACCATAAAAAGAATTCTCGAATGAAAATATTCTAAATTTTTCGAATTTTGACGTTTTTTCGGTAAAAAACACTTTTTTTTGAGGGGTGGAAAAAGACATTATTGCGATTTCCGGTCAAAGTTGAAGTTCTAGAAAAAAAGTTAAATATAAAAGTTGTAGATCTTGGAAAAATCTACAACTTTTTCATTAGTGACTATGTCGCTATTTTCGCAACCAAAATATTTCCGTAACTGGACAATATGTACCGTTGTTAATTATAGTCACATTTCAGTCCAGGATTAACTCTCGGACGATAACATATACCTTGTACTGATGAGGCGCAATACGCCGGATCCGGTCTACAAGTTATGTTATCCCTTCTAGTTGCAAACCAGAATGGTTGGTTTAAATCTTGTAGAGGGAGGGAAATGGGGGAGAAAGATGGGAGAGAGAGAGTGAAAGTATATTGCGTGTAATTAAAATCATTATTCTAAATTGTTTGAATCTAAGACGGATTCGGTAAGGTTCGCGACCTTCGGAATACTGTAAGACTTTTTTTCTTATTAGACCATTTTTGACAATTATTAAAAAATGTTGACAATTTTCAACAATTATTGATCATTTTTGACAGTTTTTTATAATTATTCACCATTTTTTCAAAATTTTAACAATTATTGACTATTTTTGACCATTTTTGACAATTTTTGACGGGTTCTGACAATTATTGATCATTTTTGATCATTTTTTAAAATTTTTACAATTATTGACAATTTTTTCAAAATATTGACAAGATTTGAGAATTATTGACCATTTTTTCAAAATTTTTGACCGTTTTTTCAATTTTTTTTAACAATTATTGACCATTTTTGACAGTTTTTTATAATTATTGACCATTTTTCAAAATTTTGATAATTTTTGACCATTTTTCAAGATTTTAACAATTATTGACCATTTTTGACAACTTTTCAAAAATTTTGACAATCATTGACCATTTTTTTAAATATTTAACAATTTTTGACCATTTTTGACAAATTTTGACAATTTTTGACGATTTTTGATTGGTTTTGACAATTATTGACCGTCTTTGGCAATTATTGACTATATTTGACAATTTTTCAAAAATTTCAACCATTTTTCAAAATGTTTGACAATTATTGACAATTTTTGACCATTTTTGATAATTTTTGACAATATTTGACAATTATTGACCATTTTTTCAAAATTTTGACAATTTTTGACCGTTTTTTCAAATTTTAACAATTATTGACCATTTTGGACAATTATTTACCAATTTTGGCAGTTTTGACGATTATTGATCATTTTTGACAATTTTTCAAAAATTTTGAACATTTTAAACCATTTTTCCAAATTTTAACAATTATTGACCATTTTTGACAGGTTCTGACAATTATTGACCATTTTTGACAATTTTTCAAGATTTTAACAATTATTGACCATTTTTGACAATTTTTCAAAAATTTTGACAATCATTGACCATTTTTTTAAATACTCAAAATTTTTTGACCATTTTCCAAAATTTTGACAGTTTTTGACAATTATTTCCATTTTTCCAAATTTTTGACAATTTTTAACCATATTTCAATATTTTTGACAATTTTTCAAAAATCTTAACATATTTGGCAATTATTAACCATTTTTTCCAAATTTTGACCATTTTTGACAATTTTTCACACCTATAGGTGTGCGAGTTCAGTGCGGCAAGAGAGATTGCGCACATCATCGCGTTGCCCCATCTCACACACTACTACGTATGGACTATGTATAGTACTAAAGTTCTAAAAGAATCTCAATGAAAAAGATCCACAACAAAAGAGTGTTAATGAAAAAATAAATGTTCATTATGACAAAATTATTGTAGTCCCAGAGAAAAATTTTAAGAAAGGAGATTATGTTATTGTTAATTACATTGACCAAAAATTTCCAAGCTTAATACTTGAAATAAATAACGAAGAGGAGGCTTACGTAAGTGCTGTGACCCCAAGTGGAAGCAGCTGGAAGTGGCCTTCTAAAAAAGATGTTATTTGGTACAAATTTAACGATATTGAAGAAAAAATTAGTAAATCTCTACTAATAAACAATAATAAAAGAGGTCTATTCAGGGTACCTGCAATTGAAAAGTTTATAAATATATACCTAATAATTTTAATTTTTGATTACAATTTTCACTCCTATGTCACAATTAGGTTAAGATTGTGTCCGAAATAATGACACTGTCCGTTTTTTGTACCTGAGGGTGTCATTTTTGAGGACTTTAGTTGGATATCTGTGTCCGAATTAGGATCATGGTGTATAATTTTATATTTTCTAGAAAAAACTTATTTCCCTGTTGTGTTTTCGGTTCCTAACATAAATAAATTGAGCGTTCAAAAAATCAGATTTAATTTTTTCATTCTGGTACCACAAAACCGAACAATGTTACCAAGAAAGTGAGTAAAGATATTCCTTAAGATGTCCGTATTTGGTACATTTACCTTAATAATCACTATAAATTTGATTTTGATTGTTTTCTTAGTATAATTCGAAGTCCTGATGAAATTAAAATGGGACCACCTCGAAGCTATAGGTACTAGTACGTCCCCGATCATAGATAGGCTCCTATGTGTTATGTCATAAACCTAACAATACCTCAATCACTATACATTTCCTATTTGATTTTGATTATTTTTTTCGCGAATTTTCGAAGTACCAGGTCCAATATCAATGAAATTATAATTGGACAGCCTTGAGGCAATAATAGTACGACCCTGATCACAGTTAGGTACCTACCTTGTATTGGAATTGTCATAAACCTATAATATATTTTTATCATATTGATAGCACGATTTCAGGTAAGCGACCCTAAAACCGCAATAAACCATAGGCGGACAATGGAATTTAGGCGGGATAAAATACATCAATCAATTGCATCTCAATTCTCCAAAAGCGAATAAATATGGACAATAAGTAGGATATTTGAACGTGGGAACCTAAACATAAAAATTACGCGCACATACTACCTACTTATACTAGAAAATAGTACTCTCATAGGCACCGCCCAATTGCATCTTGCGCCTTGCACCTAGATTTTGGAAGAACGAAAAAGCGTAACTGTTAGTTCTCCCAAGAAGACTGGGGCGAATAAGCCAATGGAAATTGAAGAATTCCATAAAAATGTTATTAGGAGACAGGTCCACTCCTTTTATTTTAATAATGAAACTCCAACATGAGACAAAATTATTTCCTTAAGTAGTCAAAATGATGACTTACCATCAATAAGCAGAAGTAAATTATGGAAACTATTACGAGAGAATGGATTTCGCTGGGAGAAGCCAAATCCAATCTCTCGTAATAGGAAGGGAAGAATATTTATTATATAAATGAAATAAATATTGTAATGAAATACCTAATAGGATCTTATTCTTACCCAACTACACTGCACTGTCTCGGCAAATTTATCACTTCTAAATATATTTGAATGGTAATGGTATTAGGGTTCTATTGTCCTAGCTACCTGCGGTTCACTATACAGGAAGAATCTAGCGAAAGCTGCTAACTGAACACTTATTTACATGAGAAGCGCTTACAATTCTGTTTAATTCTTTGAATCATCCTGAAGTGTTTCAGACACGTTTTTGAATTTATAATGAGCTCTTCAGCTATCAATATGATAAAAATACACTATAATAATACCTCAATCACTATAAATTTCCTATGAGATTTTGATTGTCGACGTCTAGTCGACACCGATCTTAACGGCGTTGTCGTATTCACCCAAAAATACCAAAGTCTTCAATTTGATATATTTTATTGCATATAATTTTGTTTTCAAAATCAAGCAATTTAATTGGGTACACGTGAATCATACCATCTAAAAAATTTTTTACCCAAATTAAACTTCTTGGAAAAATGCCAAAATCGTTACGAACATAATTAAGCTATTTTTTACGGCAAGGCTGTAACAAAAAAGTGCCAGGTCATTGGGGTACCTTGAAAAAAATACATTTTCAAATAAATATAGACAAGGTCAGTTTTTAGTTTAACAACTACTTCAAACTACGTAAATACAATTTTTTAAACGAGACACCTTGTATATTTACGCATATTGAGATTCCATAACCTAACCTAATCTAACCTAACCTAACCTAACCTAACCTACCCTAACCTAACCTAACCTAACATAACATAACCCAACCTAACCTAACATAACCTAACCTAACCTAAACTAACCATAATCCTCGTTATTATAATATAGATTTATTCGTAATAATATAGGGAATTTAAGAAGTTATAAATGTTTCTTCTATAGATGTCAAAAATAATAGTTTAATGCTATTATAACGCCTTATATTTTTCAAAGAACAGAGACCGTTCCCTAAGAAGCAACAACTACTTCTCGGGCTATATGTGCCTTCTAATTACAAACCAGAATGTCATCCGTCCAGAAGCCCTGAGAGCATAATCCTAGACTGGAGACAACGCTGAAACCACATCAATACATCAACCTCAGTAAAGGAAATGCTAAGAATGCGATAACAGCGACATCCCCACATCTAACCACAAACCAAAATTCTATATTGACAAAAAACAATCACGGTTTTGTAGTTATTTACTTAATTAGTTAATAGTTTATTTTATATCGAAATCGTTATAAAATAAATACTCTGTATATGGAAAACTGGTGAATAGAAAATTATTTATTTTGCGTAATAAGTTGAAGAATGCGGTCTAGTTTTCAAACGAATCATAATAGAAATTATCGCGGAATATCTGTATACGGGGTGAGGCAAAAAACAGGAATATTATTTTCCTATAATTAATTATGTTTCGATATATTTTTGTCGCACTTATTTATTAGTGTAATACGAACAAATTGAATAAACGAAAAATAATAATTGAATACCGATCATTTATTTTCATTCCATCTAACGAATGGAAGTCATTATCTTTTATGAAATTCAAAGCCGAATCAATCAATTTGTATCATAAAGAAAGGAAAATAAATGCGATATGATTGGATTATATTTTTGCAATAATAAAAAAAACCTGTTGATGATTGCGTTATATAGGATGTAATTCATTGGTGATGTAATTGAATTATGAATAAAAATATATGACATTGAGTTAGGGGTTGGAAAGTTTGTCAGTCTTTGTTGTTCAGCACTGGGTGATAGGTTAGTTTGTAAAGTGAGTTTTTCTAGGGTACTGTTTATTTTTCAATGCTTTGTTTTTAAAACGCGATGCTCATTACGTCTACTTTTGTTATCTTTACTCGTTTGTCCAATATATGTTACCTTCAATTTTCAATATATATTTTTTACATAAAACATTGTGAAAATTTAGTGATAAACGTTAGTATAAGAAGATTTTAATTTTTTGTGATTGTTTATTTGAAGTTTTCAAAAATGGTTCAAGCGATTTTTTTTCAAGATTTCCTTGATTTTACTGCTAAGTATAAGCTACATTTTGATGTATGATTCATATCTGAAAAAGTTCGCGTTTTCGAGATATAATGCTAGAAAGTTTTCTAAAAAAATTACTAAAAATGAAAATTTAAGCAAAAAATTATTCAAGTACTAAAAAATAGAAAAAAGACAATGATTGAAAACTAGTAACGAAAAATTTCTCATTGAATAACTAGTAAGTATTTCTATTTATGTTTTATTGAAAACAGTTAATATCAGATATAGACTCTGAAATAGCCACATTTGAATGAATTATAGTCATAAATTTGTTATATACTACCAACTTATTACTTAGTAGTTGAATAAACAAGATTTTCTAGAAAATATTTTAAATTTATTAAAACCTGCACATTAAAAAAATGTAACGTGTATATTATTTTTGAATTAATTTAAAAAAATAAAGATGATTTTTAAAAGGTTAATTTGGTATTAGGTATTGTATTCGTTTTCAAACGATAATAATTTTGATAAAATCCCTCAAAGGGGACACAAGTTATAAATATTTTTTTGATTTCACTTTATAAGTTACTTTACAAAATAGTATCAAACTTACGTAAAATTACCTAAGAATTACGGATGTGGAAATTTTCACCACCATAACAGAACTGTGCATTTTTCGAAAAAAAAAATCTTAGAAAATTTAGGGTTGCTAAAGAGCTAGAGTAAAAAATAATATGAAGCATTAAATTCCCTCTAAAACGATATTAAGTTTGTTAGAATCCATCAAAGGGAACAAAAGTTATAACTTTTTTTTATTTAACTTTCCCACTCACCCCTACCGATTATTTTACAAGATACAAGAAAAAATAGATAATCAAACTCGCGTAAAATTATCTAATAAGAATATTTAAATTTTTGCCACCATTACCGTACATTTACCAAAAATTCTTAATAAAAAACTAGAAAAATTATAAGTTGTTCAAACCATGCCACCTACCGATGGTCAAAAGAAATAGTATTTAAAATAATATGAAGCATTAAATTCCCTTTAAAACTATATTAAGTTTGTTAAAATCCATCGAAGGGAACAAAAGTTATAACTTTTTTTTTATTTAACTTTCCCACTCATCCCTGCCGATTATTTTACAAGATACAAGAAAAAATAGATAATCAAACTCGCGTAAAATTATCTAAAAACAATATTTAAATTTTTGCCATTATTACCATACATTTACCAAAAATTCTCAATAAAAAAACTAGAAAAATTATAAGTTGTTCAAACCATGCCACCTACCGATCGTCAAAAGAACTAGGATTTAAAATAATATGAAGCATTAAATTCCCTTTAAAACTATATTGAGTTTGTTAAAATCCATCAAAGGTAACAAAAGTTATAACTTTTTTTTATTTAACTTTCCCACTCACCCCTACCGATTATTTTACAAGATACAAGAAAAAATAGATAATCAAACTCGCGTAAAATTATCTAAAAAGAATATTTAAATTTTTGCCACCATTACCGTACATTTACCAAAAATTTTCAATAAAAAACTAGAAAAATTATAAGTTGTTCAAACGATGCCACCTACCGATCGTCAAAAGAACTAGGATTTAAAATAATATGAAGCATTAAATTCCCTTTAAAACTATATTGAGTTTGTTAAAATCCATCAAAGGTAACAAAAGTTATAACTTTTTTTTATTTAACTTTCCCACTCACCCCTACCGATTATTTTACAAGATACAAGAAAAAATAGATAATCAAACTCGCGTAAAATTATCTAAAAAGAATATTTAAATTTTTGCCAATATTACCGTACATTTACCAAAAATTTTCAATGAAAAACTAGAAAAATTATAAGTTGTTCAAACGATGCCACCTACCGATCGTCAAAAGAACTAGGATTTAAAATAATATGAAGCATTAAATTCCCTTTAAAACTATATTGAGTTTGTTAAAATCCATCAAAGGTAACAAAAGTTATAACTTTTTTTTTATTTAACTTTCCGACTCACCCCTACCGATTATTTTACAAGATACAAGAAAAAATAGATAATCAAACTCGCGTAAAATTATCTAAAAAGAATATTTAAATTTTTGCCACCATTACCGTACATTTACCAAAAATTTTCAATAAAAAACTAGAAAAATTATAAGTTGTTCAAACGATGCCACCTACCGATCGTCAAAAGAACTAGGATTTAAAATAATATGAAGCATTAAATTCCCTTTAAAACTATATTGAGTTTGTTAAAATCCATCAAAGGTAACAAAAGTTATAACTTTTTTTTATTTAACTTTCCCACTCACCCCTACCGATTATTTTACAAGATACAAGAAAAAATAGATAATCAAACTCGCGTAAAATTATCTAAAAAGAATATTTAAATTTTTGCCAATATTACCGTACATTTACCAAAAATTTTCAATGAAAAACTAGAAAAATTATAAGTTGTTCAAACGATGCCACCTACCGATCGTCAAAAGAACTAGGATTTAAAATAATATGAAGCATTAAATTCCCTTTAAAACTATATTGAGTTTGTTAAAATCCATCAAAGGTAACAAAAGTTATAACTTTTTTTTTATTTAACTTTCCGACTCACCCCTACCGATTATTTTACAAGATACAAGAAAAAATAGATAATCAAACTCGCGTAAAATTATCTAAAAAGAATATTTAAATTTTTGCCAATATTACCGTACATTTACCAAAAATTTTCAATGAAAAACTAGAAAAATTATAAGTTGTTCAAACGATGCCACCTACCGATCGTCAAAAGAACTAGGATTTAAAATAATATGAAGCATTAAATTCCCTTTAAAACTATATTGAGTTTGTTAAAATCGATCAAAGGTAACAAAAGTTATAACTTTTTTTTTATTTAACTTTCCCACTCACCCCTACCGATTATTTTACAAGATACAAGAAAAAATAGATAATCAAACTCGCGTAAAATTATCTAAAAAGAATATTTAAATTTTTGCCAATATTACCGTACATTTACCAAAAATTTTCAATAAAAAACTAGAAAAATTATAAGTTGTTCAAACGATGCCACCTACCGATCGTCAAAAGAACTAGGATTTAAAATAATATGAAGCATTAAATTCCCTTTAAAACTATATTGAGTTTGTTAAAATCCATCAAAGGTAACAAAAGTTATAACTTTTTTTTTATTTAACTTTCCCACTCACCCCTACCGATTATTTTACAAGATACAAGAAAAAATAGATAATCAAACTCGCGTAAAATTATCTAAAAAGAATATTTAAATTTTTGCCACCATTACCGTACATTTACCAAAAATTTTCAATAAAAAACTAGAAAAATTATAAGTTGTTCAAACGATGCCACCTACCGATCGTCAAAAGAACTAGGATTTAAAATAATATGAAGCATTAAATTCCCTTTAAAACTATATTGAGTTTGTTAAAATCCATCAAAGGTAACAAAAGTTATAACTTTTTTTTTATTTAACTTTCCGACTCACCCCTACCGATTATTTTACAAGATACAAGAAAAAATAGATAATCAAACTCGCGTATAATTATCTAAAAAGAATATTTAAATTTTTGCCACCATTACCGTACATTTACCAAAAATTCTCAATAAAAAAACTAGAAAAATTATAAGTTGTTCAAACGATGCCACCTACCGATCGCCAAAAGAACTAGGATTTAAAATAATATGAAGCATTAAATTCCCTTCAAATCTATATTAAGTTTGTTAAAATCCATCAAAGGGAACAAAAGTTATAACTTTTTTTTACTCAACTTTCCCACTCACCCCTACCGATTATTTTACAAGATACAAGAAAAAATAGATAATCAAATTTGCGTAAAATTATCTAAAAACAATATTTGCCATTATTACCATACATTTACCAAAAATTCTCAATAAAAAAACTAGAAAAATTATAAGATCGTCAAAAGAACTTGGATTTAAAATAATATGAAGCATTAAATTCCCTTTAAAACTATATTAAGTTTGTTAAAATCCATCAAAGGGAACAAAAGTTATAACTTTTTTTTTATTTAACTTTCCCAGTCACCCCTACCGATTATTTTACAAGATACAAGAAAAAATAGATAATCAAACTCGCGTAAAATTATCTAAAAAGAATATTTAAATTTTTGCCAATATTACCGTACATTTACCAAAAATTTTCAATGAAAAACTAGAAAAATTATAAGTTGTTCAAACGATGCCACCTACCGATCGTCAAAAGAACTAGGATTTAAAATAATATGAAGCATTAAATTCCCTTTAAAACTATATTGAGTTTGTTAAAATCCATCAAAGGTAACAAAAGTTATAACTTTTTTTTTATTTAACTTTCCCACTCACCCCTACCGATTATTTTACAAGATACAAGAAAAAATAGATAATCAAACTCGCGTAAAATTATCTAAAAAGAATATTTAAATTTTTGCCACCATTACCGTACATTTACCAAAAATTTTCAATAAAAAACTAGAAAAATTATAAGTTGTTCAAACGATGCCACCTACCGATCGTCAAAAGAACTAGGATTTAAAATAATATGAAGCATTAAATTCCCTTCAAATCTATATTAAGTTTGTTAAAATCCATCAAAGGGAACAAAAGTTATAACTTTTTTTTACTCAACTTTCCCACTCACCCCTACCGATTATTTTACAAGATACAAGAAAAAATAGATAATCAAATTTGCGTAAAATTATCTAAAAACAATATTTGCCATTATTACCATACATTTACCAAAAATTCTCAATAAAAAAACTAGAAAAATTATAAGATCGTCAAAAGAACTTGGATTTAAAATAATATGAAGCATTAAATTCCCTTTAAAACTATATTAAGTTTGTTAAAATCCATCAAAGGGAACAAAAGTTATAACTTTTTTTTTATTTAACTTTCCCAGTCACCCCTACCGATTATTTTACAAGATACAAGAAAAAATAGATAATCAAACTCGCGTAAAATTATCTAAAAAGAATATTTAAATTTTTGCCAATATTACCGTACATTTACCAAAAATTTTCAATGAAAAACTAGAAAAATTATAAGTTGTTCAAACGATGCCACCTACCGATCGTCAAAAGAACTAGGATTTAAAATAATATGAAGCATTAAATTCCCTTTAAAACTATATTGAGTTTGTTAAAATCCATCAAAGGTAACAAAAGTTATAACTTTTTTTTTATTTAACTTTCCGACTCACCCCTACCGATTATTTTACAAGATACAAGAAAAAATAGATAATCAAACTCGCGTATAATTATCTAAAAAGAATATTTAAATTTTTGCCACCATTACCGTACATTTACCAAAAATTCTCAATAAAAAAACTAGAAAAATTATAAGTTGTTCAAACGATGCCACCTACCGATCGCCAAAAGAACTAGGATTTAAAATAATATGAAGCATTAAATTCCCTTCAAATCTATATTAAGTTTGTTAAAATCCATCAAAGGGAACAAAAGTTATAACTTTTTTTTACTCAACTTTCCCACTCACCCCTACCGATTATTTTACAAGATACAAGAAAAAATAGATAATCAAATTTGCGTAAAATTATCTAAAAACAATATTTGCCATTATTACCATACATTTACCAAAAATTCTCAATAAAAAAACTAGAAAAATTATAAGATCGTCAAAAGAACTTGGATTTAAAATAATATGAAGCATTAAATTCCCTTTAAAACTATATTAAGTTTGTTAAAATCCATCAAAGGGAACAAAAGTTATAACTTTTTTTTTATTTAACTTTCCCACTCACCCCTACCGATTATTTTACAAGATACAAGAAAAAATAGATAATCAAACTCGCGTAAAATTATCTAAAAACAATATTTAAATTTTTGCCATTATTACCATACATTTACCAAAAATTCTCAATAAAAAAACTAGAAAAATTATAAGTTGTTCAAACGATGCCACCTACCGATCGTCAAAAGAACTAGGATTTAAAATAATATGAAGCATTAAATTCCCTTTAAAACTATATTGAGTTTGTTAAAATCCATCAAAGGTAACAAAAGTTATAACTTTTTTTTTATTTAACTTTCCCACTCACCCCTACCGATTATTTTACAAGATACAAGAAAAAATAGATAATCAAACTCGCGTAAAATTATCTAAAAAGAATATTTAAATTTTTGCCAATATTACCGTACATTTACCAAAAATTTTCAATGAAAAACTAGAAAAATTATAAGTTGTTCAAACGATGCCACCTACCGATCGTCAAAAGAACTAGGATTTAAAATAATATGAAGCATTAAATTCCCATTAAAACTATATTGAGTTTGTTAAAATCCATCAAAGGTAACAAAAGTTATAACTTTTTTTTTATTTAACTTTCCCACTCACCCCTGCCGATTATTTTACAAGATACAAGAAAAAATAGATAATCAAACTAGCGTAAAATTATCTAAAAAGAATATTTAAATTTTTGCCACCATTACCGTACATTTACCAAAAATTTTCAATAAAAAACTAGAAAAATTATAAGTTGTTCAAACCATGCCACCTACCGATCGTCAAAAGAACTAGGATTTAAAATAATGTGAAGCATTAAATTCCCTTTAAAACTATATTGAGTCCATCAAAGGTAACAAAAGTTATAACTTTTTTTTTTATTTAACTTTTCCACTCACCCCTACCGATTATTTTACAAGATACAAGAAAAAATAGATAATCAAATTTGCGTAAAATTATCTAAAAACAATATTTAAATTTAAAACTATATTGAGTTTGTTAAAATCCATCAAAGGTAACAAAAGTTATGATTTTTTTTTTATTTAACTTTCCCAGTCACCCCTACCGATTATTTTACAAGATACAAGAAAAAATAGATAATCAAACTCGCGTAAAATTATCTAAAAAGAATATTTAAATTTTTGCCAATATTACCGTACATTTACCAAAAATTTTCAATAAAAAACTAGAAAAATTATAAGTTGTTCAAACTATGCCACCTACCGATCGTCAAAAGAACTAGGATTTAAAATAATATGAAGCATTAAATTCCCTTTAAAACTATATTAAGTTTGTTAAAATCCATCAAAGGGAACAAAAGTTATAACTTTTTTTTTATTTAACTTTCCCACTCACCCCTGCCGATTATTTTACAAGATACAAGAAAAAATAGATAATCAAACTCGCGTAAAATTATCTAAAAAGAATATTTGAATTTTTGCCAATATTACCGTACATTTACCAAAAATTTTCAATAAAAAACTAGAAAAATTATAAGTTGTTCAAACTATGCCACCTACCGATCGTCAAAAGAACTAGGATTTAAAATAATATGAAGCATTAAATTCCCTTTAAAACTATATTGAGTTTGTTAAAATCCATCAAAGGTAACAAAAGTTATGACTTTTTTTTTATTTAACTTTCCCACTCACCCCTACCGATTATTTTACAAGATACAAGAAAAAATAGATAATCAAATTTGCGTAAAATTATCTAAAAACAATATTTAAATTTTTGCCACCATTACCGTACATTTACCAAAAATTCTCAATAAAAAAACTAGAAAAATTATAAGTTGTTCAAACGATGCCACCTACCGATCGTAAAAGAACTAGGATTTAAAATAATATGAAGCATTAAATTCCCTTTAAAACTATATTGAGTTTGTTAAAATCCATCAAAGGTAACAAAAGTTATAACTTTTTTTTTTATTTAACTTTTCCACTCACCCCTACCGATTATTTTACAAGATACAAGAAAAAATAGATAATCAAATTTGCGTAAAATTATCTAAAAACAATATTTAAATTTAAAACTATATTGAGTTTGTTAAAATCCATCAAAGGTAACAAAAGTTATGATTTTTTTTTTATTTAACTTTCCCACTCACCCCTACCGATTATTTTACAAGATACAAGAAAAAATAGATAATCAAACTAGCGTAAAATTATCTAAAAAGAATATTTAAATTTTTGCCACCATTACCGTACATTTACCAAAAATTTTCAATGAAAAACTAGAAAAATTATAAGTTGTTCAAACGATGCCACCTACCGATCGTCAAAAGAACTAGGATTTAAAATAATATGAAGCATTAAATTCCCTTTAAAACTATATTAAGTTTGTTAAAATCCATCAAAGGGAACAAAAGTTATAACTTTTTTTTTATTTAACTTTCCCACTCACCCCTGCCGATTATTTTACAAGATACAAGAAAAAATAAATAATCAAACTTGCGTAAAATTATCTAAAAACAATATTTAAATTTTTACCATAATTAACTTTACATTTACCAAAAATTCTCAATAACAAAACTAGAAAAATTATAAGTTGTTCAAACCATGCCACCTACCGATCGTCAAAAGAACTAGGATTTAAAATAATATGGAGCATTAAATTCCCTTTAAAACTATATTAAGTTTGTTAATATCCATCGAAGGGAACAAAAGTTATAACTATTTTTTCGATTTAATTTTCCCGCTCACCCCTACCGGTTATTTTACAAAATATAAGAACAAATACATAATAAGACTTACGTGAAATTATCTAAATATTTAAATTTTTGTTACTGCTACTACTACTGAACATTTATGAAAGGCAAATGTTATTTCTGAGATACAGCGTATCACCTCTTTTATTAAGACACTCAGTATATAATTTGTGATAAATACTAAATAATTTATGGAAAAAAAAAACAACGTGGGAACAAAAATAATGATTCGTTACGTAATTCCTTATTACGAATAAATAAATTATTTGTATAAATTACACCAGGAGAGACTCAACATGGAATAATTATACATCAACTCATCAAATTAAATATCATTAAAAAATATTTTCAAACGATTTTCTCGGTAAAAGAAAATTACACCAGAAATTATGTATAATTAGATAAAAATATGTTTTTCGTCAACCTTACCGGAAAACAAATCATATGAAGAACAAAAATAGGGCGGAAAGTATTGTTTAGCAGCCTAAGGGCGAAGTTTTTCACCATCTGTCACTTGAGTACTTTGACGTTTCACGTAAATTTTGTAATTAAACGTCAGTGTATGTCAAAGTTTATATTTTTCTATTTTTTGGTTTATTCGGTAGGCGAAAAACCGTTGTGTGTCACACATGCAGAAAACGCTTTAGCAGCACTTAACCATCAGCTGCCCTCGCTTCGCTACGCTCGCTCGTGCATCTAATAGTCTCGGGCTGCTAAAGCAAAAATCTTGGCAATAAAAATGATAATTGTCCTAATAATAATAATTATTATTATTATTGCCAAGATTTTTGCCGCAATTCAAAACTGAATGGTTTAAATTTTTGATAAAAATTTGAAAATATTGGTCGTAAAAAAAATTATTCTCATTGAAGGTTACTTTTATACAAATGACACAATATAACCAATAAAAAAAATTATCGAACCTTACGCCTACAATTAATAATTTTCGCAGACAAACCTCTATACCACTCGGCTACGAAGACATAAAAAGGAAAGGAAACAACGTTGCGCAAAGGAAATTAACGCTTTTAGTTAACGTAACGCTTTTATTTAGCGTATCGCCTCAATTTCGATTTTACTCACAAAATTTTTATACCG
Source organism: Lochmaea crataegi (assembly GCA_947563755.1). Lineage (NCBI taxonomy): Eukaryota > Metazoa > Arthropoda > Insecta > Coleoptera > Chrysomelidae > Lochmaea > Lochmaea crataegi. The sequence continues at coordinate 48,663,321 of OX387426.1, read as the reverse complement.
CGGGCTAAAGGAGGAGGTAAACTCCAAAACGCTATTTATTCGTTTATCCAATGCAATTCCACCAAAAGCAGAGAAACTTTTTTCCCGATGGTCTTGTTCAGGGCATTAATATTTTTTTTTTTTTCAGATGAATCACAGATCAACGCAGAGTGTACGATACACTCAAGTCGGTTGGGTGTGTTTAGCAATTGGATTGTTTGTACAAATAGTATCCGGTAACCTAGTGAATAGGTCGCCGAATCTCCTCAGTCGTCACCGAATCACCAAACGGTCTTTCTACGACCTACAGTGCAAAGGAGTCTACGACAAAACCATATTCGCCAAGCTAGATCGAATCTGTGAAGATTGCTACAATCTTTTCAAAGAACCATCGATCTACTCTTTGTGCAGGTTGGTATTTTTAAAATTAGCTCTGCTACGATTCTTATTTTCTAGAAAATAGCACGATCGGCGTCCACAAAGGAAGATTTTTTTTATTTTTATCATTTGAAATGTACAAGAGTGTATTTACCTAAGCATGTAACAGTATTACGAAATTTATCCAGTTTTTATTTAAACAAATTATCCAAAGATTTTGAAATAGTTTATATGTAAAATGCTTCAAATAGTCTCGTGTGTAGGTATGTATTGATATGGAAAGTGGAATCATACAACACATACACCAAACAAGGGTTATTTCAGTATAAAATCTAAATAAAATATAAACAAATCACCTGACAAATATTTACAACCCAAACTTTAAACGGGAATCTTTATAACTTTTCTTTATTTTATTGAAATCCTATCACATAGTTTCAGAATTTTCAAAAGCTTTGCAAAAGTTTCTTGGCTCATAAATCTAAAAAGAAAAAACCTGAAAATTAAAAATTATTAGTTAGGTTATAAAATCTTACACCGGTAAAAATAGAAAAAGTACACTTATGAACATATTTAACAAGGTGTGAATCTAGATTTGTCAACTCGAACGGAGGAAAGGACATGACAACTGAAATTAAAACAGATGTCAAATAATTTTAATATTTTTTAACTAAAAGATAAAAACAATAATAAATTATTTGGAGACATTAAAAATAAACTTTCATATCAGAAAAAGATCAAATTATAAAATAATCAAGTCAAATAACAGAAATCAAAAATTATTAAATGAATTTGATTGGTCCGCAAATATAGAAAAACTTAAAAATAAAGAGACATATGGTTGTTGAATATAAAAACTTTGATACGTTGCTATTGATTAGAAATGGGTAGTTACGAAAAAAGATACAGAATTGAAAGGTATAAGCTTTTTCATGTTACAAAATTGAGTTAAAATTAGGCTACGTTATGTTAAAAGGTGAAACTATAAAGTGAATTTGTGTTACTAACCTTCTTTACAAGTGCCTGTTAAAAGCAGATGTTAAATAACCTCTGTAAATATCAAATTCCTCAAATAAACTATGAGTGAAAACTCCGAGAGGTAAGCAGAACTGAAAATCTTCCCAAGCCATATCGAAGCCACTGGGACTCCAAGGCCCAGAAAGGTCTAAAACACAGAAAAGAAGTAATTATCCAATCTTCAAAAAGTAATACAAGATAAAAGGTATTCCATAAACTATAAATTAAATCATTAAACTTACGTGCGTGTGAATAAATCCAGAATTTATTCCTTTTCGTTACGATTACAATATCGTCCATTTTGTATATAAAATCTGTTAGAAACAGATGTTCTATTTTGTCTTTGTTTTTTAGTGATACATGTAAAAAGAGTTGCATAATTTCATATATTTATTAGATATAAAAACTTCATTTAGTGAGAATGTTTTGAGCGAAAGATCATTTAGATAAGTGTTATAAATTGTTCCTTATGTTCTTACTTATCAATTCTGTATAAATACGCCGCTCATTAGAAAATAAATTAAATAATATTCCATAAATTTCAAATATAAAGAGTTTTCTTCCTATAAAGTTGGCAAAACTGCTTCATAGTTAGATAGTTCCTATTATTCAAGGGCAAGGACACAGGACCGGCCTGAGGATATGTTAAATATAAATCAATAAAAAGAAACTAAGTGAGCATTAGGCCCATGAAACAGAAATAAAAAACAATTTGCAGATATGGGAAGAAAAACTAAAATCTAGAAACTTAAAAACCAATAAAGAGAAAACAAAAATAATGATCAGTAGCAAAGAAGAAAAAACATAAGATATAAAAATAGATAATAATAAGATAGAAAGAGTGGAGAATTTCAAACTATCTAGGAGTGTACATAAATGATAACGCAACACAGGAAATAGAAATCAACAAACGAATTGGAAACGCCTCAAAATTGTACCACTCCATTAAAAATGGTTTCATCGGGAGAAAAGTAATATCATAGAAGACCAAAATAAACGTATACAACTCAGTATTTGTACCAATACTAACTTATGGGTCAGAGAGCTGGGTTCTGACAAAAAAGCTAAAATCAAGAATACAAACCATGGAAATGAAGTACCTGCGAAGAATTTTAGGAGTGACGAGGAAAGACAGAATAAGGAACGACCATATCAGAGAAAAACTAGGTGTAAAACCAATTTCAAAGACAATCGAAACCAATCAGTTAAGATGGTTCGGACACCTAATAAGGATGAACAACGAGAGACCGGTAAATATGGGAGGCAAAACGACCCACAAAAACGAAAAGGGGCAGACCAGTTATAACATGGGATGACACCATCAATAAAATATTAGAACGAAGGGGGATCGATAGAAGAGAAGCAATCAAAATGGCGAGAGACAAAAAGAAATGGAGGAAGTTCGTCCACGAGGAAGAATAATGGAAACATCACGCCCTACACCTATCCTAGGTAGAAGGATATATGGATTATATATATATATATATGTATATATTTCTTGTGGCGTTATTTCATCACAGGCCTGTCGTATTCTCACACAGTTCTGCTCTATTCCTTGGACGTGTCTTTTACACTTTTTGTGTCAAAAGACCCCACAGATAAAAATCCAATACAGTTAAATCGGGCGATCTAGGAGGCCATTCGATCAACTCGCTACCGCGAGCTATCCAACCATTTGGAAATTTTTCGTTAAGCCACCGTCTTACAATCCTAGAATAGTGTACAGAACATCCATCTAACTGAAATATCAAATTTCTTCTTTCTGCTAGTGTCAGTTCATCAATCACTGCGGATAACTCACCTTCCAAGAAGTCCATGAAGTTATTGGCATTCATGTTACCCTCAAAAAATAATGGACATATTGGTGGTAAACGTGGCTCCATCACTAAGCATAACACTGGCCAAGAATTTTCTTCAATATTCCATGCGTTTTTCAATATTCCTGCCATTACAGTGTGGAGAAATTTCGGTTTAAATGGTCGTATTGAATTTCTCTTTAAACATCGCCGAACGATTTCTCTAGGCAAGGCTAAACCTAAACTAGCTACTCTTAAGCTAATATTTGGATTGTTGGCAAAGTAGTTTATGACAACACGGTCATTAAAATTTCTTGCCTGCAAATTTTTTTAAAATACGTTTGGTCACTGCTCCAGTCTCAATAAATACTTTTTTAATTTTGTGCACTGCAGAGCAGCAAATCCGGCGATCTGGATGTCTCCGATTAAATATTTCTGTTACTTCTCGTTCACTTCTATCATTGCAAACCACACAAACAATTTCAACTTTGTCTTGAGTAGTTAAAGCAGCAGTACTTACTATTTCATACAAATGTTAATGACTGACATAAATGAAATGTCAAAATCAAAGCCTGATTGCGATTTTGGTTAAATTTTGTAAAAATGGGTCACACTGTATATACTGAAGTGAAATTCACTGACTAGAAGTTCTTTTAGATTAGACCTATTCCCCAAAGGACATCCGCATGCTTCAGTTGGTGATCCTCCTGTACAGCCAACCTACGGAATTTCTAGGTATTATTATCGTTTTCATCCTTATCGTGTATCTTCTTCAAGGATTAAAAGCTACAGATTAAAAAATATAGTATCGCATTTGAAGATTCCCAAAAAAAGTTGAATACAAAACAATTATTCATTCACCGCCACCTTTTTTTTGATGGGTGATGGGAAACATATGTTCGAATTGGACTTATCCCCAAAGGTATGCCTATCAACCAAACCCACCTCAAACTCGCCGTTACCACCGCCTCGGAATCACTACCCTCTAGCATACTTCGAGACGGGCGGCGGTCCTTCGCACACTCTCCGCTCACACCGTCGTCTTCTCCCTATCTATCACTCCTACCTCCCATGCCATATCGAGTCCTTCTCTCATATTGGGGGAGAGAAGGACTCTCTCCCCCGTATCATGCTCTCCTCCATCCATTCCTCCTCCCCCCTCAACATTATCTCCACCATGTACTCCCAATACACCGCCTTCCTTAGTTTCCTCTCCAACTTCTTCAGCACTTCCTCGTTCCTCCAGAATCTAAACACATGCTCCGCATCATCCTCAACTTCACATCTCTCGCAACCATGTCCAGTGAACACCTGTGTCAAGAAGTAGTTCACCTCCCCAAATTTCCGATCAATTCATTCTCTCCTATTAACAATCACAGCTTTTAGCGCGCCCTCATACTCCTCTCACCTTGTCTCCATTTCCTCCTTCATCTATTCCCGTACTTCTTCTCTGGTCGCTCCCCTCCTGCGTTTATTCTTGGCTCTAGCCATCACGTCCAATAGGTAGGACCTTGCCAGCACCGCTGCTCCACCCACTGTCCTGAGCCCCTGCACCACCCTCAACAGTATCCCTCTCTGCACCCGCTGGAATGGCATAGCCCTCGCATTGACCCCGCTCTTTCTCCCTACACCTCCACACCCCATAACATACTCTGCTCTGCCATTTACCTCCCTCTTCCACTCTCCCGGCCCTTTCACATCACACGTCAATCTCCCCAGCCATGCTGCCCTCACTTTCCCTTTCTCTGCCGCTTTTAACATGCGTGTTTTGAAGGATAATTAACTATCCAACCACACAGACTCCTCCATACGAATTCACCGCCACCTAGCGACCGTTAAGACTACTGGAATAAAACGACGATATAATATTTTATTAGGTATTGAATTTCCTTTCAAATGATACTCAGTTTGTCAAAATACATAGAGCGGAACAAAAGTTGTAACAGTTTTATTGAGTCAGCTTTCCCACTCACCCCTACGAGCTATTTTACAAGATAGAGGAAAAAGTACTGGAGCAAACTTACGTAAAATGATCTAATGATTACGATTATTTAAATTTTGTGGTACTATAACAGTGCATTTATTATAAAAACATGATATGTCCTCTAGCCCTCTATGCCCTCTAGCGGTGGTGTAGAAAACTTGAAAATAATTTCCAGCACTTTCTCGTATGCGAGTTTGTAATACAGATTTTTTCTCTAAGATTACAGTTACAGCGAATTACCTCTCTTAATCAGACACCCGGTACGTAGGATGGCTCTGGAAACTGCCTACAGGGTGATTCAGGCAAAATCTTTGAAACCCGGTGATCGAGGCATCTTGAGATAATAAGGGTTCGAGCAACTAAACTGGAACTGCAAACAATCCCTTAAGTACCTTTTTATTTTTGGGTGCCAGGACATGAAGGAATTGTCGGAAATGAGATTGCTGATTGTCTCGCAAAAGAAGGAGGTCGTACTCCTTTTATCGTGTATTATACGAGGGGTACTACGTTCCCCCGTTAGGGAGAATGGTTTTAGGATTGGCCAGCCTTAAAACCATTTTGCTAAGAGGGTTTCGAAACGTTTACATGCTACAATAATAATATTAGTAATAATTAAAGTAACAATAATGTAAATTGTACCTGTACTTAGATAGGGGAAAGTTGGGTAAAACGGGATAGTTAGTGTTCTAGGTCTCATAACTTTTTGAATAAAGCAATGCTGGGGACTATTTTTTTGCTCCAGTTTCATTTATTAATTGACTTTTGATTGATACCATTTTTTATGCAAAAAACAGAAGTTCTGGGTGGTATGGGAACATGAAGGAGTCGAATTTGCATAAAACTGCTCTGTAGGAATCGTTAAACTTGGTGGCTTTCCCAGTGGTGATCTCGGTAAACTTCTTGAGGGTGTCCTCGGTGGTGTTCTCAGTGGTGTTCTTAGTGGTGTTCTCAGTGGTGTTCTCAGAGGTGATCTCAGTGGTGTACTCGGTGGTGTCCTTGGTAGTGTTCTAGGTGGAGAGTTTCTAGGTTCTGGTAACTGGTTATCATTTCTTTTACCTTGAGTGGACCTATTTGTAGTCTCGGCCGGTTCAAACATCCAGTCTGGGAAGATCTCTGGATTTAGTGGATGTATCCCCGTTTTTCTAAATCTGCTAACTGCGGTTTGGACGCTAGCGGCTTTCATAAAAGCATTTCCGAAAAGTTTGCCTATTTGAGAAATAGTAATAGGCCTGCCTTGCATCCATCTTTGGACCTCTGAACTGTAATACGTGCTGAGTGGTGACAAAAAACTTACGTGTAGGGGTTGTAGACGGTGTGTTGTATGCGGTGGAAAGCACAGTAACACAACACCGTTATATCTAGCTCTATGAATTAGCTCTGTATTCTTGGTATGAGTGGCATGGCCATCTAGAAGCAAAAGAACGTGATTTTCTTTAGAAGGGTTGGAAAAAGCAATGAATTTATCGAACCTACTTAAAAATATTTCCGTTTGCATCCACCCTAATGGATTGTAATGAGCTGTACTACCAGGGGGATAATCATCCGTCATTTCTGGCTTTGCCCTAGCTCTTGGGAAAACGAACAATGGTGGCATGAATGTACCACTGGCACTCCTGCAGATCTCCACTGTAACCAGAACTCCAGTTCCGTTTTTTGGCTGAATCCTCTCTGTTAAGAGCACCCTGTTTAATTTTCTTCACCCTTGCTTCAATGGTTGTACGAGGAACCCCATATTCTTTAGAAGCTTTGAGATACCTCATTCTTCCTTCCAGTACCTCCTCAACAGCCTGACGCATACTGTTCTCGTCCCAAGACTGCCTTTGCGTTTTTCTTGTATACTTTCCGATTGCAATTTTAGCCTGAAAAAGACATTGACGATGTAGTTGGGTAAAACGGGATACCTCCCGTTCTGGTTCAGGTTCTGGTTCAGGATTTATCATTGTAGCCTGCGGGCCACCTGCGAACATTTCATCAGTTGTAACATATTCGCCAACGCAATAGTTTTTCTGGGAATTGACAATAAAAAACTCAAATATTTGCCTTGTAACGGTAAGAGGCGCTAATTTGTAACGGTAAGCGCTCCAGCTTGAAGGGCTACGGCTAGAGACTCCTCTTAATTGTGATTCGACCCCAAGTTTATGTCACACAAAGATAACAGAAGGGTTGTAAAAAATTGAGGGCGCCACTACCTTTTTGACGTCGATAAAAAATACTAATGAATTTAAAAAAAAACTAAGGCGAAAAAGGTAGAAACGCCTTGTAGAATTTAAATAATAGTTAACCAGAAATCAAATAATAAAAAAGTTACTTACAAAAATAGGACACTTAAAGCTTTACCCCCTCAACTTTTATAGTTGAGGATTTAAAAAAATTGAAGAAAATAGGATTTAAAACAAATTTATATTTATTTATCTGCCACAGGAAATGAATAAATAAGAGGAGAATTTGTACTTTAATAGGTACTTAGCTTATGAAGTGTTGTTTTCGCAAAAGGTGATGGTTGAAGAAGGTAGTTAGGTCTTGACTCTAGGAAGTCTTGCGAAGATGGAGACTAGATCTCTAAGAAGATAGGAAGATAAAGATGTCTTGATTAGAACAGTATCCTAGCAGCTGTGTCTTGGTCTAGGGCGGTACCCTGGTCTAGGTCTTATATCTTGTATTCTAGCCTAGGGTTGGGGCTGTGCTTACCACGGCAAAATTAATTAGATGGAAAAGGTATAAAAGCGATGAAAAAAATGGAGGTCTTTCCTCGAAGAGAGTCGATAGCGGAAAAGGCTGTCCCTCGTGACCTTGAAAAAATGGAAGCGTCCGTTGTCAGACGTCAATTGTCTTACGGTCAGGGTTGAAGAGTTTGGGATCACAGAATTATAATTGGAAGTGGCTAATGTGGCGGCGAGCGGTAATTAAAAGGATTTATTCTATAAAATCTAAACAGGTCGATAGACATGTTACAGCCTGATAGGAGCAAGTTTATCAATGGCTCTTCTCTCATTTCTGTTGTCTTTGTCGTTAAAACGTACATTTTGTAAGAGAAAGTGGAATCTTTTGCGTGACACAGTCATCCGAAAAAGTTCTATACCAGAACCGTCAGTGACCCAAAGATCTTCAGTATTTATTCTGATATTTCTATGAAATATATATCAGAAAGATTCCTAAAAGTTGAAATAAAAATGGAAGATGAAATGGCAACACTAGTCATAACATATGGGCCAACTGAGGATGAAAAAACAAGTGTTAAAGACACTTACTGGGAAAAACTAAATGAGACAGTTGAAAATATAGAAAACAGACTAATAATCCTAGGAGACATTAATGGCAGAGCTGGTAAAAGAAAAGCAGGAGATAGTGATGTAATAGGACCTTTTGGCGAAAATGTCAGAAATTCCAATGGTATCAGATTGATAAATTTTTGCGAAGAAAACAACCTAATGATTATGAATTCATTTTTTGCCCATAAAGAAATTCATATGTACACGAGAGTAATGCAGTCAAGAAACGAAAAATCAGTAATTGACTACTTGTTAATAAGTAGAAAAAACAAAAAGGAAATACTAGATACCAGAGTCAGGAGAGGCCCCGAAATAAATAGCGATCATTATCTATTAGAAGCTAAAATGAAAATTAAAATAAAAAAAACAAACAAAGACAGAATATGCAAGATAAATAAACCAAAAAAGATAACAAAGAGTTACAGACTCGCAGAAAAACAAGTAGCAATAAAATATACTAAACAGACAGAAAGTAGAGCTATTGATATAATAAAAGAAGGAGAAAACAAAAGTATAGAAGAACTATGGGATATGACAAAAAATATGATTCTAAACACAGCAGAAGAAGTATGTGGAACAACGGTTATAGTAAAGAATGGGAAGCAAACAAAATGGTGGACAAAAGAAATCAAGTAAAAATAAAAAAGAATCTATGGAAGAATTATTTAAGAACGAAAACCGAAATCAGCCAACAGAAATACAAAGAACAGAACACAAAAGTAAAAAATATGGTTAAAGAAGCAAAACGCAGAACTTGGGAGGATTTTGGTGTAAAAATGGAAAAGGACCACAGAGGAAACCAAAAGTTGTTTTATAAAGTATTAAAAAATCTGAAGAAAAACAAATCTTTTGAACTTACACAAGTAAAAAATCAGAAGAAAGAAATAGTAACTGGCGATCAAGAAATAATGCAGTGCTGGAAACAATACTACCAAGAACTCTTAAACCAAGACACACATGAGGAATACAGAAATGAGATAAACCAAGAAACTCAAGTTAACGATGAACAGATGGGAACTATATTAATCGAAGAACTAGATGAGGCAATTAAAAAGATAAAACGAGGAAAATCAGGAGGACACGACAAAATAACACCAGAGATGATAATTAACTTAGGAGTACAAGGAAGGCAACTACTTCTAATAGTATTTAATGAAGCCTGGAAATGTGTTCAACTACCTATGGACTGGAAAATAGGAATAATACTGCCCATACATAAAAAAGGGGATCCAACAGAATGCACTAACTATAGAGGCATCACATTACTAAGCGTGGTTTCCAAGCTATATGAAATTATCTTAGAAAAGAGATTGCGAATCTTAACGGAAGGGCAACTAGATGGATCACAAAGCGGCTTCAGGAAAGGTCATAGCACACAAGACCATATTTTCTCAATGAAACAAATGATTGAAAAGACAAAAACTAAAGATAAATATATTGCTTTTCTAGACCTTGAAAAGGCTTTTGACAGTGTCACACAAAAAAGAGTATGGGATAGCTTAGACAAAAGAGGGATTCCGAAGAGCCTTTCAACAAGAATTAAAAGCATGTACGAAAACAATTATAGCTATGTCAGGAAAAATAACTTAGAATCCGATAAATTTAGAGTAAATGACGGACTTCGACAAGGAGGAGTGTTAAGTCCTTTACTTTTTATTATAATAATGAACGATATTATCAAGGCTACGAAAAAACATACTACAAAGATCCACATAGGCTATAATAGACTGAAACCCATCAACCTGTCTGAATGTGCTTTTGCAGAAGACGTTATGATTTGTGCACCGGGCGAAGATGACCTCCAAAAAAACTTACAAATATGGGAAAGAGAACTCAGTAAAAGAAATCTAAAAGTAAATGTACAGAAGACAAAAGTCATGACTACCGGAATAACAAACACAGAAATTGACATAAGGCTACAAAATGAAAAAATTCAACAAGTGGACTTGTTTAAATATCTTGGTATTAAGATCGACAGAAATGGAAGCGAAGATGAAGAATTTAATGAAAGGATCACTAATGCCTCAAAACTCTACCATTCCTTGTCTAGAGCATTCATTGGTAAAAAAGAAATAAGTAGGAAAACGAAAATGACAGTATTCAAGACAGTATATCGACCAATTCTCACTTATGGAAGTGAAAGCTGGATACTGACGCAGAAATCGAAGAGTAGAATACAAGCAATGGAGATGAGATACTTGCGCAGGGTTAAGGGAATAACACGGAGAGACAGAGTTAGGAATGAGGACGTTAGAAGTGAACTTGGAATTGAATCGATTCTTGACTTACTAGACAACCAAAAACTTAAATGGTTTGGTCATTTAGTAAGAATGAACAACAGGCCAGTAAAAGATGTTTGGGAAGCGCGAGCAACTACAAAAAGGAAGAGAGGAAGGCCAAAGAAAACTTGGAACCAAGTGGTTGCTGAAATATTGGAAAAAAGAGGGAAAAGTTGGGAAGAAGCCAAAAAAACAAGAAACAATGGAGCAATTTTATATATGGAAAGGAGAAATAGATTTCCACCCTTACACCATCGAGTATAAAAAGGGTTTAGATTATATTATATATATTTCTATGAAATCCTGCCATGTACAAAAGCCCTATAAAAACTTTCATTTCCCCAAATTTTTATTTTTGAAATATCTTTCTCTTGCAATCTCTTTTACTACAAATATACTTATTAGTGTAATTGACAAAAAAAATTAGCATATCAACAGTGAAAAACAAACTCCAACATGTTGAAGCGGACTCTGCAAGCTTCGCTATACCCTTAAAAAGTTTAAAAATAGTGTGTGTTTTTTTCAAAACTACAGATCCTCTCGTGTTTTTATTATACTAAGGATGAATTCGATTTGAATTAAGTGGTTAATAGGTCCAGGAGTGGTTTTTATTGAAATGCGAGTGTGTGTACTAGATTAAACTAGTTAGCATTCTATATATATACACTGTGTTCATTTGAAAAGGACCCACCCTTAATATTTCAAAAATGGGACATATAAGGAAGAAATGCCGAAACTCGTCAACTTTTAACTTGAGGGGGACACTTTTTGGCGCTAATGTTATAAACGTCAGATTCACCCCCTCCCTACTGGAGTCACCCCTTACATTTTTTCAAATGGCATTAGGTATCAAGTCACACCTCATTTAAAAGGTCTGGTAAATCTCTATTGCCTTTGACACCAGCCTTCCATTGTTATTTAATCGTTGTTTCAAATTGGCTCTTTTTCAATTTTTCGTATTCCCCCGTATTGTGTTATGATAAAAAGACTCTTTAAATAATAAAAAATTTACAAATGGTAAAAAGACAACTGTTAACAAGAAAAAACTGCTATTTAATCATGTGTCAAAGTGACCACCGTTAACATTCAGGCAATAAAAGTTGAAAAAGAGCCAATTGTAAACAACGATTAATTAACAATGGAAGGCTGGTATCAAAGGCAAAACAAAATGATTGAATAGAGATTTACCAGACCTTTTAAATGAGGTGTGACTTGATACTTAATGCCATTTGAAAAAATGTAAGGGGTGTCTCCAGTAGGGAGGGGGTGAATCTGACGTTCATGACATTAGCGCCAAAAAGTGTCCCCCTCAAGTAAAAAGTTGACGTGCTTCGGCATTACCTTCTAATATGTTCCATTTTTGAAATATTAAAGGTGGGTCCTTTTCAAATGAACACAGTGTATATATATTATAGTTGTATTAAATTAAGTGTTGAATGTCGAATGTGTGTTAAAAAATTTATTTATTATTTTCGGTTCTTTTTAATTTAATTTAATGTAATTAGGTATTTTCCAAAAGAACACAAAAAACATAATTTCTCCGATTGTTTGTACAGTGTGTTTAGAAAAATCAAATTAAAATGAAAACTTTTTTATGACGGATATAACTCACAATTTTTAATATTTTTCATAATCGTATGTTATAGGTAATGATTAAATCTTCTGTTTTAATTATTATTGTCGATTAGACCTTGAAAAAAAAAGAAGAAAAAATATTTTTTTTAATGCATAGGCAGTAAAAGTGTTACTTCTATGATCGATAAATGATACTAAAACTGATGTTTAATGTCAATCGGGGAAAAACATGAGAAAAAAATATTTCAAATTATTTCAAAATTTTAATAATAAATTACAATAAAAATCAAATAAAATAAGAACTAATTATTAATATAAATAAAGTAGGTGCAATAGCATCTAACGACAATCTTTGGTCAATTTTTTAAAATTTGGTTTCAAATTAGTTAAAGCTGTCCACATTAATTCTGTAAGATGTGGTTTCAGCGTTGTCTCTAGTCAAGGATTATGCTCTCAGGGCTTCTGGACGGATGTCATCTACCTTGTACTGACGGGGCAGAAATACGCCGAGACCGGTCTACAAGTGATGTTGTTCCTTCAAATTACAAACCAGAATGGTTGGTTATATCTTGCAGATATACCAACCCTGTTTAACTTAGAAGTGTAATTCAATGTCTGTCGGGGCATATAGCCCGAGAAGTAGTTGTTGCTTCTTAGTGAACGGTCTCTAGCTGTTCTTTAAAAAGTATTTTTAATTAACTTTGTAGTAGCATGTGTAAACGTTATTCCGCATCAAGCATCAAGTACTCGGCGAATATCAGCGGGCTGGTGTCCACCGTTGACCTCAAGGTGTTATATGGGAACGGAATTTGCCGAGCGCTGACGATCTTCGCGGAGTGAGAGAAACACGCCCGAAGTTTACATGTGATGGGTCAAAAGCCCGGTATAATATCGACTTACGTCGGTTGATTATTACACGCTTAAAAAAGAGATGAGTAGAGGGGTTGGCAGGCCGCACTATATTTTGATTTAAAGGGGAGCATTTGAAGTGAAATAATGAGAATAATGAGCTAAGTTTTGACGTAATAAGTTGTTGCAAATACAAAAGATCGAAGGCTTCACTTAAATTTTAAAAAGATTTAGACTAATTATCACTTAATTCAAGTATGTCATATTTAATATGTATAGAAATGAATAAAATATGATTGTTTTTTAAGAGAGCATTATTTTTATATAAAACAAGCGTGACCCAAAAAAGTTTTTTGCCTCTGGGGCTTTAGAAAGGAACTCCACAAATTTTGCTTTTTTAACTATTTAAACGACTTCTAGGCAGAAATTGGCTGTGGTTTTTCGAAAAATTTCCGCCAACGGAGGATAGGCCTGCCGGGCGCTGGTCAGTGGCGTTCCAAAGTTTAACATTTTGGTCACATCACCTATGACCCCCCTATCATTTTAACCACGAGCTGCCACTGACTTTTAGTATAACACCCCTACACAACTTTTTGTTAAAAACCAAATAACTCGCTTATTTTTTGGATTAAACTTCATGAAATGATAGATTTTTTTTATAAAAAGGAAGCTTTCACATAAGATCAAAATACACAGAGTGATTCATTTAAAAATAAACGATATTTGCATTTGAAAAAGTTCATTATTTTGAATCACTGTTCAGTAAAAACTACTTATGTTTATTGAAAAATTTTGGTACACTCGATATTTTTTATTGATTTTCAACTGTAAAAAATCCACACTAATATTTATTTAACAATTTTTTTTTTTTCAAAAATTTTATATTGAAAAAGACACCCGGTATGTGATGCTGTTCAAGTCGTACTCATCTTCAATCTTAAAAAACTAGCCGGAAATACGTCTGACTCATTTCTGTGAATTTGGAGCATCATTCAGAAGGATTGGAATTTTTTTTTTATATTCAGACGAATTTATAATTAAAGTTAATTTGCTGGAAGCGATGTTAGGGAAAAAAAGTATCATAACGTTGTAAATTTCGTTAGATTTTTATGAAAATTGTCAACTCAGTTCGTTTTTGAATAATTTTTGACTTGTTCGATGAATTTTTTTTTTCGGTTTTGTCCAAAAAAATTCAATAAAATCTAGAAAAGGAAATTATATGTTTTTGGAATGAAAAAGTATAACTTTCACCTAGAGTTTTTCGTTGAAAAAATCAACGATATTTGCATTTAAAAAAAATATTTTTCTCAAACTTTCAAGGTTAAACACTGCCTCATTGGAGATATAGACTCCTATGACTAGAGTATCCAAGGGAGGATTTCTCCAAGAAGGTCCTAGTGAAAAAACTGTTGATCCTAATAAGGACTACTTGTCTCTTCACATAAACGGTATAACCAAGAGCACAAAAAGCCTAAAGGCTGAGGCAATGAGGTCTCTAAGCCTAGGACTGGTGGTGTCGAACCAATCAATCAATTAAACTCCCTTCCCTGGGAAGTGGGCGTGGTTCAACCTAAAGCCCATATTCTTGAAAATGTGACTGTTTCGGGAAATTTTCATCCCCTTACCCAAAAGAAAGGGAGTTTTTATACACGGTGTTTCCACAATAATCTGAAATATTGTTGTGGGCGATTTGTTTGAAATCCAACGCAAAAACAAACAATAAATTTTTATCATTCTAGCTCTAGCTCTCGAGCTAAAATCTAATACTTTTTTCCCTTGTATAATAAATAACTATTTTTATAATAAATTTGACTTTTCCTCCATATTTTTACTCATTCGACCGCCTATACTTAACACTGATAATAATTAGACTTGAAGTTTCCAAAAAACAACTTTTTCTTCTTCTGTTTAGTTCAAATAATTATGTTTATAATCAAAAGTCGTCTGCTTATAAATATCTTTACATCGAATTCCACTTATAAGAAGAAATCACGTGATTCCGTCGACATGATATGTATTTCTGCACAGTCGAGCACAGATGTTACTTTTCTCTTACACATTCATAAAAGGCCTTGTAATGATTTTTAATGAGCCAGAAACCGGAAATAGTTGCCACAAAACTAAAAGTGATATCTTACAATTTAAGGCGTATTGACGTATCACTGGCTCATTCACCAAACAATTAAATTGTTTTGTTGGCCAAATAAAAAAAAAGCGATCATATTTCGTCCATCAAAAGTCATTGTTATTGTTGATATCTCGGACACGCCTCTACCTCGAGCGACGTTGAATCAAATGTCGACAGGGGAAAGGGAGGTCTAAGCGCTCTGCAGATTCTGACATGTCTGAACAATTCAGTAGATATTTTTAACGCCATAAAGAGAAAGCATTCAAATACTTAAATTGAAATAATTACTTAAATAGATAATAAACCAGAAAAAACCAAAAATATGTGACAACTAAAATGTCTAGAGTACTATCTTAAATCATAATCCACTCCTATTATAACCTAAGATAATATAAAAAAACTGTTTTAATTATTAAAAGTGCGACTGTAGAAAAAAATATTTGTGTTTTTCGAACGTAAAGTAAAATTGCCGCTGTCAAAAGATTTCCGATTGCAACATTCTTTCTCAAGCGGCAATCTGTAACTTTACGCTCTAAATTCACAAATAACTATTTGGGGATGGAAGTTTTTTGGTAGAATAGTTTTTGGTGATATTTTGTATAGGAAAATGTCATCTGCGGGAGGGGGGGTTGGGGGCTTTTGGGGGGGGGGGGGGGGGTGTAAGATGGTCGTGTTTGTTTCTGCCGTGACCCCCGGGTCCATCGATGCATCTGTGTTTTTTGAGGGTGTTTTGGCGGCGGTGGAGAACGTGCTTTTTGTTAATTAGTTTGATTTTGTTTGGTTAGGTTGTGACGTGGGAGAAAAACAGTTCCCTTCTTTTTTTTGTTTTATTTTTTTTATTTTTTTATTTTTTTTTTGTAAATTTGGTGTTTTTTGGGAATTGGATACAGCTGTGGCTGTATGAGTCCCGACTATCGACCAGAGTTTTGAAGAAACTAGGATAGGTTACAGGGAAACCACAGAAAAACCTGTAACACCCAGGGGGTTACCTGAAGGGTACGCGGAGTGGCTACCGGATTGAGATGGGGGAGTTGTGGAGATAATTAATAAGAGGAGGAAAGGGGAATTTTTTTTTGGATTTTCGTGAAAGTGATTGACGTCTTGACCAAGGCGTTTGGAGGGTATTTTTTGCATTGATGTTTCCGGAGGTTATAGTTCGATTGACGTAACGGGATTGTAGGTCTTTTAGACGAGAATGTTTGTATTGTTATAAACTTGGATGCTTGGGGACATAAATGATTGGTATTGGCAGTAGCGGAGTATGGCTCTTTCGCATGATTGGATGTTTTTGAGATTACCGGGTGTGAGGGTGCAGTAGATGGTGGATCTGTAGTCCAAATTGGGTCGAATGAAGGTTTTATAAGTCTGGAGAAGAGTGGATGGGTGTGTTCGCCCAAACTTTCCTCCTAACGCCTTGATGAGATTCGCTCCCTTCCGCATTTTGTCCAGACACATCCGGACGTCTGTTCTCCAGTTGAGGGTGTGAGTGAATCTCACCCCCCAAGTAGGTGACTTCTTTGCGGATTTCGAGCCAATCCCCCCAGAGCGATATTCGTAAATTCTGATATTGAAATTTTCGGTTTGGATTGCAGAAGACTATTGCTTGGGTTTTTTGGGTGTTGAAGGCTACTCTCCATTGGCTGCATCATTTTGAGTAGGTGTTGAAAGTTTGCTGGGTGTGAAGTTGGAGTGTATGGAGGTTTTTGGCTGTGGGCGTAGAGGTTTCAAGGTGACGGAAACTCGTAGGTGAATATGAGATATAGTAGATACGAGGACGGAGCCCTGGAGGATGATCGGTCTGGATATGGAGATTCCGACTTTGACACTTATGGAGCGGTTTGTGAGGTAAGAGTAGGTAGATGAGTTTTACTGTTAGAAGGGGGAGTCGGATGCTCATGAGCTTCCTAACCAGGCCCGTATGCCAGACCTGGTCAAAAGCCTTTTGGACATCCATGAAGATGGCTGCGGAGTATTGTCAGAGGTTGAATTTGAATGACTTTGTTATTGTTGTTTGGAGGCTAGAGAGTGTTCCGGTCTGAATCCGTGTTGGAATGGAGGGATGATGTTGTTTGTGGTGCAGAAGTCCCAGATTCTGTCCTTAAGCAGGCGCTCAAGAACTTTCCCTAGGATGCTGATAAGAGAGATAGGTCTGTAGGATTCAAGCTAGGTAGGGTCTTTCCCGGGCTTGGAGATGAGTACGGAGTTTACAGTTTTCCAAATTTTTGGAAAATATGAGAAGGAGAGGCGTGAGTTTAATGAGTTTTGGAGGAGAGGGTATATCTGCTCAGGAAGGTTTTTTGAGAATTTGCCTTGAAATTGAGTTTGGGCCTGGGGAGGTGTTTTTTCCTGTTTTGCATGCAGTTTGAATGTTTTGAATGGAGAAGGGGGCTAGAAGAGGGTTTTCTTCGCTAAGGGGGGTGAAGACGTGTGGGCTTCTGGTGATGTTTCTGGTGAGGAGGTCGGATTCTATTGCGAACTCTCGGTTGAAATTGGAATTGTTGGGGGGAGAGAAAACGTTTTTCCTGAATTTCTCGACAAACAGCCTATACAAATATCTTTTTTGGCGGATTTTTGATAGAATGTTTTGGTGGAGGGCACTGTATTTGGTGTTTACAGTGGTGAGGGGGATGGCGATGTCTTGGGCATCGATTATTAGAGAGTGGAGGAGTTCGGCTTGGGTGTCAATTGAGTATGTGTCTAGACAGTTTTGGTTTGGCGAGGTTTGTGGGTATTACGTCAGGGTAAAAGTCAATTTGTTCTCCTGTAACGATCTTGTCCAGGGGTGGTAACCCTTGGTCGTGTATACTTTATTCAGAGATATTTCGTTTTGACTTGAGCCAACATGATTGATTTCAAATAAAAACCTACAACAGGTCGTAGTTAATCCGAACACAATAGCAGATCTTCGAAAAGCGAAAAGATGATACCTAATAGTATGATTATTTTACAACTGAAATGTTTGGCTGGTAAAATAATATTTGAGACCATTTTTTCAATTTATTGAATTATTCTATTATTTATTTGTGCTCCGGAAGATATATTTCCGAATTTTTATTTTTCAAGTTAAGTATTTTTCACGATTGTTCAGTAAGGTGTTAACAAAGGGTGTGTATCTTATCCATGGAGCTATGGTATTTTGTTGTGGGATTACATCTATTAGGGATAATTATTTTTAATATTGTCTCAGAATTTTAGTGAGTGACGCCAATAAAACCAAATGTGTTGACCAAATGCAAAAAAATTAGAATGTGTGCTTAAGACCGCATGTGCTTGAACTTGTAGTGCAATTTTCTTCTTCACGCTTTTTTGTTAAAATAATTATTATTACGTACGAATAATAACTATTTAATTAACAAAGACAATTATTAGGTATGAATTGAATATACTAAAGAGCGACACAACAGTGAAGAGCAGCTGACTGTATCTTTCTCGCTCGGGTACACTCGGCGGTCCCGAGTTTGTATTGTTTTGTATAAGTTATATGCATAAAAGAACAGATTAAAAAAGTGAGATATGGAAGAGAGAGGGAAATGGAAGAGAAAGATGGGAGAGAGAGAAAGAAAGTGTATTGCGTGTAATTACAATCATTAGTTTGAATTGTCAGAATCTAAGACGGATTCGGTAAGGTTCCTCCGGTTTCCCTCGGAATATTGTAAGACTTTTTTCTCTTATTAGACCATTTTTGACAATTTTTCAAAAATTTTGACAATTATCAACAATTATTGACCATTTTTGACAGTTTTTTTATAATTATTGACAATTTTTGACCATTTTTTCAAAATTTTGACAATTTTTGACCATTTTTCAAAATTTTAATAATTTTTGCCCATTTTTGACAATTTTTCAAAAATTTTGACAATCATTGACCATTTTTTTAAATATTTAACAATTTTTGACCATTTTCCAAAATTTTTGACAATTTTTGACCATTTTTCAAGATTTTAACAATTATTGGCCATTTTTCAAAAATTTTGACAATCATTGACCATTTTTCAAATATTTAAAAATTTTTGACCATTTTTCAAAATTTTAACAATTTTTGTCCATTTTTGACAGTTTTTGGCGATTTTTGATTGGTTTTGACAATTATTGACCGTCTTTGACAAATATTGACCATTTTTGACAATTTTTCAAAAATTTTAACCATTTTTCAAAATTTTTGGCAATTATTAACCACCTAACTTACTACCTACGGAAAAATCTTTGTGCGGTGCGCCAAAAGAAGTTTTCACTTCAAAAATATCATCCGAAGAACGATATATCTATACCAAGAATAAATGATACCAACCCTAGAATGTATAAAAAAGCGGTTAATTAAAGACGAAACGGGGAATTTTTTTCTATTTACTGCTAGCTTTTTTGTTTTATTCACAGTCAGAGTTCATGTACTACCTACTCACTTTGTTCCTTTTCGATTCTATTTCAATTTTATATTATTATTATTCAAAAAATATATCTTCGTTTGACATTGACATTGACATTGGGAGTCACTATCACAAATAAAGGAGACGAAGAAAAATAAATAGAAAAAAGGTTAACAAAATGCAGCAGGAGTGGTATCAAAGATGTTGAACTCAAAAGAAATAATAAACAAGGAAAAAATGGTTGGAGGAGGTTAGGAGAGACCTGAGAACAGTGGGAATAAGGGACTGGTAAAACGGGGCGAGGAACAGAGAATAATCAAAGCGTATACGGTGGGCCACCCTGTATGTTTCAACAGTTAATATTAAGTGATTTTTTTTACAAAATAAATTTAATTTATATTTTATTATCTACTACTATTATCTACTGTTTACTGGACAATTAGGGATTTTAAACTTTTTTTAATTAAATCCAGGCCAGATGCCGAGTCAACGAAATATTGTGAAATGTTTCATTAACTGTTCGATGCTTAGGTAAAATCCTTCAGAATTCTTCACAAATGAACGCGGTGAAATTCAAGATCTGTAGGAAGAAAAAATAAATAAAATGTGATTTAAATTCTCTTACAGGGAAGACTGTTTTTCCACAAAATACTTTGGAGGGTGTTGCGAAACCCTTCTTTGTGATGATATAGGACAAATCCAGGATATGATAAAACAGTTAAATGGGGGAGACATAATTTAGGTACAAATATACGAGGATATTATTAATTAACCCAAAAAAAAAGTTTGCAAATGCTAATAACCAATCATTTTCACTGTATGGGTAATCATAGTACTTTTTAACCTTTAACAGTATGGTAAGGGGAAATGAAACATCCCTACATTTTTTCGACTGTATATATAAAATTTTTTCACTAATGCTTTGTGCATGTTGGAATTTTTAACAATGGTATTTTAATATTGCATTTTAACTAACAAATTTTGCATGAATCAATGTCTTATTTAGCTGAAATATATTTTCTTTATTCCAATTATACTCCTAAATAAATACAGCTTCTCATTAGTTCATCTACTTCCAAATAGACTCGCATTGGGTCTTCAAAATTTTTCTTCAAACAAATAAATAGACCCTCTAGGTCAAACTTGTTCTAGTTCAATATTTGCTTGGTGGCCTTCTTCGAAGGATACAACACTTTTGGTGAATTTTGCCAGAATTCTGAGAGTCTTCTAGCAGTTCAGGTGTTTAATAAAACTCAAGATTCAATGCAGATTCTGGTTCAATGAAGCCAACTGCTACCATACCAGGGACATTTGTCGAGTCTTCCTATTAGAGAGATGCCTTTATGGCATGAATGTTTTCTCTAGTCTCCCTACAATACAAATCTTGCTTCAGACAAAAGTGACCTATAAGAAGAAATGTTAGACCTTCCAGGTTCAACATTTGCTTGGTGGCCTTTCTCAAATGATAGAAAAGTCCTGGAAAATGTTTGCCACAAGTCTGAAAGTCTGAAAGTGTTTGACATAACTTTAAGAGATTAGATGGCAGATTCT
Source organism: Lochmaea crataegi (assembly GCA_947563755.1). Lineage (NCBI taxonomy): Eukaryota > Metazoa > Arthropoda > Insecta > Coleoptera > Chrysomelidae > Lochmaea > Lochmaea crataegi. The sequence goes on along the minus strand of OX387426.1, from coordinate 48,642,152 downwards.
GGTCAAATTAATCCGATTGCTACCATACCAGAGATATTTGTTGAGTCTTCCTATTGAGGAGATGCTTCTATGGAATTAATGTTGTCTCTATCTTCCAACAACACAAATCTTGCTTCAGACCAAAGTGACTTCGAGCCTTCTTCGAAGGATAGAAATGTCCTGCTAAATTTTTGCCACAAGTCTGAAAGTCTTCCTGCTGTCCAGGTGTTTGACAAAACTTAAGATTAAATGCAGATTCTGGTTCAATGAAGCCAACTGTTACCATACCAGGAACATTTGTCGAGTCTATCCTTTAGGGAGGTGCTTTTATGGCATGAATGGTGTCTCTTGTCTCCCTACAATACAAATCGTGTTTTAGACGAAAGTTACTTGTAAGAGGAACTTTTAGACTAGGTTCAATATTTGCTTGGTGGACTTCTTCGAAGGATAGAAAAATCCTGGAATATTTTTGCAGAAGTCTGAAAGTCTTCCAGTCCAGGTGTTTGACAAAACTTTATGAGATTAGATGGCAGATTCTGGTCCAATGAAGCCAATTGCTAATATACCAGAGAGATTTGTTAAGTCTTCCAATTGAGGAGATGCTTTTATGGCATAAATGTGACCTATATCTTCCAACAACACAAATCTTGCTTCAGTAGAAAGTGACCTATAAGTTGAACTGTTAGATCTTTTAGGTTCAACATTTGCTTGGTGGACTTCTTCGAAGGATAGAAAAATCCTGGAATATTTTTGCAGAAGTCTGAAAGTCTTCCAGTCCAGGTGTTTGACAAAACTTTATGAGATTAGATGGCAGATTCTGTTCCAATGAAGCCAATTGCTAATATACCAGAGAGATTTGTTAAGTCTTCCAATTGAGGAGATGCTTTTATGGCATAAATGTGACCTATATCTTCCAACAACACAAATCTTGCTTCAGTAGAAAGTGACCTATAAGTTGAACTGTTAGATCTTTTAGGTTCAACATTTGCTTGGTGGACTTCTTCGAAGGATAGAAAAATCCTGGAATATTTTTGCAGAAGTCTGAAAGTCTTCCAGTCCAGGTGTTTGACAAAACTTTATGAGATTAGATGGCAGATTCTGTTCCAATGAAGCCAATTGCTAATATACCAGAGAGATTTGTTAAGTCTTCCAATTGAGGAGATGCTTTTATGGCATAAATGTTACCTATATCTTCCAACAACACAAATCTTGCTTCAGTAGAAAGTGACCTATAAGTTGAACTGTTAGATCTTTTAGGTTCAACATTTGCTTGGTGGACTTCTTCGAAGGATAGAAAAATCCTGGAATATTTTTGCAGAAGTCTGAAAGTCTTCCAGTCCAGGTGTTTGACAAAACTTTATGAGATTAGATGGCAGATTCTGTTCCAATGAAGCCAATTGCTAATATACCAGAGAGATTTGTTAAGTCTTCCAATTGAGGAGATGCTTTTATGGCATAAATGTTACCTCTATCTTCCAACAACACAAATCTTGCTTCAGAAGAAAGTGACCTATAAGTTGCACTGTTAGATCTTTTAGGTTCAGCATTTGCTTGGTGGACTTCTTCGAAGGATAGAAAAATCCTGGAATATTTTTGCAGAAGTCTGAAAGTCTTCCAGTCCAGGTGTTTGACAAAACTTTATGAGATTAGATGGCAGATTCTGGTCCAATGAAGCCAATTGCTAATATACCAGAGAGATTTGTTAAGTCTTCCAATTGAGGAGATGCTTTTATGGCATAAATGTTACCTCTATCTTCCAACAACACAAATCTTGCTTCAGAAGAAAGTGACCTATAAGTTGCACTGTTAGATCTTTTAGGTTCAGCATTTGCTTGGTGGACTTCTTCGAAGGATAGAAAAATCCTGGAATATTTTTGCAGAAGTCTGAAAGTCTTCCAGTCCAGGTGTTTGACAAAACTTTATGAGATTAGATGGCAGATTCTGGTCCAATGAAGCCAATTGCTAACAAACCAGAGAGATTTGTTGAGTCTTCCTATTGAGGAGATGCTTCTATGGAATTAATGTTGTCTCTATCTTCCAACAACACAAAGCTTGCTTCAGAAGAAAGTGACCTATAAGTTGAACTGTTAGATCTTTTAGGTTCAACATTTGCTTGGGGGACTTCTTCGAAGGATAGAAAAATCCTGGAATATTTTTGCCACAAGTTTGAAAGTCTTCCATCAGTCCAGGTGTTTGACAAAACTTAATGAGCTTACGTGGTAGATTCTGGCCCAATCAAGCCAATTGCTAACAAAACAGAGAGATTTGTTGAGTCTTCCAATCGAGGAGATGCTTTTTTGGCATGAATGTTGTCTCAGTATTACAACAACACAGATCTTGCTTTAGTCGAAAGTGACCTATAAGCATATCTGTTAGATCTTTTAGGTTCAACATTTGCTAGGTTGCCCTCTTCGAAAGATAGAAAAGTGCTGGTAAATTTTTGCCACAAGTCTGGAAGTCTTCCAGCAGTCCAGGTGTTTGACAAAACTCAAGATTCAATGCAGATTCTGGTTCAATGAAGCCTAATGTTACCATACCAGGGACATTTGTCGAGTCTATCCATTAGGGAGGTGCTTTTATGGCATGAATGTTGTCTGTTATTGTCTCCCTACAATACATTCTTGTTTCAAACGTAAGTGACCTATAAGAAGAACTGTTAGACCTTCTAGGTTCAACATTTGCTAGGTTGCCTTCTTCGAATGATAGAAAATTGCTGGTAAATTTTTGCCACAAGTCTGAAAGTCTTCCAGCAGTCCAGGTGTTTGACTTGACTTTATGAGATTAGATGGCAGATTCTGGTCAAATGAAGCCAATTGCTAACATACCATAGAGATTTGTTGAGTCTTGCAATTAAGGAGATGCTTTAATGGCATGAATGTTGTCTCTATCTTCCAACAACACAAATCTTGCTTCAGTCGATAGTGACCTATAAGCAGAACTGTTAGATCTTTTTGGTTCAACATTTGCTAGGTTGCCTTCTTCGAAAGATAGAAAAGTGCTGGTAAATTTTTGCCACCAGTCTGAAAGTCTTCCAGCAGTCCAGGTGTTTGACAAAACTCAAGATTCAATGCAGATTCTGGTTCAATGAAGCCAACTGTTACCATACCAGGGACATTTGTCGAGTCTATCCATTAGGGAGATGCTTTTATGGCATTAATGTTGCCTCTGTCTTCCAACGACACAAATCTTTCTTCAGACGAAAATGACCTATAAGTAGAACTCTGTTAGATCTTCTAGGTTCAATATTTGCTTGGTGGCCTTCTTCGAAGGATAGAAAAGTCCTGGTGAATTTTTTAGTAGTTTAGGTGTTTGATTAGGGTTTGATAAGATTCAATGGGCGATTCTGGTTCAATTCAGCCAACTACAATCATCCCAGAGACATTCCTTGAGTCTTCCTACGTACAATTCTGTATGTTGTCCCTTTTTCCTCATAGGGATAAAAGGGAGAAGAATTTAATGTCTCAGTGTACTAGATAGTTTTGTCCGGGACTTTCCCTGTGAAGTTTTCGAAGTTCAACATGTTCAGTTGATCTATTTTGGTTCAATACTCGAAGATTTTCGTTAGAACCTTCGACATGTCCAAGACGATTTTATGGCTTTGTGAAAAACCTTTTTTAAATTCAGACAGTTTTTATCTCAGTTTCTACATAATACGATCCTGAAGGTAAAGTGTCCTATAGAAATCCTTTTAAGGACTATTTTTATTTTACCATCAAATTATTTGAATTGAATATATGTCAGCTAAGTTAGCATACTTTTAGATAAATAAAACCATTATCATTCTGTTTATTTAATATTTTTTAAATACTCACATTTGTATATTTGTACATTACATCATTATACAGTGTAATACTACCATTTTTTTCATCCTTTAGAGGTTCTTTTTATATACAGGATGTCTGACAATTCTCCAAAATTAAATGACGACCAATAACTTTTTTAATTCAACTCTCCTCTTAAATCCCATCCTACCATATCTTTAGTTATCTTCAAACCCCTAAAAATATTCAAACCTTCTACAGGGTGATTTATTAGTGTGATCTTGTGTCTATTGTTTTTTTTGCAGATACCTCTCGTGGCCAATACGTGATCTATCTGGTTCTCAACTTTCCTTCTGAGTGCCTCCAGGTTACTTTGTGTTTTTTAGGGAGTATGAACTTTGTTAATAGTATTGACAAGTTCATCATTCCATGCAGAGTCTTTGACTGTTATCGTTAGTTTTGTCATGTATTTCGTTACCTATTACTTCTTTTAAGTATGTTTCTTTACCCAGCTTTGCATTTGCGTCTCCTCATATTATTATTATAACAGACCTACTGAGCTTTATCACACTAATCAACCACCGTGTATATTTATCTAAAATTGTAAATAAAATAACAATCATGCAACGGCTGACTAATTTTTAATTAAAAATAATTTTCAAATTTATAATAATAATTTTTTTCTTTAGGGATAACTGCTTTTCCGACAAATATTTCAAAGGGTGTGTAGAAAGCTTACTTATGGAAGAAGAATGGCAACAGCTAGAAAAAATGATCGAGTTCGTCGGGAAGTGAGCTTTCGTCTTTAATCACCCAGTGCCCTTTCATTCTAGTCGATAAATCTATCACCAGTAGGCGATTAATTTCTAATTAAATTCTGACAGGATTTGTGAATGTACTTTTTTCTGTTACCTACTCTAACTGGTTAAAAATATACTGTTATTTATTTAAAAAAAATTCCAATTTAATATATATACCAGGTAGAGTAGGAAGACATTAAAAAAACCATCTAATTTATATGGATAAATGCACTATAATTTTATAACACTCTCACAGGGTGCTGCACTTAAACCATACTCCGAAATCAAAAACTAAAAGTTTATTTAAAAAAAAATACAAAAATTTGGCGCCAAAAAGGATTGGTTCAGTTGCTGCACCACGTAAGATTAATTTAATTAAGGAGGCTGGTGAGCATCGTTTTCTTTTCTCTCACCATAATATATTTATATTTAAAATTAATTTATTTACATTTTTTGTTGAGATTATTTTTTATTATTTAAGGTTATCGTCTATAAGGAAGGAAGAAAAATATATCTTATAATGTTGCGGATATATTTTTCTTTTTTGTTAATGTTTTCGCGGACATTCCAATATCAGTATTGTATTTTTTAGTATATATTGTTACTGTACTACTTTTTATACGCCGGTGCCTAGCAGTATCTTGACTATATACATATATATATTTTTTTTATAATCTTATTTTTTCATTGATCCACTGAAATTGAGTACAAAATAGATATAAGGTGGAATTATACAGAAAACTACAAGGCACGAACAGTGTTTAAAATATATTTTTTTAATTTGTACATTTTAAAATGTATCTAAAGACAGTTTAAATCCAAATTTTGAAAGAAATTTAATTTAATTTCCTAGTGTATACTTCCACTTTGTTTAGCTAGAAATTTTTAGTATTGTATTTAGTGCTGGAAACTATATTACTTATTATTAATATTATTTGTGTGAAAATTTTCGGATCCAATTTATTCATGGCAGCTTTAAGTAAATAGTCCACTAGTCCATTAAAGTAATATCAAAATGAATCTTTGTTTTATTCACCATCTCTCACCTACACACACCTCAAAACATTCCTTTCCCTCTCTTTCAACTAGACTTACAATCATCAAAAGAACGCCCATTATCGACAAAAACGTCAGAAAGTGATTTACGACGCATGTACATCACATATTATGGACTAGCCTACTCTATATTTATTTCTTCTATGGTACAGTAGAACACAAACACCTGAAAGTGCCCACGATGCGCATTCGTCGTGCGGACAGACTGTCCAGGAGCAGTCAGTTGCTGTGAGAAATTCAGCGAATAAACCTCTACAAACAGTCTAGGAAAAATTATTAATAAAATAATGGAGTTTCAATCAAGTCTCAAAGGTAAAATTTCAAATAGTCAAACACGGGAAGTTCTAGTTATAATAAATAACTACTGAACTTCTTTCACATATAAGTTAAAGTTACCTAATATTTGTGCCTCCGATTATACCTTCAAACAAACATAAAGCGAGTGAAGAATGTTATCCTTTTCAATGTACTTACAAGAAGGAGCGCCCTCTACATAGACTACAATGGGCTTATCAAGCAAGGAAATCAGGTGAAGCTGCCCTGCATAATTTGGTCTCAGGTCTTGAAAGGAGCCTGAATCTTGAGGAAGTAGCCCTTGCAGCATTTTTAGACATCGAAGGTGCTTTTGACAACACATCGATGTCATCAATTATCACATCCCTTAAAAAAAGAGGGATTAACAGCACCACATGCAAATGGATAGGATCCATGCTAGAGCATAGGAGAATAACAGCACATATGCATGATAAAACATACACCGTTAGGACAACTAAAGAATGTCCTCAAGGTGGAGTAGTTTCACCACTTTTGTGGAACCTAGTTGTGGATAACTTGATCTGTAGGTTGAATGATCAAGACATATGGACGCAGGACTTTGCGGACGACATAGTGATTGTCACCAATGGGAAATTCCCAGAGGTGGTTATCAATGTCTTACAGGAAGCACTGCAAATTGTGGAGGGAGGACTTTTCAGTTAATCCAAAAAAAACTAGTTGCTTTTACGAATAGAAAAGTTCTCCCGTAAGGTAGAGTACTGTTATTCGGAGAACTAGAAATATCCAAAGAAGTTAAATATCTTGGAGTGCCCTTGATTCCAAACTGAATTGGAAGGCACAACTGGGCCTACCAGAGCGACTAGGCTTTTCTCGCAATACAGAAGAGATATGGACAAAACCTGGAGAATACAACCTGACGTTGTTCACTGACTTCATACAACTGTGATGAGGCCAACGATCACCTATGGAACACTAGTCTAGTGGAGGAGGACAGAACTGTCCTCTGCAGTTAATATATTAACTGCAATCCAAAGATAAGCCCTTCTTGGTATTACCGAGGCAATGAACTGCACGGGGATGGCATCAATGGAAGCCCTTATTGGACTTCCTCCTCTAGAACTTTTTATAAGGGCGGAGGCAATTCTTAGGTTGAAATCGGGAGACTTATGGTCCCCGAACAATGCTCGAGAAGGACACACTGATACAACTGGGGCATTACTAGACGAACCCATATTTCACATGAGTTTTGATAGCATAACACCCGAGAATTGAGCCAGTGATCATCATCATCCCATCTAGGGAACAGGTGATGCATCCAGGTAATTCTGGAGAAATCATCTGATTTACCGATGGTTCCAAAATGAACCATGGCACTGGGGCTGGTATAAAAGGACCTAGAACGAGAATGTTCCTTAGCCTTGGTCGACATACGATTGTGTTTCAAGCAGAGACGATTGGCGCTATAGCCTGTATTGATGAAAACATCAGAAGAGAAATTAAAATATTCACTGACAGCCAGGCTCTGCTTAAAGCTCTCAGTAATCCAACAACTAGGTCTAGACTGGTGAAAAACTGCAAATAATCCCTCAACGGGCTGGCAAGAGACAACAAAGTGTCTCTAATATGGGTGCCGGCACATGAGGAGATTGCAGGTAATGAAATGGCGGACCAGTTAGCTAAAGAAGGCTCTAAAGGAGACTTCATAGGTCCGGAACCGTTTTGTGGGATCACAAAATATTGTATAAGAGGGGAAATCGGGAACTGGATAGATAGGGAACACCAATTCAAATGGAGGGTGACACAAGGGCACCTTCATACAAAGAGTTTACGGAGCAAGGTAGACAAGGAACTCTCAACCAAGCTAGTGAAACTGGGTAAGAGACATTTGAAGACAGTTACCGACCTGGTGACTGGACACTGCACTTTGAGGAAACATCTGTACAAAATGAGCAAAGTTAGTAAACCTATGTGCATAAAATGTGAACTTAATGATGAAACACCTACTCACATACTCTGCTTCTGAGAGTACAAAGTCCTTTTCGCGAGACCATCAGCATTCTAATTTCTGACAATTCCTTTAGGCTCTGGCATATTGTTGTGTCTAGCCAATTTCTTATGGAATTGTTTGCAGTTCCAAACTGTTTTAGACTTTAAAGCAGACGCAATAAATATTCTGGCTGAGTTGAGGCGTTTTCAAGACACTCTCGAGCTCAAAAATCCATTGCTAATAGTTCCGATTGGAATATTGTTGGTGTGTTTCCCAACGCTGATATCCTAGTATCAGGACCTGTAACTTCTATTCATTCTCCTTTATTTATTTTTACCCTTCAGTACAGGACCCCTCCAGTAAATAGAGCGATTTAGTTGTTAGCAGCATCTAACGTGAGTTTGAAAAATCCTGTTTCGCAGACAAGGATCTTCATGGATTCGGTTTCTCCAGTTATTAGTATCTAAATATGTTCGTTAGATCGCCAGGTTTCAAAGATTTAGTCGGTTTCAGACCCATGTTTTCCCAAAAAGCCTGCAGTACGTTCAGAGAGCCATTGTTGTTTTTGAAGTAATATATGCGAGGTGTGCACTCCATGTGAGTCCCCTGTCAATGATGACTCATAGGTACTTAACCTCTTCTGAAAATAAGAGGGTTGTTTCATTTATGTTCGGAGGCTGTATTTCTAATTTCCTCCTGTTAGTGAATGACATAAGTGTCGTTTTGTTAGGATTAGCTGATTAGATAGCCCTTCAGGGCGAGGATCTTATTTCTTTGCAAAAATTTCACTAATTAAATCAGATGACCTAAAATTCCTCGCATTAATATTTGGCGAACTATGTCGCCATGCCGTTTTTCATGCTAGTAAAAATGCCTTTTGGCATAAAATAAAATAAGAAATGAGTTCCCTTGAAACTATTTTCAATAAATCATTGACCGTTAAAGAATGCATAAATAAAACCAACGAGGCCGACAGGTATCGATAGTCAAGTTCATCACGTAAATAAACATATAACATTAAATAGTAAATATCAGCTTGAACTTGGACCATAATATAAATATCATAAAAGCAGACGATAACATATTCAGTTATATTCAGTTTATACTATAGGAATGCTATAATGATAGATACTTATAATATATTTAGTAATCTCAGTTAGTTGTAGTTGTAGTTGTGTAATAGTTTCTAAGAAGTAAGGAGGTGGTTTTTTTAATGATTCCCTCTCTACTTAATCTGTATCTTGTTCTTTCTGCACTTCCACAGACGCCATTTGAACATGATTTGTTCGCTCATATAAAGCAGAGCTGGGACTGTTACTACAATAAAGTAACGCGTTACTTTATCGTTACTTTTGTTTCAAAGTAACGTGTTTTATAATCGTTACCGTTACTTTTTGGAAAAAGTAACGAATTATTCGTTACTTTCTGAAAGTAATGCGTTGCTCCATCTGACGGCGAAATTTACTACCACTCGCGCTCATTGGTCTAATCAAATAGCGAGCGCTTCACTGGCTTCTTGTTAAACACTTCCGTTGCATTTCACGAAATCACTTACACATCAATAAATAACAAATAATATTTCCAGCTACTAAAAACCTACAAATTCAATAATTGGGATGTTATATACACCATCTATCCTTGGGATATGGTAAAAAACTCTTTTTCGAACAATGAAATAATAAACAATATTATTGTATAAAAGATATTTTAATACTTAACCAATATTATTACAAGCTGAAACTTTACATAATTCTGTGGTTTATACATCGAGAAAATTGGAGTTTTTGGTCCAATTCCATGTTTTCTCTGGATCAAATTTCTTTTTTGACTAAATAGTCCACCAATAGCATGAAACGTCGAAAAATAGAGAAATGGGATTATGATTGTTAATAGTGTCAGCTCTATCCTAACATAGTATTCTTCTAAAAACAATATTGATGATAAGAAGCCACGGAAGTAGAACACCAACGACTTGTTTGAGAAACTTTTATTCATTTATAGAGACAAGCAAAAGTATGCGAAGTTAAAAATTCAAGGCCACTTCTTGTGCTGAACAGTGAAATACATTCTTTTATTTTGGGTTTTGTTTGCTCCAACTTCAAGAAAACAAAGAATTTTGATGGATCAAAAGTGATTTTTCGCCATAGGTAAAGTTTAGAGTCAGTTAGGCACAAAATGGTATAAAACAAAGTCAGGACAAGTAGAAAGAAGGAAGTCGTCCTTTTGGATGAATAACAGTCTATCCCAACCTAATATTTCACTTTTTTTTCTTATTTCTCTTAACCCTTTTATATCTAACCAATTCTCCGCCGAAACTTTGCGGCAAAGCTCCGAACAAATCTTCTTCTGACATATTAGTGAGTTTCCTAGGTTCCTCGTCATTTTCTTCTTTGAAAATCCGCCTCCTATATCTGGAAAGCGGTAACATACTTCTTTGTTTGACGGCTAAGATATTTTTTTGATCAGAATCACCTAATAGGGCGTTAAAGTCGTCCCTTTTACTCCTAGAATTGTCTATTGGTACCAATCGGTAAACTTCCGGTTGTAAATCGACAAAATATTCCCCGTTTTGAAAGGGTTTTACGTCCGCGTATTTCCTAGCTTTAATCGATCGTTTTCCAATGCTGTCATCGTCATCGTAATAATCGTTATCGATAGACGATGTAGAGTCGAGAAATTGGCGGGTGTCGCATTTGCAGTTTGCGCCGTTTTTGTCGCAGGTACAGGATTGTTTGATCGATTTTTTATCGATATTTTTTGTTTCGACATTATTGACGTCTTCGTAGTAATCGAAATTTTGATTGTTGTTGCTGCATTTGCAGTGATTTCCGTCTTTGTCGCAACTGCATAGCTGCTTGACCGATTTTTTAATGGAATATTTCTCAGGTTGATCATCCGAGCTTATTTCTTCTTCGTCTACTTTTGATATTTCGTCGTTTTTCGAACATTCGCAATTATCGTCGTTTTTGCTACAATAACAATCAGCTTTTCTGCTTATTTTTTCTTCTAAAAATAAACAGAAATAAATTAACCCCGTTTAAAAATTTTATCATGGCGAACAATGAAAATTCTTACAATCTTATTAACCCTCCTTGAAAATAATTACCATACGCCATGAACCATGGAAATTTTTACAAATAAATTTTTCCCTCATAAACATTTTTACGTAGTCCTATGATGTATGTATGTATGTATAGGTTTCTTCCAACTGGCATTTAGGAACCGTTCTAGAATCGTATCGAGTACTGTATAGTGCGCAAACTCGAATTAGGGATGTACACATCAACTTTAGAACGGTTCTATCACCAGTTCGAACGAACCTTATGTATGTATATTCCACTGACATTCACTGAGTCCTAAAAGATCTAATGTACCCCCTTACTTCAACTTTGTTCCTGAGGAAAGGCCCGGAGACTAGTAGCTCCTTTAGTCCTATTTCTCGGGGAAATTTTAGGATATCTGCAGGCTTTAACCCTCTTCCCTCTGCTATCCAGTAGTCTCCTAGGTGTTGTGTTCTAAGATTTTGAAGTTTCTTCTTCCATGCCACAGAATCTACATTCTTCTTCTTCTGCTATTTTGAGTCTTTTCAGGTGCCCATTCAGGCGATAATGTACTATTAGGATCCCACTCTTGGTACATTTTTACTTTGACTTAGGTATTCATTCGATCTCAACAGGTTGTAGTCACCTAGGGTATCTTTGATTGTCTAAGCCCCACTAAATATTTCCAATGGTCAGATCTTCTCTTTTTTGTGTCCCTTTTTACAGCTTTTGGAATGAAGGTTACTATTGCCCTTCTCCCCAGTTCTAAGCTGCTTCGTCTAATTCTAACCAAATCTGGTAGAATTCTGTCTTGCCCATGCTGGAGCAATGCTGGGAAAATCCCATCGGCTCCCGGTGCTTTGAAAGGTGAAAAGGTGTTCATAGCCCATTTTAACCTTTCGTTACTACAAATGTGCTTAGCCATTGTAGTACTTTCTCTTGAAGGTCTATTATGACTTATGACCTTCGAGAGGATTAGCACCCCTATTATGGCTAGAAGGAAATTTTTAAAATGAAACTAACCCCCTTTAAAAATTTGATAGCACGTCCACCATACAGAAATGTTTACAAATATATGAAAGAAGGAAATGTTTACAAATAAATTAACCCCTTGTGGACATTTTATCGCACGCCCATGGTAAAGACAAATTTTTACAATTAAATAAATCTCTTATAAAAATTGATGAATGGAAATTGTTACAGTTAAATTAGCCCTCTTTAAAAAACTTACCGTACGCTTTGATCCATGATACTTATAGGAATTTTTACAAAAAAATTAATCCCTCATAAAATTTTTTTAAAACGCATATGATAGAAGGCTAATGAGATACAGAGAGAAATTTTTAGAAATTAAAACTCACTTCCTTCAGTTTCTTCACTTTCATTAAACTCTTCTTCGTCATCGTTATCTATTTCTGATTCACCTACTTCCCTTTTCAATCTACGACCATAATAATTGTCCATTTTACTACTTCTTTTCTTCCTAATGTGAATCTTGTTTTCTTCGGAATTAAAATTCGGATCAATATCTTCGTTTTCTTCATCTAATAAAGTATTGATTGTTTGTCTTTTCTTCCTTTTCGATTCGTCTTCATTTTCGGCGATATTATTCATTTCTTTCGTTACTTCTTCTTTTATTTGTTTTATTTTATCCCGTATTTCGCGTTCTACTCTTTTTTCGTATTCCACCACTTTATGAGATCCTTCAGAATGTGTCTCTTTACATTCCAATCCTCCATCGTCAGATCTTTTAAAAATCTCCTTATCCTCCGTAGATTTTTTTGTAATATTTGAATCGTTATTTAAAGTCGAAACAGCAGAACTATTTAAAAAAAAATTATAAGAACTAAAACATCACAAGGTTATTTTGAAAACTTACCTATTTAATCCCAAATTGTCGCTCCCTTTCAAAAGATCGTTCAAATTAGTATCATTCAACGCAGCAGTTATAGTATCATCAAATTGATCATATCTTCTCACTCTATTTTCTGTTTTCCCATCTTTTATTAAATCGATTTTATTCGTGCCCAATTCTAAATTTTCGTCTTCCGCATCACGTTTAGCGTCTTCGTTTAAATAATCATTCAGCAATCCCATATCGTCTAAAAGCGACTTTAATTTGCCTTCAACTTCCGAATTACCCCCCGTATCGTCCAGATTTTTATTATCTTCCCGTTTAGACAGCGCTCGATGCTTTGCCAAATCTTTTCTGTTATGCAATTGAAATTTTGTAAAAACGAAGGGATAATTTTCGGCGGAAAAAGTGGCTCTATTCGAACGTTTCTCTTTGTTCATTTCGAGGTTGTTGAACGTATCGTCTACTGGATTAATTTTTGAAGAAAGCGGTTGAATATCCACCAAAGTTGGGTCCTCCCTTATCGCCAGGAATTTGTAAGAGTCTCCGAATGGCTGAAAACTCCATTATGTACTTATAAAGCCATCTAAGAAAGAAGCTGCTTATGTGAATACCATAGCAAAGTGTTTTGCTGGTTGCATAACTAGTAGTGTTTGAAAGTTTGCCTTAATCGTGAAGAAGCTGCTTATGTAACCACCATAGTACGCAAGTCCTTTGCTGGTTGCATAACTAGTAGTGAATAAAAGTTTGCCTAAACGTGGAAGACAACAAACACCACGGGAAAATTATGCCCCAAGGAGAGCGTATTAGTAAATATTTGCATTTAAATGAAATTATTTTGTTGAAGCGTATATTATACAGGGTTAGTTTAAAGTATGGAAACATCTGAATATATCACAAACGGAAAATGAAAAAAAGAAGATTTTAACGCATGTTGCAAGGTTGCCATAGCAGTATATTTTCACGTTGGTCCTGAAAAGCGTAGGGTCTGCAATTAATTTTCTGAATCCTTTCGACAGATTCTTTTTACCGTTTTCCGTTTGTGAGATATTCAGATGTTTCCATACTTTAAACTACCCTGTATAACAATGCATACTTGTAATGTTTGTTGCCTTCCTTCTAGGAAAAATCTACATTGTTTACCTGCAAAATTCCTACGGGTTCATTATTTTTATATAAAACAGCACATTGAGGATCTTCTGTATCCATTTCTGCTCTTTTTGATAAAAAGTGATGCTTAGTACCAAATTTATTTTTGTGTTTGTGTCGATAACTTTCACGCAAATGCGAAGGAATATCTTTAAATTCCAACAGCGAATCTCTTTGTTCTTCTGAATCGCTAAAATTAAAACATTGAAATATTAAAATGAAAAAATTCCGAAAAAATTATCCTCTACAGGCTTTGATCCCTTAGTCAATTTGGTTTAGAGAAATATATCGAATGGGTCAAATTGGATGAAGACCCAAGAAGCCGGAGGGACAAATGGTATGGATAATGAATAATTTCCCATAAAAAAGTATCAATTTTTACTTTATTGTCAACATTTGATCAAAGTACAATATTAAACTTAACATACCTGTCTTTTGCAGTTTCACTCAACTCATCTAATTTGTCACTAACGCTCCAGCTTGTAAATAATATTATAAATATTACAGTAGTAAAATTTACCATCGTAGAGTGAATGTAAAATAATTTAAGTGTAAAATTTTATATAAAAATGATAAATGTTTACTTTAATAAGGCTGTCAAATGTATAACAATGACATATTCATTTTGACTTCAGACAAAACTATTTCTAGGTTACGTCATAAATCATGGAGCAGTCGGAAGTTTACGAAAATTCAGTTAGGCATGCGCCTGTGTCATCTATAGTAACTCTATGGTTCCGTTGGAGCCATGCAACTCCTATAAGTGTTGAGATTTTTTTAACTACATCGATATAACTTTCGATCGTTAAACAGACTAGATGAATAGGACAAGTCCACCAACTGACATGTTGACACTAATGACAGTAGTTAGGTCACGAAAACATATCGAACCCTAATCATTTTCTGTAGCTGTAATAAAGAGCCAATATCGCTCAAAGATCAATGTGGAGCAAGAAATGAGAGTACCGGTGTCAAGCCTTATCCCACGCTTTGAACAAATGTGTGGAGATCGCCAACCTCACACCCCCTTTTGTACACATGTAGTGGTTCAACGAAAATGAATAAAAATTAATTAATTTACAGATTTGATTCAATAACCTAACGAATCAATCACGAACTTAAAATTCCTTATCTCTATCTCTATCTCTATCTCTATCTCTATCTCTATCTCTATCTCTATCTCTATCTCTATCTCTATCTCTATCTCTATCTCTATCTCTATCTCTATCTCTATCTCTATCTCTATCTCTATCTCTATCTCTATCTCTATCTCTATCTCTATCTCTATCTCTATCTCTATCTCTATCTCTATCTCTATCTCTATCTCTATCTCTATCTCTATCTCTATCTCTATCTCTATCTCTATCTCTATCTCTATCTCTATCTCTATCTCTATCTCTATCTCTATCTCTATCTCTATCTCTATCTCTATCTCTATCTCTATCTCTATCTCTATCTCTATCTCTATCTCTATCTCTATCTCTATCTCTATCTCTATCTCTATCTCTATCTCTATCTCTATCTCTATCTCTATCTCTATCTCTATCTCTATCTCTATCTCTATCTCTATCTCTATCTTTACCTCTGCCTCTATCTCTATAAATACCAAACGAATTTTGAGTTTCGTTTTCTCTGTTTCTATAACGTATTGAAATTTTTCTTTCTCGAAAAATGTGATTTATAAAAGCCTATCCTTTTATAATTCGAAACGGAAGTTAAAATCAATTTCTCAACAATAAATCTTGAAAAAGCGGAAACAAATTTTTAGTAAGCGTTAAAATACTTATTTGTGTATTTAGAGCGTAAAGTAACAGATTGCCGCTTGAGAAAGAATGTTGCCGCGCGAAGCGGAGCGGAGCGCGATGATCTTTCGAAAGCGGCAATTTTACTTTACGCTCGAAAAACACACATAATTTTTTCTACAGTCGCCCTTTTAATAATTAAAACAGTTTTTTATATCATCTTAGGTTATAATAGGAGTGCTAGAATAATCGTCATTTTCGCTATTCATCATGATTAACCTTAAAAAGATCTACTGACTAGGGATGTTAAAAAATAATCGATTTTTATATAAATCGGTTATTATTTTCTTATAATCGATTTATGGTTATCGATTTTTATAGTAATATTAATCGATGTTTAGTAGATCGATTTTATAAATTACGTGTTTAAATCGATTTTCGGAAATTTTGACAATTATTGACCATTTCTCAAAATTTTGACAATTTTTCAAAATTTTAACAATTATTGACCATTTTTGACAATTATTGAGTGTTTTTCAAAATTATTGAACATTTTCCCAAATTTTTGATCATTTTTCAAAATGATGACAATTTCTAACCATTTTTGACAGTTTTTGACAATAATTGTCCATTTTTAACAGTTTTTAATAATAATAGACAATTTTTAACCATTTTTGATAATTTTTGACAATTATGGACCATTTTTCCAAATTTTTGACCATTTTCAACCATTATTGACCATATTTCAAAAATTTTGATAATTTTTCAAAAACTAACAATTTTTGACAATTATCAACTATGTTTTAAAATTTTGACAATTTTTAACAATAATTGTCCATTTTTGACAGTTTTTGACAATTTTTGACCATTTTTGACCATTTTTAAAAAATTTTAGGCCATTTTTCAAAATTATTGACCATTTTTGATAGTTATTGACAAATGTTGAGAATCATGGACCATTTTTCCAAATTTTTGACCATTATTGACAATTGTTGATCATATTTCAAATTTTTTGACAATTTTTAACAATAATTGACCATTTTTGCCAATTTTGAAATTCTTTTTAAAGTTTTTGACAATTATCGACCATTTTTGACAATTTTTGAAAATTTTTGACCATTTTTAAATTTTTTTGACAATTATCGACCATTTTTCAAAATTTTAACAATTATTGACCATTTTTGACAATTATTGACTGTTTTTCAAAATTATTGACCATTTTTCCAAATTTTTGATCATTTTTCAAAATGATGACAATTTCTAACCATTTTTGATAGTTTTTGACCATTTTTCGAAGTTATTGACCATTTTTGATAATTTTTGACAATTATGGACCATTTTTCCAAATTTTTGACCATTTTTAACCATTATTGACCATATTTCAAAAATTTTGATAATTTTTCAAAAACCTTAACAATTTTCGATAATTATCAACTATGTTTTAAAATTTTGACAATTTTTAACAATAATTGACCATTTTTGACAGTTTTTGACAATTTTTGACAATTTTTGACTATTTTCCAATTTTTTTTTCAAGTTTTTGACAATTATCGTCCATTTTTGAAAAATTTTTAACCATTTTTGATAGTTTTTGACCATTTTTAAAAAATTTTAGACCATTTTCCAAAATTATTGACCGATTTTGATAGTTATTGACAATTGTTGAGAATTATGGACCATTTTCCCAAATTTTTGACAATTGTTGACCATATTTCAAAATTTTTGGCAATTTTTAACAATAATTGATCATTTTTGACAATTTTTGAAATTTTTTTTAAAGTTTTTGACAATTATCGACCATTTTTGACAATTAATGACTATTTTTGACAATTTTGAAATTTTTTTGACAATTATCGACCATTTTTCAAAATTTTAACAATTATTGACAATTTGGACAGTTTTTGACAATTTTTTACCATTTTTGATAGTTTTTAAAAATTATTGACCATTTTTTACCATTTTTCAAATTTTTTTAAATGTTTTTGACAATTATCGACCATTTTTGACAATTTTTTACAATTATTAACAGTTTTTGACAAAAATTGTCCATTTTTAACGGTTTTTGACAATTATTGACCATTTTTGACCATTTTTGACAATTATTGACCATTTTTGACCATTTTTCAAAATTTTAGACCATTTTTCAAAATTTTAGACCATTTTTTAAAATTATTGACCATTTTTGATAGTTATTGACAATTGTCGACCATTTTTCCAAATTTTTGAACATTATTGACAATTGTTGACCATATTTCAAAATTTTTGACAGTTTTTAACAATAATTCACCATTTTTGAATTTTCTTTTTAAAGTTTTTGACTATTATCGTCCGTTTTTGACAATTATTGACCATTTTTGACAATTTTTGAAAATTTTTGAAAATTTTTGACCATTTTTAAATTTTTTGACAATTATCGACCATTTTTCAAAATTTTAACAATTATTGACAATTTTTGACAGTTTTTGACAATTTTTTACCATTTTTGATAGTTTTTAACAACTATTTTTCAACCATTTTTCAAAAAATTTTTAAGTTTTTGACAATTATCGACCTTTTTTGACCATTATTGACCACTTTTAACAATTTTTGAAAAATTTTGACCATTTTTCAATTTTTTTTTGAAAATTTTTGACAATTATCGACCATTTTTCAAAATTTTAACAATTATGGACAATTTTCGGCAGTTTTTGACAATTTTTTACTTTTATTGACCATTTTTTACAATTTTTTACAATTACTGACCATTTTTGACAGTTTTTGACAAAAATTGTCCATTTTTAATGGTTTTTGACAATTTATGACAATTATTGACCATTTTTGACCATATTTCAAAATTTTTGACAATTTTCATATAATTTTATTTGATTTTTAATCTGATAAATTGTTAATGAATGAATCTCTTAGGTTAATTATCGGAATATGAAAAGCATGTACGTTTTAAAACAATACAAAAAAAATCGATTTTTTTCTCACATCCCTACTACTGACTTGTTCAGACTTGTCAGAATTCGAATCAGTATATCAGTCAATAGTCGAAGTAAGAGGGAAGAACACACGCAAGCGCTTGCCAATAGGAAGTCAGGTCAGAAGTCAGAAGAGCGGTTCCATAAATATTCACCAATTGGGTTAATTCGGAGGGCGTGGTTTGATTAAATAAGCGAGCGAAAAAGATTCCTTTTTTGCTCTAGAGCGTAAAGTAACAATCCTCGGCATTTGTCGACTTTATGATTTCATTTTAATATAGTAATTAGTCATTTTACGCGCGGCTGTAGAAAAAAATATTTACATAAAATTTTGCTTACATGGTCTTTTAAACTATAACTCTTACTTTGTCGATTGCAACAAACCGCATCTCAAAATTATTAATGTTAATAAAATGAACAGCGATTGAAAAAAATATATTTAAGAATAAAGTCTGAGTGCGCGGTCGCCATTTTAAATTTCCAAAATTTGAAAACTCCAGCATTTTTGGAAACATTTCCTTTATATTTTCTCATATTATCATCTTGATTTTCTTGTTTTCATTATACGTGCCGCTTAAATAATCAAAATTTTCATTGTATAACAATTTTTGAAAAATCTTTTTTTTTCGAATCTACTTTTATCATGTTAGGGCACAAGATTTCCTACAATTTGAGCAAAACTGGAAGAAATATCCTAAAAGACTCCAATTTCGAATTCTCTTCGTTGTGCTTGCAAGCTGCGTCGCAAGCTCCACAGAAATGTATTCGAGAATTTAGGAAAATAATTAGGGGTCGATATGTTTTATATTTAAACTTATTTGATAATAAAAAATCTCCTAAGGTTGATTTAGAATGTTTGAGTGAGTGTAAATAATAAAATTTACCTATAAAACAAAATTTAATGGCTAGGGCAGGTACAACTCTGCGTAGACTCGACCGCCTGCTGATAACTCAAGTGCTGGGTGATTTATGATCTTCTTAGATCTCGGTTCGTACTTTACGCAACTACTCATTCAATTCCCGCAACTAGAGACAAAACGAAAACAGGAGCAGTTTCTTTTTTAGCTGATAATGAGTTTATCTGTTACTTTATCGACGCACTGTATATATGAAAATATTAACAAAATTTAAATAAATCACTTTTGATGAATTTATCTAAATCATATCAACTAATCTCAATTTGAAGTATAAAATCCAAAAAAGACAAATTTAATTTCAGATTCGTCGCAAACATGAAAGTGATTTTAGTATTATTTTTGGTATTCTTCTTAGGAAGAACTGAAGCTACAAAGGATAGCGTTAAAATTGAGCTTAAACAGGATGTAAGTGACCTTAAATTCGATGTCCTTCCAGGAGATCTTATAAAGAAGCTGCAATCAATATTAACCACCAATATTGTGAGGTTTGTAATTTTCTTTACTTTAAAATTGTGCAAATTAAAAATTTTCAATTTTTATTTTAGCAATTCTGAAATTAACGTAATATTGAATGATTATGCTGATAAAATATTTGAAAATATACAACAACTGATTAGAAATAATAATATGACTATAATCGATATTCCAGATGCCCATTTAAAAGTAAGTAATTTCCAAAATAATAAAAAAACGAACAATAAGCGAGCTCGTGTTGCTTGGTCCTGAAAATACGTTTAAGACTATCACAATGTTTTAGTTTCCATTTACCCCTTGTATACAGAGTGAGTTTTAAGTATGGAACGCCTCAATTATCTCGAAACCTGTAGGTATATTTTTTGCCTTTTGAAATCCGGAAAGGGGAAAGATCTGCCAACTGATTGATGTGGGTTATTAAAGGCTTATCATTAGTTTACAGATTAATTTATTAATCGAATTAACAATAATTATATGCAGACACAACAACTACAATCTACTACTGACTGACAGTGACAAGCTACGACATACATGACATATATGGTTTCCTAATTTTACTTAACACCAACAATGTAAATACCACCATAATATCGGCCATATCACAAGATCCTTGCACACCAAAATCTATAAAAATCGTACAATCCGCTTACGAGATAATTGAAACGTTCCATACTTAAAACTCACTGTGTAGGTATAATAAAAAAAACATGAATTTTTACTTGGATCTTTTGTAACTGAGAAAATTTAGCATCGGCAAATATTTGTTGTATCTGAAGTTGTATTAAATAAATTTACATTATCTAAAATATTCTAATAACTTTTGCGTACTTCAATTTGATAATATTTTTTATCGACCAGACTTTATTGTTTTTTAAGAATTTTATCTTGAAAAGATATCTCAAATATTTCATTTCAACGACTTAGCTACTTTAAATTTCAAGCACTTAAATGTTCAAGAGCGTTATTTCCTTTACGAACCGCTAAAAAAAATTCTCTCCTTCAACATTTTCATCAATTTGATTTAAACGAAGTTTATGACCAAAGGAAAAAAATACTCCTCCCTCCTCCAGCCACTGCTTTCGTACATTTTGTGGTCGGTCTACAACTTTGTAATGTTTTACCACATTTAAAAATCACTCTGTATCAAGAAACTACTTTTTTTTCAAATCACCTTTTCTCAATACATCAATTTGGGACAACCTGTACATACAAGATTAATTATTTCAATCTAAAATATAGCATGGTATTATTTTTAAAATTGTGATGACAGATAACTATCAACTGACATCTGACAATGCAATGACAACCGATAATACATTGACAAATGACACGATGCGTCAAACGTCACTTAAAAAAAACAGCGTTGTCAGATTTTGAAAATAACGTTAAAATTTACCGAAAAAACACTTTCGGCTATTTAAAAACGATAAACAATTTTTTTTTCAGTTTGAGCCCGCAGGACATCTCGACATGTGGAATGGAACATTGCAAGATATCGATACAATTGCTAGAAGAGAAGATGTTATCCTTTCGTACGATTCGTCGACTAAAAAATTATCCCTAGTCCTTCCAATCAAATTTGACGACATTAAGGTTAGTATACAGTACAAAGAAGGTCACATGGAAATTCAACATTAGCCATAAGCGAAAATACTAAAGAGAAACAATATTTGGTAGGGATACGAGTATACAAACGCTTGGTTTAAAAAGAGAACATAACATGCGAGAATTAATTGAGAATTAGAAATATTAGGTTATGTTCGTTATGTACGGCTCGTTATAGTCTATTGTGGCTCAGAAAGATTAAGATGGTTGCCAGATATTAGTATAAAGGAAGTTGATGCATAAAAGTACATCAAACTAGAACTTTAGATTATTTATCTCTCTATCTAACAACTAGGAGCGTATAAATGACAGGCGATAGAAGCTGCCACTCACTTCTGCCCTAACGGCGGTGTTATACTCGTATCCCTACCAACTACACTTGTTTCTTTCTAACAATATTTTTGTAATTTACAGTTCTCTTACGATCACTATCATGCAAAAGTCCTTTTGCTCAGTATTTATGGAGCAGTTCATGGTTCTGTTAAAAATATTAAAGTCAACGCAGAGCTAAGTTTTGATTTAAACACATACAATGCTAGTCTCGATCACTACGACATGAAAAATTCTGGGTAAGTTCATCGTTAACTTTTTTTAACCAGAAGGATATTAAAAGTACCGACCGATTTTAGGAAGGTGTCTGTCAAATTTACCGGAAATGAAATGGTGGATTGGTTATTGAACGCCATGACGGCCGTTGTAGACACTTTCTTGGGACAAGTAATTGTCAATGTTTTGGCTAAATTGATTAGGGAAACTTTGCGAGATGTCTGCGAAAAAATCAACGAAGATATCGCTAATATACTCAATCATTGAGAAACGACAAAAGTTATTTAATTTGAAAAAATAAATTAAAATTTCTTTTCAATTTGCCTTTTATTTAAACCCAACTTTCGTTGGCCGAGTGTCATTATTCACTTTGACAGCTATACGCTACGACATCTCGCGGAAGCTACGTATTCTGAAATGACGTGAGTATATAGAAATTTTCCTGACTCAGACTTAGCATTTCTCTATTCTATGAACGCCAAAAAATGTTACAATAAATAGAGACTTTTAGCTTGTCTTAAATTTCTCACGTATCCGTATCCGTAACGAACTGCGCATGTGTAGACCCGTTACGTCTCAGCCGATACGATGCGTTGAGCGTATTGTTACGTCCCCTACTCCGTATACGTAAACGTATCCGTATCCCGACCAAAATCAGTATTCTGTGCTATTTTACAGGTCTTCTTTTTCTTTGATATTGGCTTTGTTAAATTATAACCCAATATATTTTGGTCATGCGAAATATGCATAAAAAATAGGTCGTCCAAATCATCTTCGTCCTCGTCTAGCAGCAATGGACTATTTAATATCGCCCCCATATTACGTTTTTACAAAAATATAAAAAGAAAACTAAAAAAGTTTTGAGGTTATACAATTAAAAACAGAACGAAACGATACGTTTTCTGCTAAAAAGGTTTTATTGACAATTTCTTTACGTCAACGTAACTCCAATACGGATGCGGATACGTGTAAAAACTTATGACAAGCTAAAAGTGTCTATTGACAGAGCTGGGAAAAAGGCGTAGCTAATCTCGAACTCAAACCATAAAAGTAACTAAATTTAGTCTAATAAATTAATATTCCTTCCTTATTTGCCTTTTATTTAATTCAGTCTTTGTTAACCAAATGTCATTATTAACTTTGACAGTTAAACGCTACATCTCGCGGAATCTATGAATCAATACTGCGAAGCAAAGTACTCTGACTCAGATCCAGCATTTCATCTTTCCATTTATATGAAAAATCAGACGTGGCGCCAACAAACATGACGATTGACATAATGACAGCGCGCGAAAAGTAGAGGGCGTCAGTTTAAATCCAATTCCAAAAACATCTGACTGCAGAACAATAACAGCCAATCATAAGCCTTGCAAACACTTTCAGTTCATGGTGTTTTATTAGTTGCTAGCTCATTTGACAGTATATTAGGTAAGTGAGGTTAGGAAACAGAAATGATATGATAGAAAACCACAAGTAGAAGTGAATTACAGTTTTATTCCAAACATTTATACCTCGACAAGGACTCCTCCAGGGCTCCCCATTATCCAATTTGCTCTATCTGTGTTATGATTTAGCACCAGAACATTTAAATTAGTAAACACACATATTGCAGTATGTAGATGACATCGCTTTGATCAGTCATAATAATCTTAAAATAGCAGTGAATGAGCTACAAAAACTTATAACAGAATACTGAAATGGTTTAACAGATAGAGGATGAAGTCCAAAGCCTTGATTGATTGATTAGTTCGGCACCACCAGTCAGAGGCTTCGAATCATCGGCACCTCAGCCTTTTTGTGCTCTTGGTTATACCTTTTATGTGAAGAGACCAGTAGCCCTTATCAGGCTCAACAGTCTTTTCACTAGGCCCTTCTTGGAGAAATCCTATAGTCCTAGGAGTCTTTATCTCCAATGAGACAGTGCTTCACATTCACATCCTCTTCCATGCACAAACGACAGATAGGTTCCTCCCTATAAATGCCAATTGTATGCATGTGCTTCCTTATGGTAGACCGGTGAGTAATCCCGTCACTTTCTTCATCTGGCCTCAGCTGAGGTTTAATATTTCGTTAGTCAGATAGACAAGCCTCTGAAGTTTTGAAAGCTCCAGTTCGGCGGCTTTCCTCTCTGATATGTTTTTGGCCACCAAACTAAGGCGAAGGCACCACAGTTGTGTTCAGCCAATGAACGATCCGTGGATTTAGTCCCCATGTGTTCCTATTGGTGGCAATTAGGGACATTTTCCCTTTATTGGTTTTGTCATGTAGGTGTGAGTTCAAGGTTAGTTTTGCGTCTAGAATTATGCCCAGATATTTGACCTCCTGGCTAAGACACATGTGCACGTTGAAGAGGCTTGGCAGTTTTAGTCTCTCAAGCTTCCTTTTTCTAGTGAAGGGAATGAGCGCAGTTTTTGTAGGGTTCACCCTTAGGCATTCCCTCCTACACCAAATCTCCACCATTTCCAGAGCTTGTTGCATCAGCTCCGATATAGCATTTGGGTATTTCCCCAGTACAATTATTGTCAGATTATCTGCATACCCCTGGGTGTATATCCCCTTCCTGTTCAATTCCTCCAGGAGTTCGTCTATGACAAAGACCCACAGCTAAGGTGATAGGACTCCTACCTGTGGGCCTCCAAAGCCTTAAATCTCGATGCATAACCTTCAATCTGTTTAATAACAATAAAAAATACAATATATTTTTAATGAATAGGCAAAATGAGTAATGACATCAGTTCATGCACAGGTTTTCAATATAAAATATATTTAAATAATTCCTAACTCTGATTTTCTTAAATTAAATTCAAGTCTTCGTTTTAAATAAGCTGCACTACCAACCACTATTGCAATAATTTTTAGCAACGTTTTTAATTTTTAACAATTTTAATATTTCTAGTTCTTATTTTCAGTTTTTGTCATAAGTAATGTTTACTATTTGATTACTGAGATTTATAAAAACTAAGGTTACTGTTTTTAGATGGTATAGAATAGACCAATCCATAACACTTGACTGTAACAGGTCGGCCATATTGTGCTGTAGGGCAACCGAATCGATTAGTTGGAGTTGAACCTTGTGTATTTGCGTTTTATGAAGAAAATTTACTGAGATAGGTACACTTACTAACCTTAGAACACACACTCCAAGTTTTAAGTTATGATTCACTGAGGGGGCCGCGTTTTAAAGAAGTAATCCAAGCATCGCGGCGTAGATCAGAGAGATTAACTAAATACTCACCTCGTTTCGTTAAAACAACTAAAAATCGAAAAAAAGATACATCACTCTTTCTCCCCGCATTCCACACTTAACAACAGTACAGATTAGATACTTTCAATAACTAATTGTTAATTAATGTCTAACTGAGTGCCCTCCAGCACAATATGGCGGACCTGCCAGTGACGTCATTCTGGAATGGTCTATTGGATTTGCAAACTGCTTAGATAGACAATTATAAGGAGAGGTTTCGTCAATTTTTCCGTACGAGTTCGATCTCCTTATCTAGTCTCCATGGTACAAATTATCGATCAAACAAAATGGAAACAATCAAACAGCTTCCGGAAGAGTTTTCTTTAGAATTAATAATTGTTGTCATACAAGAATTAGTAGATCTACTGTCAATATTGAAAATAATCAACAACTGGGCTGATGCGGAGCACGATGATTTTAGATTTATTTCATTGGAGGAAAGATTTAGTGAAACTGTTATCGACAATCAAGCTCCTGTGAAGAATTTACGAACAGAAAATTTTAATTGCATTGCATTGATAGCCAGTAGACTTTTAGAAGAACTAAAAAATGAAAAAAGTTACGACAAGTTTTCCGAAATTGTAAGTACACTAAAAAAAATGAAATCTGATGAAGAAAATTTACTTAGAGAAGCGAAAAAAAAGGAGAATGTTGTCAAACAACTTAAAACTGTAGTGGATAACGAACAAATGGTTTTCATCGAAAGCATTATTAAAAGTATGGCTGATATTGGTGTAATTAAAGACCAAATCGAAGTAGGTTAACTTTTTTTTGGTATTTAAATTGTTCTGTACTTATTTGATTTTCACATTTTAGAATTTTCAAATCGAAAGCGAAATCAAATTAAACTATGTCAAGGATTTGCAAAAATCTAAGTTTGAAATGAAGGATATAAAATTAACCAATATTATAAAAGAAGAAATTGATAGAATTCAATCAACAAAAACAAAAATTGAACAAGACATTCGTGTTAATAAAGAAATTGAAACTGCCATGGATGAAATGATCAAGGTACATTTTTATCATTGCTATATAACGGTATATCTTGGTGAACATTATACCCTCTCATCCTCCTTCCTGTTGTATGTATGTATATATATTAGAGTGACATACACTGAGACCTAAAAGATCTATTGTGCCCCCTTACTTCTACTTAGTTCCTGAGGAGAGTCTCAGAGACTAGTAGCTCCTTTAGTCCTATTTCCGGAGGAATTTTAGGATATCTGCAGGCTTTAACTTAGGTAAGTGTCCCTCTTCTATCCAGTAGTCTCCTAGGTCTGATTTGCTGTGCATACAATTCGCAAGTATGTGGATGGAGGTTTCTTCTTCCATGCCACAGAATCTACATTCTTCTTCCTCCACTATTTTAAGCTTTTTCAGGTGCCTATTCAGGCGACAATGTCCCGTTAGGATCCCTGTTAAAATTATCAGTGCAATCTAAGCCGGTTGTAGTCACCCAGGAGAATCTTTGATTGTCCAAGTCCCACTAGATCTTTCCAATGGTCAGATCTTCTCTTTTTTCGGCTTTGTCTATTTCTTCCAATATTACATTGGTTCCGGCCCCCAAAAGGGTGTTTCAGTCCCCCTCTTTGCTAGTTCATTTCCTTCTAATCCAGTGAGTCCTGGAATCCACAGTAAGGTGGCTATATTATTCTCGCCTAGTTCATTGAGTTTGCCTAGGCACCTCCTTCCCGTTATTCCAGGGACGGTCTATAAACATGTTTGATGAATTTTCACAGGAATTGGAAGGTAAAGTGGAAGAATGGAAGATGAAATACAACGAAAAGTTGAGGGAAATGAATGGAAAATTGGATGTTTTACATGGAAAGCATAACAAACAATTAGAAATCATTGCGAATTTCAAGGAATTGGTATGTAGCTGTTATGACGTTTTTTATTTTATTGTTTGAATATTTTTAGTTTTCGAAACGTCAGAAAGAGATAGACGACTATAAACAGTATAAAATCGAACAAGAAATATTAAGAAAAGAAAAAGAAAAGAGAAATAAGGCTGCTACGAAGATACAGGCTTGGTGGCGTGGTACGATGGTTAGGAAAGGTTTTGGGAAATTTCGGAAAAAGAAGGAAAAGAAAGGGAAAAAGAAAAGTACGGAGAAAAAGGAAAAGAAGTAGAAAATATAGTTTTATTATTGATTGGTTGGTTCGGCACCACCAGTCAGAAGCTTAAAGACCTGGGCACCTAGCCTTTAGGCTTTTTGTGCTCTTGGTTATACCGTTTATGTGGAGAGACCAGTAGCCTTTATTAGTCTCAACAGTATTTTCACTAGGTTCTTCTTGGAGAAATCCTCCCTTGGATACTCTAGTCTTAGGAGTCTATATCTCCAATGAGACAGTGCTTCACATTCGAAGAAAATGTGAGAGGCTGTTTCCTTCTCTTCCATGTACAACTGACAGATAGGTTCCTCCCTATATATGCCAATTGTATGCATGTGCTTCCTTAGAGTACAGTGACCGGTGAGTCACCCCGTCACTTTCCTTATCTGGCCCCTGCTGAGGCTTGATATTTCGTTAGTCAGCGACTCCGAGGGTTTTTCGGCCAGAAGTTTGCTGTGTTCCTGTTTTGGCACGTGTCTTCAGTACGTCTGATGTTTAGTTTGGATCCACCGAGATGTACAACCACGTGCAGCAGATTTTGATATTCCAAATTCTGGTTCAGGATCAGTGAATGCAGTTTCAGACCCTAGCTTTGATAGGATGTCTGCCTTTTCATTGCCTACAATACCTTTGTGCCCCGGGACCCACTTAAGAGTTACTCTATTATGGTTTTCCAGGGTTAAAAGTTTTTGTAGGCAGTCCCAGACCAGTCTAGATCTGATCTGGGGACATGCTATAGATTTCAGTGCTACCTGACTATCTGAGAGTATGAGGATCTTTTGGCCTCTATATCCCCTTTCCATGTTCATTTGCAAACACTTGTCGATAGCGTAGATTTCTGCCTGGAATACAGATGCAAACTTCTCCAACGATGCGTGGACATTGCACCTGGATCTGGCACCATTGACTCCAGCTCCTGTTCCTATGTCAGTTTTAGATTCTTCTGTGTACCACACCAACGTTCCTTCCTGACTGCATGCTTCCAACCCATCCCAGTTTAGCTGGATATGGTATGGTTGGTTGTCGTTTATTGTAGCCAACATTTTATCAGTTCTCATTTCAAGAATGACTATGGGAGTTGGTTCCTTCGTGCCAATTTCCATTGCATTCCTGCCTGTATGCAGCCATTCTCGCTTGAGAATAGCTTCCTTTGCCGCAGTCGGGCTGCTTCTTATTGCACCGGTTGAGCTCAGACAGGCAAGCCTCTGAAGTTTTGATAGCTCCAGTTCGGCTTTCCTCTGATCTGATCCATTAGAGTCATTTTCCTTTTATTGGTTTTGTCATGTAGGAGTGAATTCCAGGTTAGTTTTGCATCCAGGATTATGCCCAGATACTTGACCTCCTGGGTAAGAACAGCTGCACGTTGAAGAGGCTTGGCAGTTTATTTAGTCTCTCAAGCTTCCTTTTTCTAGTAAAGGAAATGAGCGTGGTTTTAGTATTTTAGTTTTATTAACAATTGGGTGAAAAATTTCCCAAAAAATAACACCAGAAATGTCAAAATAATATTTTAGAAAAAATGCTTTTTTGTTCCAGCTTAATTACACTCTGTATATAAAATATTGTTACTATGCACTAATAAAATGATAAATATTAACAAAAGTCCTCTTTTTATCGAATTCAAAGGAAATTACTTTTTTTACATACAGGGTCTGTGATTACTTTGCCTAAATACACACTTTTCTTTATTTTCTTGAAAATGTTTGAGATTTCAAAAAATCTCAGTTTTTGAACAATCTAGATTCAATATTAAAGAAAAGTGTAACAATTTATAGATAGAATTCCATAAGCCAGAGTTTAATAATGGAGACAAATAACGAGTAAATCAAAATTAAACTTTTTTTGAATCAATAAAATGTCTACGTAATCGATTATTGTATTATTTTGTACAAAAATATGATTTTTGTGTATATCGATGTATCTTCTCTAAAAAATATTTCAAATAGCAATTAAATTTATAAGTTAATTATTAATAAGATAATCTCTACAGTAAGGAATTGATACTACATGAAGATTTGTATGCTGACATAATTTTAAGTTATTTAAAGAAGTTAGAGATACATATTTCTTACGTTTAAGATCATTTGATCCCGCTAATATGACAACAGAATCATTCGAAGTAAAATCTTTGGTTAATGTTAATAAATTTTCACTAACATCAGCGTAACATATAAAAAAGAGGCACAATTTAGAGAGAGAATTCCATAACTCAAAGTTTAACAGACTCTCTTATAGAACGAGTAAATCAATATTAAACTATTTTTGAACCATTAAAATGTCTATGTAATCGATGCTTGTATTATTTTGTACAAAAATATTATTTTTGTTTTAAAAAATTCAACAACTCGAGCTGGGAAAAAGGAGACGAAAGGGAAGTTCAGAAACAAAGGAAAAAGTAGAGAATATAGTTTTATCAACTAACGGGTAAAAAATAAACAAGTTTTCCGAAAAATTTCACCAGAAAACTAAAAATAATGTTTTGCAAAAAAACTATTTTTTCTTCCAACTAAATTACACTCACTAAAGAAAAATAAAATCAAAATTGTTGCTCTGCACTGATAAAAAGGTAAATATTTACAAAACCTACCCATTGATCAATTTCAAACAAAATAACGTTTTTTTTGGTCATTCGTTACTTTGCCTAAATACGCACTTTTCCTTATTTTCCTGAAAATGTTTGTGATTCAAAGTTGATTCAAAAATACCTTATTGTTTAAATAATATAATTTTAATAACATAAAAAGAGGAACAGTTTATTGATAGAATTTTGGACCAAATAATGTTTACCTAACTGATTCTTGTAATACTTAGTATAAAAATATGATTTTTATTCTAAAAAATCCACAAAATCCTTCAATTAAATCTAATATTCAAGACCCATAAACAAATTCTATCAAAATAGTAACTATCTCCCCTAATAATAACAATTTCTGTTACTTTCAATAAAACAAATTCACTATTTTTCGCACAAATCTTCACAGTTCTTTAAAACCTCATCAAAACCAGAATGTTTATGAATCATAAAGTAACCTTGCACTTGAGCAGGGCTAATATTCTTATTAAATTGGGCTAGTTTTTCTGCGAATACTTTTGCTTGAGACGGAGCTTCAACACCGTTGTAAAATCTAAGGAACATTTTTTCAATTTGAGAATTGGAACACCAACCAATATGTTCTTGGATATCAACTCGACCTGGTCTTATCAAAGCTGGATCTAGCCTAAAAACAACAAAAATATCTAATGGAGACGAGTTTAATTTATAACTGAACCCTAATATCATAAATTCATATAAAGGGTATCAAATTATAACTTTTAGACTAATATCACTAGTTATACTATAACGAAACAAAAAAAAGATTCAATTTACTCA
Organism: Lochmaea crataegi; assembly: GCA_947563755.1. Classification (NCBI taxonomy): domain Eukaryota; kingdom Metazoa; phylum Arthropoda; class Insecta; order Coleoptera; family Chrysomelidae; genus Lochmaea; species Lochmaea crataegi. Next base: position 48,611,275 of record OX387426.1, on the reverse strand, counting down.
CCTTTCTCTATAATTCGTTGTCATAAACACAATCCTTGCTTCCGTGCTGGCTACTCCATCTAAACAATTCAATAGTCCACTAAAAGTGATCCTATTTAAACCTTCGTAAGCTGCTTTTTGACGAGGTGTATCTTCTCTCGATATAAATGCGGCATCAATATCTTCTAGTAATATTATACTTTGTTGCGGTGCAACACTAAGAAGATGGTTGAGTCTATCATCTGATAAACTTCTTTCAGAAAGGTTTAATATACAAATTGAAAAGCCTAATTCACCCGCTAAAGCTGTAATGTAAGAGGATTTACCACATCCAGGAGGTCCGTAAAGAAGATAGCCTAAAAGTTGATGGAAATTGTAAACATTTTTTTGTAAGAGGTTTGAAAACTTACCTCGTCTGTATGGAATTCCTCTATCTATATACCATGCAGGATTTGAAATAAATTCTTGGCAGTCACTAAGGATTCTCTCACTTATTCCTTCATCTAGGATAACAGAAGAAATCGGTCGCTTTCTTCTAGGATGGCCCAAAGGTCTCCATTCGCTTCCCATTGCATTGTACATTATTGTTTTTCCTTCGTGTTTTTCTAAAGCCATCGTTCTTGCTAAAATGTAATTTACACATTTATTCAACAGTTTATATTAATGACTATGATTTACCTTCTTCTAATATTTCAAAAAACATTTGTTTATTTTGTCCTAGCGCAGTAAGTTGTACAGTTTCCCATGGCGTACCACTGTGTAAATCCAAAGCATGCTGTTCTCTAGTCCTTTCTACTCTTATCCAAGTCCGGCCATATCTAAAACCATTTTTTGTGTGAGGTAATGAACATAATAGGTATGAAGTAAATAAATGCAGCATACATATAGAAAATATTAGGTTAATAAGGAAATACCTTATTCTGTTACGAACAAAACTCACTCCCTACCGAAAAAGATGCGTTCCTATACTCGGTATGAAATCATATTTAGTCTTAATGAGCCCACTGTCCTTTTGTTCAAAACTAGTTTCAACACTTAAATGTTGTGTTTGTCTTGCACCTTTTGTGGTCATCCATTGCAATAGCCATTGATATGATTTGTCTCTACACGGAACTTCGAGAGTAATCATGTAATGTCTTCGGAACAACACTAAGGAAGCCTGGAAACCTTTTCTGAATACTGCGGCTGCGGCGCCAACGCCAAAAAGTCCAAAACCAGCTCCGAAATATGGATTATCGGAAAGAGTAGATATGTATTCCATTAGAGGCATGATTTTCACAATACATTCATCAAGTAATTGATAAATATAAAATTAAAAAATGTTAAGTTGTGGGTGACAGAGAATATAACCTAACCTCAATGATTGAGGTTAGGTCGAGAACTATCGATGTTTATGACTATCGAACACAATCGATAGTTTTGAAAAGTTATCGATAGTATTCGATAGTGGTATATGCGCGGAGACACGCCATATCGAAACATGCCCTTGTCTAAGGAAACATGTTTTGATATGAATATGGGATATGAACAAAGGAAGAAAAAAGAAGACGAAATATCTGTTTTCGTGTTTTATCTCTGACTTTGTCATTTCGTGGCATATTTTCTGTTTTAACTTTTTAACCTCTCACCAACCGTCACCTGTCTGTCCTGTCACATGTCACCTCACTTGTTTTTTAATGAAATGAACTTTACTTTTACTGTTATTAAGTTAGCATAACATTACATATAACCTGTAGGTACTCGTAAATTATTTAAAATTACTAGTCTTGCAGACTATCGAAAATAGGTAGGTATAAAAATATCGATAATTATCGATGGTTTAGAAAAAACTATCGATAACTATCGATGGTACGGCTATCGATAGTTCTCGACCTCAATCTGTACGTGCCAACTAGTGATGAGCGATATTTCACGGACTGCTACTTTCTCATTGATACGACCAAATCACAGTCAGTCGCATATCCTATTAACAAATCCGAAGCGGATGTGTTACAGCCAGCGAAAACGAGAATATCTGAATCTATATCGAACATAATAAAATCTCCCTGACCTTCATCTCTCTCATTCGGCGACAAAATTTAATTTCATCCATTAACGTAAGATTATGAAGAGACTTGATGCTCTTTTTACCAGAAACGAGGAACGAGAACGGCAAACGGTATTTTAATATTTTGTTGAGGTATGGTGACGCGGATATCTATTTATGATACCGTGAAAAGGAAAGATATTAATACCGCCAAAAAATATATCGAATCTCGACACGAAATTGCTTGTTACTTTCTTTTAACATGTCTATTCTTTTTTTGGATAGTGAGTGCTGCTGTTCGGAAACATGAAGGAGATTTTCTTATCAATAATTTGTAGGAAAAAAGTTTGGAAACATCGGAAAGTAGAAAATGAGGGACAGGCATTTGAAAACAATTTTTTTATCTTAGTAGGGAAATTTGAGAATACAACAAAATGTGATATACTGATACCGATGGGTATGGATACATTTTTCCCATCGTATATTCAACAGAAAATTAAATGTCACGTTTTAAAATAACTGATATTCAAAAATCACAATATCATTTCACAACGTCATTAAAAAGTCACTTCATCGCTCATCACTAGTGCCAACTGCCAAACAAGATCTGTCTACAGAGAACATGATGTCAGCTTCAACCAATCGCATTAGATCTTACACAAAGCAATGACCAATAACGTACCGCCTAGTTGACAGTATATCTGTCGAAAATTCAAATATTTGAAAATGCCGGTTCAAAAAATCGATATATATTATTGATTTGGTTCGAAAACAAAAACGGTTTTTTAAGTGTAAAAAGTGAGAAATTGTTGATGGTGTTAATGTTTGTAAGTACATTATAAATATTTAAATTTTTTTTATTCTAACGTTGCATTTATAAAAATCACCTTTATGGGTAATGGAAAAAAAATGTTTGCAGAATTAAATGAGTGTTTAAAAGGTTTCTAGGTATATTAAAAACAGTATGTATTGTAGACTTTATTTAATGACTAAATTATTCATCATAAGCTAACTTTATATCAAATAATAGTCGAACAATGCCTACATTCTATAAATAGTTTTTACATAAGATATAATTTTAGTAATCTATTTATGATGCGATTTTCTAAAATACAGCAATGGCGTCGAATATATTATTAATATTCTTATAGTTCCCACAGTAATTGGTAACCAAAATAGATTCAGCATAATGAGAAAACTCATTTCCTAATTAACGTTTTACAATTCGTTGCCAAAGCGTAGCGGTATCTTAAAAATAGAAATTCAAAGTTTCATTAATTCGTATTATTATTAAAACTAATTTCTTTTTTCTGCTTCTTCCCCATTGGGGTGAACTCTTACGAATGATTTACCCAATAACCATCCAGAACTTTAATTTAATAGGTCAAGTCCAAACAGGCGCGGTCCCAGGATTTTCTTGAAGGGGGTGCGCAAAATTTTTAAAAAAATTGCCTTACCTTACTGACAGCTGAAAGTAATGTATTACTGTAATTCTGCAAATATAATAATGTAAATAACACACTAACATACTGATATTGAAGTTTAAGTAACAACGATAAAAATAAAATACTGAACTAAATTATTAAATTTGTATTATTTGTATGTATTTACAAAATGAAATGAAGTTTTCGTTTTTGTTTAGCAAATCTGCCAATAATGCGCTCTACATCTAGATCAATATTTCGGTCTGTATATAAAAGCGCAAGACCATTAAGTCATTTCCAGTCTCTTGAAACTTTTTCACTAATTCTAGAACATACTTCCTACTGACATGTTCATCTTGATATGTTTCATTGAATAACTGAGCATTTTGCACTCTTATTGTTCATAAAATGAAGCGAAATGATATCTACCCTATCCGCAATGGGATAAACCATGGTATTTAATTTTTAAAAACACAATTAAACAAAACTTCGCTTCGATTACAAAAACAACGGAAAGCAAGAAAATAAAATAAGATAAAATAAAATTTAAATATTTTGAGGTGATTCCTACCCCCGCTAGGGGGTGAAGGTAGCGAAGTTAAAAATACCGGAAAAAAGTGTCCCCCTTTGATCAAAAATCGATGCGTTTTTTTAGAACATTGACGTAGTTCCTGATAATGACTATGTTTCGCTTTCGTCCGGTCACCCTGTATATGACTGTTTAATGAAAATAATCATTAAATTAATACAAAACAACCCAAATTATAAATCTAAAATCTATCCAAATAATTGTTTATCCTCAAGGCGACTGTCATTAGTGTTAAGTTGTCAATTGTTTGACATGCCCTATAAGGGAGAAAGTTGAGCTTTTAAGCATGTCTTTTAAGGAGGCCTTTTTTGGGAAAACTTCAGGTAGAATACAAATTATTTTATATTTTTTCGAGAGGGGGAAGGGAATATATATCATGAGTGGCTTTAAATGTTTATTCAAGTTAAACTTGTCGCATTCAAAACACAATACCGGTATTTTAATATTAGGACAAAAAAGATTCGGGATAGTATTCAAAATTTAGGTTATGATATTATTTATCTGCATGCGCAGATGACACGGAATACGTTCCTCTAGTTATCGCCTCCTGGTCTTTTAGATAACCTAACCTAAAATCAATTACTACTTACAAACGCAGGTGTCTGTCTTGTCAGTAAAGTCTTATACAGGGTGTTTAAAAAAAAGTACCTTCTTCCAATAGAAATATTGTTGATATTTAAGGGTACACCATATATATTTTAATCTTATGTGTAAAAAAAAAACTCTTCTTCAAATGAAAAATAAATTATTTGGATCCCTTCTGGTTTAAAAGACACGTGCTCACAGAGGTCGGTGATTATAGGTCCTGATAGTAGATATAGGACCTGAAAAAAAAAAACTAATAAAAGTGTGCTTATGGTTTATTTACCATAAATTGATCGAAGGATTCGAGAAAATAATAAAAATAAGTAAAATTTTGATTTTTTGTTTAACACTTAGACAATTTTCCCACACTAGCAGATTTAGGTAGGTACAATATCTTTAACTACTTACGTGGGAATCCCGCATACAATTTGAAACTGAACCTTTAATATTTCGAAATATCTTTCTTTTCTAAGTACCCCCTCGGACGCGTGCTATACCCACATAATGCCCTTAAAGTCACCCCTTAGGATAATTTTTGACTAATACAGATTCGCACTCGCCCAAAAATTCTCCTGTAGAAAGACATTTTTTATACTAAGCTAAGATTTCTTCGTATGGGAAGTATTTCTCTATAATTGTCGAAATATTTCGCCTGAGGAGTGGTTGTTCCCAAATATAATGTTTGGTAGTCTTTTTACCCAATTCAGGATTTCTGGAATAATCAGGATTATTAAAATTGGTAGTGGGAAGGATAAAAGAATATTTATTGGGTATTTGGTAGTAAGTAGCTCAATTGTTATATCATAGGATACTTTTTTTTTGCTAGCTTCTATACAGGATGTCCCAAAAAAACTGTATTTTAATACTTACACATTTATTGATTTGACATATTTATTGTTAGCTAGTGTTGTACAGGATGTTTTTAAAACAAATGTTTATATCTATCAACTTTACACAATCATAACTGTGTTCTTTCGGAAGAAACATCCTGTATATTTACTTGAAAAAGACATCTTTTAAACTAAGCAGATTTCTTCGTATGACTTGTCTTCTGAGGAAGTATTTCTCTATAATTGTCGAAATATTTCGCCTGAGGAGTGGTTGTTTTCAAATATAATGTTTGGTAGTCTTTTTACCGAATTCAGGATTTCTGGAATAATCAGGATTATTAAAATTGGCAGTGGGAAGGATAAAAGAATATTTATTGGGTATTTGGTAGTAAGTAGCTCAATTGTTATATCATAGGATACTTTTTTTCGCTAGCTTCTATACAGGATGTCCCAAAAAAACTGTATTTTAATACTTACACAGATATTGATTTGCCATATCTATTGTTAGCTAGTGTTGTACAGGACGTTTTTAAAACTAATGATTATATCTATCAACTGTAGACATTAATAACTGTGTTATTTCAGAAGAAACATACTGTATATTTATATAAAGAAGACATTATTTAAACTAAGCGTATTTTGTTGATTCCTCCAGCTTCTGAGGACGTTTATCTCTATATTTGTCGAAATATTTCGCCTGAGGAGTGGTTGCTTCCAAATATCAATGTTTTGTAGTTGCTCTTCCTAGTTCAGCAAGTCTAGGATAATCAGGATTATAAAAAAGTTGATGTTTCAAGTTAAGATAAGAGTGGGAGGGTCTATAGAGAATCTCCCAAAAAGATTGTAGATATCAAAGTGTTTTTTTACGGAAACACCCTGTATTTCAATACATTTTTTAATTGGTCGTTTAAAAATGCATCGATGCAACACAGTGTTTGATTTACCCACTGAAAATTTGTCGAAATTCAAATTTCTCCGAAAATAATCGATATTGAAATCAATACTTTTTAAACAGCAGTTCGAGACATGAACTTTCATATCGATTTTTACCTGATGCTGTACAGGATGTTTTCAAAACTAGTGTTCGTTAAGTTAACTCTAGACATTAATAACTGTACAATTTCAATGGAAAGTCTCCTGTATAAGTATATACAAAAAATAGAGTTTTTTTAAATCTCCATAATAGATTTTAAAATTTAGTCCGTCTCTGTAAGTTCAAGTACAGATCCGACACCCTCTTAAAAAGCTCATAAAGTCATACAATAGCATATGGTGGTTATGGTGGTAGTGGAGTTATTATGTAGTCACTTTATTCCGTATCTAAATTGAAGATCGGTGGATCTGTCGCTATTTTAACAAAGAAAATTTTTACATAATTGAGGGAAAATAATGATACTTATGCTAATTTGATATTTTTGACGTACAAATTTCACTTTTGTGAAGTTCGTTACTAATAGGGGTCGATATTTATGGTAAATAGAAACAAAGTAATCTTTTTTTTTAATATTGGGGTATTTTGGCGGCAAATACGAGGGTGGTGAAAAAAATACGGATTTTTTAGAGGAGGCTGTGAAATATAAATGTTTAGAGTTGCTATGTTACAAACATTAATAATGTCAGTGTCAGATTCACAGTTCAATAGAGATAAAGAATTCTTTATTTATTTGATAATTCAAAGTTGCATAAATTTGACGGTTTCTTTTGCAAGTTTTAAATTTAAAATGAATACCGATAGTACACCGTCAATGTCAAAAAAAGGAAGATATGATGAGTACTATAAACCTGCAATGAGCAGAACCGAGTTGATATCAGTATTAGAGGATTCTAGTGGTGATGGAGTGGATTATATACATGATTCTGACTGGCAAAATGAAAGTAAAGATAGTGGTAGTAATGGTAATTCTGAAGGTGAGAATTTATCTGAAATCCAGCAATTTCTTCAAGGAGATAATCAATATCAAAATGAAAATCCTATAGATTACTTCAACCTGATAGCCAGTAATGATTTTAATGAACTTGTTATTTCAAACACAAATGACTATTCTATTGAAATACTTTCAAAAAGTGAAACAGAATCAAGCAGGATTTCTTTCTGGAAAGACTTAACTGAAGGTGTATTTAAAACTTTTCTCGGTCTTTTATTCCATATGGGAACAATAAAGCTAAACCGCATAAATGATTATTGGAAAACTAATCCGTTATTTAGTCTGCCAGTCGAAGTATATTTCGAGTTTTTGTCCTTTTTTAAAAATAATTGTTACGTTTTGACAAAAATAAAATAATTGTAAAAATTATTATCGAAATTCGAAACGCGCCCAGTGCGGTGGCGCCACATGGAAAGAAATTTCAAACCATAAGCCAGCGCCGCGTCAGGCGCGGTCATTTTTTATTTTCATTTTACACGAAAAAAAATTCATAATCTGTTTATCTAGATACAGTTTAACATTGAACAATAAAATATATCAGAGTGTTTTGCAAAAATCGTACTGGCATTTAGATATTTTTTGAAAATTATACTGGAGGCAAATGTGTTAGGAGCTGCTAGAGCTCTTCAAAATTAGTGATAAAAAAACGTACAATTTTTTTTATTCGGTGTACCATAACTCAAAAGTATTTCATTGTCCAATTTTATGCCTCTATTCTATAGAGAACTTCCTAAATGTTGTTTAGGAGCTGCTTGAGCTCCTTAAAACTAGTAAAAAACAATGAAAGTAATACGATCGTTCGAATTCAGTGCATCATAACTCAAAAGTTTGCCATTGTGCAATTTTATATCTGTATTGAATAAAGGCCTTCTTAGGCTGGCTAAAAATTTGGTTTAGGAGCTGCTCCTTAAAACTAGTAAAAAAAACAATGAAAATCATCAGATTTTTTAAGTTCAGTACACCATAACTCGAAAGTACCTATGCTAGTGTCCAATTTTATGCCTCTATTGTATGGATGACTTCTTAGGCTGGCTAAAAATTTTGTTTAGGAGCTGCTAGAGCTCCTTAAAACTAGTAAAAAAAAACAATGAAAATCATCAGATTTTTTTAATTGAGTACACCATAATTCGAAAGTATGCTATTGTCCCATTTTATGCCTCTATTGCATAGAGCACTTCCTAGGCTAAATTTTGCTTAGAAGCTGCTAGAACTCCTTAAAACTAGTAAAAAAACAATGAAAATCATCAGATTTTTTAAATTCAGTACACCATATCTCGAAAGTAAACTATTGTCCAATTTTATGCCTCTATTGTATAGAGGACTTCTTGGGCTGGATAAAAATTTTGTTTAGGAGCTGCTAGAGCTCCTTAAAACTAGTAAAAAACAATGAAAATGATCAAATTTTATGAGTTCAGTGCACCATAACTCAACAGTATGCTATTGTCCCATTTTATGCCTCTATTGCATCGAGCACTTCCTAGGCTAAATTTTGCTTAGGAGCTGCTAGAGCTTCTCAAAAATAGTAAAAAAACAATGAAAATCATCATATTTTTTTAATTCAGTACACCATAACTCGAAAGTACGCTATTGTCCAATTTTATGCCTCTATTGTATAGAGGACTTCTTAGGCTGGCTAAAAATTTTGCTTAGGAGCTGCTAGAGCTCCTTTAAACTAGTAAAAAAACAATGAAAATCATCAGATTTTTTTTATTGAGGACACCATAATTCGAAAGTATGCTATTGTCCAATTTTATGCCTCTATTGCATAGAACACTTCCTAGGCTAAATTTTGCTTAGGAGCTGCTAGAGCTCCTTTAAACTAGTAAAAAAACAATGAAAATCATCAGATTTTTTCAATTCAGTACACCATAACTCGAAAGTATGCTATTGTCCAATTTTATGCCTCTATTGTTTAGAGGATATTTCATAGGCTGGATAAAAATTTTGCTTAGGAGCTGCTAGAGCTCCTTAAAACTAGTAAAAAACAATGAAAATGATGCTATTGTCCCATTTTATGCCTCTATTGCATAGAGCACTTCCTAGGATAAATTTTGCTTAGGAGCTGCTAGAGCTTCTTAAAACTATTAAAAAAAACAATGATTTTTTTAATTCAGTACACCATAATTCGAAAGTATGCTATTGTCCAATTTTATGCCTCTATTGTATAGAGGACTTCTTAGGCTGGCTAAAAATTTTGTTTAGGAGCTACTAGAGCTCTTTAAAACTTGTGAAAAAAACAACGAAAATCATCAGATTTTTTTAATTCAGTACACCATAATTCGAAAGTATACTATTGTCCCATTTTATGCCTCTATTGCATAGAGCACTTCCTAGGCTAAATTTTGCTTAGGAGCTGCTAGAGCTCCTTAAAACTAGTAAAAAACAATGAAAATCATCAGATTTTTTAAATTCAGTACACCATAATGCGAAAGTATGCTATTGTCCCATTTCATGGCTCTATTGTATAGAGGACTTCTTAGGATGGCTAAAAATTTTGCTTAGAAGCTGCTAGAGCTCATTAAGTCTAGTAAAAACAATGAAAATGATCAAATTTTATGAATTCAGTACACCATAATTCGAAAGTATACTATTGTCCCATTTTATGCCTCTATTGCATAGAGCACTTCCCAGGCTAAATTTTGCTTAGGAGCTGCTAGAGCTCCTTAAAACTAGTAAAAAACAATGAAAATCATCAGATTTTTTAAATTCAGTACACCATAATGCGAAAGTATGCTATTGTCCCATTTCATGGCTCTATTGTATAGAGGACTTCTTAGGATGGCTAAAAATTTTGCTTAGAAGCTGCTAGAGCTCCTTAAGTCTAGTAAAAACAATGAAAATGATCAAATTTTATGAATTCAGTACACCATAATTCGAAAGTATACTATTGTCCCATTTTATGCCTCTATTGCATAGAGCACTTCCTAGGCTAAATTTTGCTTAGGAGCTGCTAGAGCTCCTTAAAACTAGTAAAAAACAATGAAAATCATCAGATTTTTTAAATTCAGTACACCATAATGCGAAAGTATGCTATTGTCCCATTTCATGGCTCTATTGTATAGAGGACTTCTTAGGATGGCTAAAAATTTTGCTTAGAAGCTGCTAGAGCTCCTTAAGTCTAGTAAAAACAATGAAAATGATCAAATTTTATGAATTCAGTACACCATAATTCGAATGTATACTATTGACCCATTTTATGCCTCTATTGCATAGAGCACTTCCTAGGATAAATTTTGCTTAGGAGCTGCTAGAGTTTCTTAAAACTATTAAAAAAACAATGATTTTTTTAATTCAGTACACCATAATTCGAAAGTATGCTATTGTCCAACTTTATGCCTCTATTGTATACAGGACTTTTCAGGCTGGCTAGAGCTCCTGCTCCTGCTGCTAGAGCTCCTCAAAACTGGTGAAAAACAATGAAAATTATCATATTTTTTAATTCAGTGCACCATATCTCAAAAGTATGATATTGTCCAATTTTATGCCTCTATTGTATAGAGGGCTTCTTAGGCTGGCTAAAAATTTTATTTAGGAGCTGCTAGAGCTCCTCAAAACTAGTAGAAAAATATTTAAAATGATCAGATTTTATGAATTAAATTGTATGCCTCTATTGTATAGAGCACTTCTTGGGCTGGCTAAAAATTTAATTTAGGAGCTGCTAGAGCTCCTTAAAACTAGTAAAAAACAATGAAAATAATCCGATCTTTCGAATTCAGTGCATCATAACTCAAAAGTATGCTATTGTCCAATTTTATGTGTATGTATTGAATAAAGGACTTCTTAGGCTAGCTAAAAATTTTGTTTAGGAGCTACTGGAGCTCCTAGTAAAAACAATGAAAATTATCAATTTTTTTTAATTCAGAGCACCATAACTCAAATGTTCAATTTTATGTCTGCATTGTATAGAGGGCTAAATTTGAAGATAAATATTTGGATGAAAATTGCAAGAGTTTCAGACATTTAAGTGACAGTGAATTTCAAGGTTAAAAAGAAATTTTGAAAAAACTGCTTGCTTTTAAAATCAAACCTGGATATTTTGTTTATTTATAAACCGATTTTTATGTTTTTGATATCAAACGCATCTACTTAAAAATCTCTACAAATTTCAGCTTTCAATAAGAAAAAATCTCGACTTAAGATGGCGCTCAAAGCTAAAAACTAAAACTAAAAGTTTCGGGAGACCAAACTTATTTATAACAAATTTTCTCCTCTTCCAGAATTTTTAATTTGGACATAATTTTGCAATAATTTTCCATATATTCGCGAAAAACAACTCCCAATTTTTTTAATAACCTTTGCAATTTTCTCGAGCTAGCTCTCAATTTTTTCAAAAAGTTTCTAGATGCCATTCCGAATCGAATAACTAGACTATAAAAGAACTTAAATTACGTATAACAAACACTGCAGGGGTGCGACCAGAGAGGAAGTACAGGAATGGATAGAGGAGGAAATGGAGAAAAGGTGGGAGGAGTATGGGGGCGCGCTAAAAGGAGCGTTTGGGAGTAAGAGAGATTGGATGGACAGGAAATTCGGGGAGGTGAATTACTTCTTGACACAGGTCGAGAGTAGGGTACCTCCACAGGATTGGGAAAAGAGAGACTGGAGTGATCGAGAGGAATGAAGTGGAGGATGATGTGGGGCATATGTTTAGATGCTGGAAGAACGAGGAAGTGCTGAAGAAGTTGGAGAGGAAACTAGGGGAGGCGGTGTATTGGGAGAACATGGTGGAGATAATGTTAAGGGGGAGGAGGAATGGATGGAGGTGAGTGGCGTAGTGGAGAGCATTATTAGGAGGAGAGAACGACTCGATATGGCATGAGAAGTAGGAGTGATAGGTAGGGAGAAGTCGATGGTGTGAGCGGAGAGTGTGCGAGGGACTGCCGCCCGTCTCGAAGTATGCTAGGGTAGTGATTCCGAGGCGGGGGTAACGGCGAGTTTGAGGGTTTGGTTGGTAGGCATCCCCTTGGGGATGAGTCCAGCACTATTTGGGTCCTGGATAGGACCCATTTGAACATGAGATTCCCATCTTGACCCGAAAAAAAAATGTAACTAGCTTGGGTTAAATGAAGCAATAGTTAATCGAATGTGTAGATTTTTCTTTCTAGTAATTTCAAATATTTTCTTAAAGCAATTCTTCTATTCTTATAAAATTATCCAAACCCCTTAACGCACCGTCACTGTAATATTTAAAAACCTCGTAAAGAAAATTGTTGTAATGCGTGTACCTATTTCCTGGTATAAATAACTGTTTAAATACATATGGTAAGACTCGGAGTGTACAGTACAATCATATTAGTAGTGGGTCGAAAAATAAAAGTCTCGGTTAGAATTTTTTTCGTTTTAAGAGTTCGTTTTGTCCGTGTTGAATGCGATGATTGCATGTCCCGCATAGATGACAACCGTCGGTACATGTGACCCCTACGCCATCGCCAATTGAGCCAGTTAAAGATAAATTGATTCTAATGGGGTCTTAATTGGACCTAATTGGAGAGATGATACAGCTTTTGTAGCAAGTGTATTGTTTGGAATCGACCAAACATTTTTTTTCAACTAGATATGTATAGGAATTGTTGTTGTTGAGAAAAGAGTTTTTTTCCTTTGATATACCATTAACTTATTGATTTTTTTAAAATGAATGGAGAAAAATGCATTTTTTGGCTGTTTTGTATCTTTATAGCGCCGTATCTCAGGGTATTTTCAATTATATTGTTACGTCGGACCTGTACTGAGGATATGTCGAGGTCCATAAAGAAAAAGAAGAAGAAATACATCTGGAATCATCTAGAACTGTCATCAAAAAGAAGTCTACACAAAAGCGAGTGGATCCATCTTTCTTAGTTACCAGGACTACAAGCTTCTTCAATAATATTTGCATCCATCATGTCTTCTATCATATTTTCTACTTCTTTTCGTTTAGCAAATGGTAATCTCCTTGGCATTTGACGAATTGGTCTGGCATCCCCTCTATAAATTCTATGCTGTACTAGACTGGTGCGTCCTGTAGATTTTCCCGTATCAAAAATGTCGCAGTTGCCATTGATAAAGTTGTTAATTTTTCCAATTCTTCAGTTATTAGATGGTCATAATTTTTAACTAGTTGTTTCATGCAACTGAGTTACTTGTGGTGGTTTTCTCTTTGGAACCATTTTCGCACTTGATTATGCTTTTCACCGCTGTGCAAGGTCTTAAAGGTTTCTTCGATAAATTAGCAACGCTAACAGGAATTGGTTGATCTACATTGACGAGACATCGAGCTACCAGAATTCCTTCATTTACTAGCTCCTCACTTTCCACAATGCCCAAATGTAGATCTTTTGGTTTTTGAAAGTCTCACGAAGACGATTCCTTCAGGATTTTCGGGAACTTCAGTATCTTTATCCACTATAACCTTTACCTGAGAATACTGTTCTTCCAAACTTAGGATTATATCTTCATACCAAGGATTCATCTCTTGACTCCCTATTCGTTGAACGGCCTCTACTTTTGCTAGTTCTTTGAATGTGTCCGATTCCTCCACAGTTGAAGGATCTCTTACTTTCATTTTGGGTGTTGCATCGCATAGTTTGGAGTAAATACAAGATTTGTGAGAAAGTAGATTGTGGGTGGCTAGTGGAAGTTGTCTCTTCGTTTTATTGGAATCTTATTTCCCTCTGTTTGGAACGGAAAGATTTTGATATGTTTTTTGCTGTCTCATATTCCTGAACTGCAATCAGAGTTTCATTCAACGTTTTGTTGTGTTGTAGCCGGAGAGCTTGTTGGATTTCCACATCTTGTAATCCATCAACGAATGCCTGTGTTCCGATTTGCTCTAGGAAATCTTCAAGTGCCTGGGGAAAGGCAAGATGCAACAATATTTTTATATCGGCCTCAAATTCCTGTAGGCTTTCATTTGATTTTTGATTGCTAACTCTGGAATACTTACTTCAAGTGCTGTTGGCCATACCTTATCTCTAAAGCGCATAATTGGGCGTGTCTTGTGGAAGAAACTGCAAAACGATTGCTGTCTGTCCACGAAGCGACACTATTAATGAAGCCGCCATCTGTGTCTCAATCCAAATATTAGCTCTGGCCGCAGCTTTTTCTTTCTTTTCTTCCATCATTAAAAATTCTCTCCGTACAAATCACCTGGGGAGGATGGCATTTTTCCTGCTCTGCTGCAACAGGGCAGTGGAGAGCTGCTACCCCATTTGGTCAAGTTATTCAGAGCTAGTCTAGCGTGGGGGTACATCCCTCTAGAATGGTCAGTGGCGAGGGTTGTATTTAAACGGAAAAACTGGGAAAGTGAACAATTCACTTCCCAAATCCTATCGTCCGATCAGCCTGACCTCGTTCTTAATGAAATGTCTAGAAAAAATTTTAGACAAGCATATTAGGGAAGGGAGGTTACGAGAATATCCGCTAAATCCCTCCCAGTATGCTTATCAAACGGGCAAATCTACAGATTTGGCGTTGAACAATCTAGTGGGGAAAATCAGCCCTTCCCTTGGCAACAAGGAAATAGCCTAGATATAGAAAGACTTCAGACTCCATATGGAGAACGGTGGAGCGCAGAGGAATCTGCAAACCAATCCGTTACTGGATCAAAAGCATATTATCAAACCGGTACATCACTTCATCACTGAATGGAGTCACGGTAAGGGGTTTGGCGGCCAGGGGTTGCCCACAGGGAGGGGTGCTTTCCCCCCTTTTGTGGTCACTACTGGTTGACGGTCTCCTGGGTGAGTTACCCAGTCAGGGGATAGATGTGCAAGGGTATGCTGATGATATAGTAATAATTATTAGAGGCCAATTTGAAGAGATAATTTCTAACATCCTTCAAACGGTCCTAAACATGGTGCATAGGTGGTGCGAAAGGGAAAGGGAACAGATAATCTTAGATAAACAACTCACCTGGAACGCCCACTTGGAAAGAGTGATAAACAACGCCAGACTATCACTCTGGAATCTCAGAAGGGTATGTGGAAAATCTTGGGGTATGAACCCCAAACAGATTTACTGGATTTACTGGATTTACCAAACAATGGTCAAGCCAATGGTCACGTATGGCTCAGCTGTATGGTGGACCAAAAGTCTGTAAAAGACAGCTAGAGCAAAGCTGCAAGGCTTGCAGCGAACAGCATGCCTGGCCATTACCGGAGCCATCTCATCCACACCAACGGCAGCTATGGAAGCCCTTCTCTCCACATTCATTTGGAGAAGGAAGCCAGGAGAGCAGCTCATAGAATGCTATCAGTGGAGAGGCAAATAAATGGAGAGACTCTGAGGGATCACTCGGGAATGCTGAGGGAAATACAAAATCGCCACATTCTTGGGATGCCCTCGGATCTCTCTGTCACAAAACTTCAAGTGGACAAGCCCTTTAAGGTCCTCATTCCCACGAGAGACCAATGGGATAGCGAAGAAATCAGCAGGAAACCCAGAGTTGAAATCACAGCCAACCTGGGTAGGTACGCTACCGTCTTTCAGGCTGAAGTATACGCCATTGAACTGGCTGCAAAAGAGCTGATGAATCAACCTGTTGTAAAAAAGAACATACACGTCCTGTCAGATATCCAGGCTGCTCTTAAAGCACTGAGCTTGAACAGGATAAAATCTAAGCTGTATATATCTGTCTACATTCCCTTGATATACTAGGCATGGAAAACAGAGTCACTTTGACCTGGGTGCCGGGGCATCGAGGAGTGGAGGGCAAAGAGAAGGCCGACACTCTGGCAATAAAAGGATCAGAGTCTCTATTTATCGGACCTGAACCATTTTTTGGCATTGCGGAAAGCACTGCTAGATCAGCCAAAGCTACCTGGGCGGAGAGGAAAACCTTCACGTACTGGGCAGACATACCGGTGCTCTCTCACTCGAAGGCCCTCCGAGTACAAAAAATAAGCAGATCCTGGAATGGAATAGAACAAACCTAGGCATTCTGTCGGGACTGCTTACAGGACATTGTCGACTAAATTACTACCTAAAGAAGATGAGTCTGGTTCAGCCCTCGGATTGTCGATTCTGTAATTTGGAGGACGAAATTGCTGAGCACATACTATGCTCATGCCCAGCTTTGGGCAGGGTAAGGTATAACATATTCGGTTCTAGTACCTTAGAGCCGAGCGACTTCAAAAAAGTATTACCAAATACAACCATGGACTTCGTCAGAAGCACCGGCTTGTGGGGTGAATTGTAATCCCTAGGGGTCCGGAAATATCCATATCTCTGTCGTATACGGTGGTTCTAGAATTTACCATAAGCAGATACAAATATTTCTTAGATCTCACCGCTGTCAAGCATTTTAAGCACTGGGACGTTAAAAATACGTCCAAATACTTAGGTTTTAGAGGCCTGGCAAATTTTGCATAAAAATGGTAATATTTTTTGGAAAAAATTCGTTACTTATTGAATTTATTCCAAACATTTCGAGAAAAGATTTTGACTTTTAATATCATTAATATCATTTTAGTATCTCAGGATAATTTCACTTATATTTATGAGTTAATCGGTTTAACCTCTGTGACGTTGAAATTACATCCAAATTTTGAGTTTTATATGCCCGGTACAGTTAAAATAATGAAATTTTGAAACACAAATTATTACCTATGCAGAAATTCCAAAAATTTGGCAAAAGAACATAATAACACTTTCGCGGTTCATATTTTGAGTTTTAGAGGCCATTATTAACCATTTTTTCAAAATTTTTGACAGTTTTGACAATTTTTCCAAAAATTTTTGACCATTTTAGACCATTTTTCCAAATTCTAACAATTATTGACCATTTTTGAGAATTTTTGACAGGTTCTGACAATTATTGAATCATTGACCATTTTTGACAATTTTTCAAAAATATCGAAATACGCTCATATTTTGATATTTAAGCTAGACCTGAAATATGTAAAAAACAAAAGGTGAGCGGTCGTGGGACGCCGACAGAAGCTTGCTTCTTATGCACAATTGAATGACCATTTTTGACCATTTTTTGACAATTTTTGACAATTATTGACCATTTTTTCAAACTTTTTGAAAATTTTTGACTATTTTTTCAAATTTTAACAATTATTGACCATTTTTGACCATTATTGACCAATTTTGACAATTTTTCAAAAATTTTGACCATTTTTCCAAATTTTTGACAGGTTCTGACAATTATTGACCATTTTTGACAATTTTTCAAAAATATCGAAATACGCTCATATTTTGATATTTAAGCTAGACCTGAAATATGTAAAAAACAAAAGGTGAGCGGTCGTGGGACCGCCGACAGAAGCTTGCTTCTTATGCACAATTGAATGACCATTTTTGACCATTTTTCGTAAATTTTTGAACATTATTCAAAAATTTTGACAATTATCGACCATTGTTTAACAATTATTGACCATTTTTTCAAAATTTTTGACTATTTTTTCAAATTTTAACAATTATTGACCATTTTTAACAATTATTGACCAATTTTGACAGTTTTGACAATTTTTAAAAAATTTTGACCATTTTTAAGCATTTTTGACAGGTTCTGAAAATTATTGACCATTTTTGACAATTTTTCAAAAATTTTGACCGTTTTTCAAAAATTTGGACAATTTTCAACAATTATTGACTATTTTTGACAGTTTTTTATAATTATTGACCATTTTTCCAGAATTTTGACAATTATTAAGCATTTTTCAAAATTTTAACAATTATTGACCATTTTTGACAGTTTCTGGCAATTATTTACCATTTTTCAAAAATTTTGACAATTATTGTTAATTTTTCAAAATAGTTAACAATTTTTGATGATTTTTCAAAATTTTAACAATTTTTGATGATTTTTCAAAATTTTAACAATTTTTGACAGTTTTTGACAATTTTTGTCCATTTTTGACAGTCTTTTATAATTATCGACCATTTTTTCAAAATTTTGATAGTTTTTGACAATTATTGACTATTTTTCCATATTTTTGACAATTTTTGAAAATATTTGGCAATAATTAACCATTTTTTCAAAATTTTGACAGTGTTTGACAATTTTTGACCATCAATATCTGTGGGTGACCCTTCATTCCAAACTGAATTGGAAGAAAAATTACTACCAGGGCGACTAGGCTTTTATGGCAATGCAGAAGAGTTATGGGCAAAACCTGGGGAATACGACCTGAGGTGGTTCACTGGCTCTACACAACTGTGATAAGGCCAACGATCACCTATGGAACAATAGTCTGGTGGAGGAGGACAGAAGTGACCTCTGCAGTTAATATGTTAACTGCAATCCAAAGACAAGCGCTTCTTGGTATTACCGAGGCAATGAACATCACGGGGACGGCATCAATGGAAGCTCTTATTGGACTTCCTCCTCTAGGACTTTTTATAAAGGCGGAGGCAATGATGGCAATTCTTAGACTGAAATCGGGAGATTTATGGTCCCAGAACAATGTTCGTGAAGGACACACTGATACAACTGGGACAATACTAGACAATACACATGATTTTTTATGGGAATCAGCGGAACTCCTCTTTCCAGCTAAGAAAATCACCACTTTCGTTAAAACGAACAACGCTGAAGTAGAGGAGTTCAATGAAGAGCAAGTCATAGAGGCAGGAGAAGACTTGAAGCAGGGGAAAGCCTCAGGACCGGATGGTCTGCCACCAGAGACGATAAAGATACTGGTAAAAACGAGACCGAGTCTGATCCAAAAGGTATTAAATGATCTACTTAGAAGTTAAACATTCCCTGTTAAATTCAAAGAAGCTAATTTGGTATGTTTGTTGAAACCAGACAAACCACCGGAAGCACCGGCTTCGTACAGACCAATATGTCTCCTGGACTGCTTTGGGAAGTATTTTTAAATACTGATCAAGAGAAGGCTAGAACGCGTTTTGGAAGAAAAGGGGGCACTATCAGACTCTCAGTGTGGCTTTAGGAAGGGACGCTCAACGGTGGACGCGGCTGAAAGCATCAAAGTTGCCGTCAAAGAAAGTAAGAGCAGGTGGGTGGTAATTCGGCAAACTGGAGACTGATAGTGGAAAACCTACAGAAAATTGGAACGCCCGAATATCTCCTGAACATAATAAAGGACTATTTATCGGATAGGGCAGTGAACGTTACAAAAAGAAGGAAAAAAATAATGACGGGTGGCGTTCCACAAGGCTCAGTCTTAGGACCCACCTTGAGGAATGTATTGTATGACGGCGTGTTGAGTAGAAAGGAGAAGAAGTGGGTCAGGTCGATTGCAAATGAGGACGATCTAGCTCTAATGATAGAAGGCAATACAAATTGGGGTCTTATCGCAAAGGTGATGGATGAGGTTACTAGATGGATGCAAGAAAATGACTTGGAACTGGCCTTCAACAAGACCGAAGCGATAATCCCTAATCTACCTTACTGAACAAGGTAGACAAGGAACTCTCAACCATGCTGTTGAAACTGGGTTAGAGACATTTTAAGACAGTTACCGACCTGGTAACTGTACACTGCACAACTGGGCAAAGTTAGTGAACCTATGTGCAGTAAATGTGTACTTGATGATGAAACACCTACTCACCTACTCTGCTTCTGCGCCAGCTAATTTGATGTCCCAGAGATTACCAACTAAGAGAGACATAGTAATAGTGCCCTGCCTACTCGGCTGCTATTGGCGGTAAAATTTTGACAAACGCCAATTGCATCGAACCTTATCAGGTGTTAAGATTTTCAGTAGCGTAGCATCACACAGTTATTGTTTCTGCTTTGTACAATACAGTTTGTGTTAATTTGTAACAGAAAGCGTATCCTCAGAACTTGCACGGCAATCGGATGGGCGGCCTCAATAGCTCCCTAGAAAGCATTTAGGACATTAAGTTAGCTGGCGAATACTGTACTGAGACGGAAGCACTTTGGAAAGGAATTAATACAACCATTACAACTACTGAAAATCCCTCCAGTTAAACTAGTGGCCTTTATAGAAGACACGAAGCTTCTGGAATGGAAGTAGATAACATGGGAAATGGTACAAAGATTCAGTTCAAGTATCTAGGCTGTTGAGCACAACCCAAACGAATGAATGAATAATACCTTTTCACTAAATTTCCAAAATTTCGAAAAAAATATTTCTTAAGACATTCTCAACGTTGCATGGATGTTAAAATTGAACAAAATTTTTGAAAAATTCTTCCTTTTGCACAAATTTCCTAAAATTTTGGGAAAAAAGCACACCTACTTAAAAACTTGAAACACTATTCTGTAAAAGCATTAGCTTCAATATCGATAAGTTTTGAAAAAAATTCATACTTATGCACCAAACTCCCAAAATTTAGAAAAAAAGACCCTCAGGCATTGTGGGTCTCGAAAGATTTGATAAATTGAAGAAAGCATAAGTACAAAGGAATTTATTTGTTTATTTGAACTATAACATTTTATATATTTATCTGACGCTTCTGAACCTCCAAAAAATAATGTTTTATTGTGACTTCATAATATTCTCAACATATAAAAATGTTAAAACATTCTTCCTCATACACTAATTTTAGAAACTTTTGGAAAAAAGACGCATTTTATTCGGTGAAGTTTTGAACAGTCATAACTTCTCAAATTACGCTCATAGTTTTACATTTGAGTTGAGTCTCAAAATAATTGGAAAAAAAGGCTTCAAGACATTCTCAACATCCAAATTTCGACAAATTTATAGAAATATTTTGCAAAAAAATACATTCCTATGCAAAATTTTGGAAAAATGCACCAATTTCCTAAAATTTTGGAAAAAAAGGAGGAACATATTATTAAAATTTTGGAAAAAAGAAGCATATTATTAAAATTTTCGGGAAATTCTTCCTCGTGCACTAATTTTCTAAAATGCTGGAAAAAAGAAGCATAAATATTGATTATATTTAATTTTTTTAAACTATTAAGCAAAAAAAAACTATGAAATTTTTAAAAGCACCAACCAAACTTTTCTAATTACGCTCATATTTTCGAATTCTAGCACACATTTTTCTATCATGTGTAAGAAATATTTCCACATTTTTCGTGTATTACCTTAAGGTTAATCTTAAATTCCCATGATTTAATTCACTTCCCAAAGTAGATTGACGTACAACAATTTTTTTCACGTCAAGGTCACTTCTATAGAAGTATTAGTAAATATTTTAAACAATGGTTATAGTATGCTATTAAAATGGCAAAACCTGTTTATAGCGGCTGCAAGTTTAAAAATAAATATAAATTATAATAGATACTTACACTTATCTAAAAAAATTTTGCGATTATTATAGAACGATGTTAATAAAAAAATTACCGAAAATTTTACCCACTACGCCATTGAAAAACTAGGCCTAATTGCAATATTTTTGGGAAAATCTTCACTGGTATATGATCAAAATATGACCATACAAAAATTAAAAGATATTTCTGTCTTTGATGATGTAATAGTAGTTTACCTAACTAGTGCGGAAAGTGATACTTTTCCGACGCGTTAGCGGAGTTCGGCCAGCAATCGCGTTCGGAAAAGTCACTTTACGCACGTGTTAGGTATACTATTTTTTCTACTAGCGTACGGAAAAAAACCCATAAGGAAACATTTATTATTAAATACATATCAACAAATTAATTATTATTAATGTTAACATTGAACGTGCAATTTGTAGCATTCTTTTGCATGTTTTGTTTTTTATAAATGCCGTGACCTTGAAAAACTTGCTTAAATCGACGTAAGTAAACTCCCAAAAAACTTTATCTACGACCACCATTAAAATTAAGCATTTACAAACTCATATAAATACGTGAAATTACGTTTTTTACATACGTCTAAAGCGTGCGAAAAAGAACAATGTTTTTTAAATGGAAGTTTCATTATAACACCCAAAAGAGTGCGAAAAAGTACCATGCTTTTTAAATGGGATATTCATTATAACACTCTTTTTTATTTGTATATTTATTAACTTACCTTAGATAATTTTGTGTTTTGTTTTCTGTCAAAGGTTCTGTAATTGTAATAATTTTGTACTGTCATTAAGAAGTGTGAATCGTGAATGGTCAATAATTGTCAGAATCTGTCAAAAATTGTCAAAAATGGTCAAAAATGGTCAAAAATGGTCAAAAATTGTCCAAAATTGTCGAAAACTGTTAAATATTCGAAAAAATGGTCAATAATTGTCAAAATCTTTGAAAGTTGTCAAAAATGGTCAATAATTACCAGAAACTGTCAAAAATGGTCAATAATTGTTAAAATTTTGAAAAATGGTCAAACATTGTTAAAATTTTGAAAAAATGGTCAATAATTATAAAAAACTGTCAAAAATGGTCAATAATTGTTGAAAATTGTCAAAATTTTTGAAAAATTGTCAAAAATGGTCAATAATTGTAAGAAACTGTCAAAAATGGTCAATAATTGTTGAAATTTGGAAAAATGGTCAATAATTATAAAAAACTGTCAAAAATGGTCAATAATTGCTAAAAGATCTTACAATTTTTGAAAAATTGTCAAAAATGGTCAATAATTGTCAGAATCTGTCATAAATGCTCAATAATTGTTAAAATTTGGAAAAATGGTCTAAAATGGTCGAAATTTTTGAAAAATTTGTCAAAAATGATCAATAATTGTCAAAACTGTCAAAATTGGTCAATAATTGTCAAAAATGGTCAATAATTGTTAAAATTTGAAAAAATGGTCTAAAAATGGTCAAAAATTTTGAAAAATTGTCAAAAATGATCAATAATTGTCAAAACTATCAAAATTGGTCAATAATTGTTAAAAATGGTCAATAATTGTTAAAATTTGAAAAAATGGTCAAAAATTGTCAACATTTTTGAAAAGTTCTCAAAAATGATCAACAAATTTTCGAAAAATTGTCAAAAATGGTCAATAATTGTTAAAATTTGAAAAAAAGGTCTAAAATTGTCAAATATGATCAATAATTGTCAAAACTGTCAAAATTGGTCAATAATTGTTAAAATTTGGAAAAATGGTCTAAAATGGTCAAAATTTTCAAAAAGGATCAATTGTCAAAACTGTCAATAATTGATAAAATTGGAAAAAAATGGTCAAAAATTTTGAAAAAATGGTCAATAATTGTCATAAATTGTCAAAATTTTTGAAAAGAAGTCAAAATTTTTGAAAAATTGTCAAAAATGGTCAATAATTGTCAGAGCCTGTCAAAGATAGTCAATAATTGTTAAAATTTGGAAAAATGTTTGAAAAATTGTTAAAAATGATTAATAATTGGTTAATAATTGTCAGAAATGGTGAATAATTGTTAAAATTTTGAAAAATGGTCAAACATTGTTAAAATTTTGAAAAAATGGTCAATAATTATAAAAAACTGTCAAAAATGGTCAATAATTGTTGAAAATTGTCAAAATTTTTGAAAAATTGTCAAAAATGGTCAATAATTGTAAGAAACTGTCAAAAATGGTCAATAATTGTTAAAATTTGAAAAAATGATCAATAATTATAAAAAACTGTCAAAAATGGTCAATAATTGCTAAAAGATCTTAAAATTTTTGAAAAATTGTCAATATGGTCAATAATTGTCAGAACCTGTCATAAATGCTCAATAATTGTTAAAATTTGGAAAAATGCTCTAAAATGGTCGAAATTTTTGAAAAATTGTCAAAAATGATCAATAATTGTCAAAACTGTCAAAATTGGTCAATAATTTTTGAACATTTTTGAAAAGTTCTCAAAAATGATCAACAATTGTTAAAAATGGTCAATAATTGTTAAAATTTGGAAGAATGGTCAAAAATGGTCAAAATTTTTGAAAAATTGTCAAAAATGATCAATAATTGTCAAAATTGGTCAATAATTGTCAAAAATGGTCAATAATTGTTAAAATTTGAAAAAATGGTCTAAAATTGTCAAACAGGATCAATAATTGTCAAAACTGTCAAAATTGGTCAATAATTGTTAAAATTTGGAAAAATGGTCTAAAATGGTCAAAATTTTTGAAAGTTTTTCAAAAATGATCAATTGTCAAAACTGTCAATAATTAATAAAATTGGAAAAAATGGTCAAAAATTTTGAAAAAATGGTCAATAATTGTCAAAAGTTGTCAAAATTTTTGAAAAGAGGTCAAAATTTTTGAAAAGAGGTCAAAATTTTTGAAAAATTGTTATTGTTTTGCAAAAATGGTCAATACTTATAAAAAACTGTCAAAAATGGTCAATCATTGTCTGTCATTGTCAATTGTCAAAATTTTTGAAAAATTGTCAAAAATGGTCAATAATTGTCAAAATTGGTCAATAATTGTCAAAAATGGTCAATAATTTTTAAAATTTGAAAAAATGGTCTAAAATTGTCAAACATGATCAATAATTGTCAAAACTGTCAAAATTGGTCAATAATTGTTAAAATTTGGAAAAATGGTCTAAAATGGTCAAAATTTTTGAAAATTTTTCAAAAATGATCAATTGTCAAAACTGTCAATAATTAATAAAATTGGAAAAAATGATCAAAATTTTTGAAAAAATGGTCAATAATTGTCAAAAGTTGTCAAAATTTTTGAAAAGAGGTCAAAATTTTTGAAAAATTGTTATTGTTTTGCAAAAATGGTCAATACTTATAAAAAACTGTCAAAAATGGTCAATCATTGTTAAAAATTGTCAAAATTTTTGAAAAATTGTCAAAAATGGTCAATAATTGTCAGAGCCTGTCAAAAATAGTCAATAATTGTTAAAATTTGGAAAAATGTTTGAAAAATTGTCAAAAATGATCAATAATTGGTTAATAATTGTCAGAAATGGTGAATAATTGTTAAAATTTGAAAAAATAGTCAAAAATGGTCAAAAATTTTGAAATTTTTTTTTTGGATTTTTTGGATTGGTGTAACACTAAAAAAATTAAAAATTAGACGGAAAATGTCTTATTGCATATTTCTCGGAAAAGTCAATGGAAATCATCAACGTTATGGTCCCATTATTCAATGTTGAAAACTACCATAAATTTAAATTTAAACATTGATATAAGTAAATTTCATGAACTTATTACCTTCATAAAACGACAATCAGAGAGCCATAAACCAAAAAAATCAAAAATTTTCACAAGGGAACAGATTTTGGATTTTATAAATGGAGCACCATATAATCAATTTCTTATGATGAAGGTAGGCAATAATTCAAACACAATTATTAAAAAGAGAGGTTATGTAATATTTATTTGAGGGAAATTATTTTTAATGTGGTCGTAGATAAAACATTGTATGATACTTATGCGTGAATTACTTTTGGGCACTCGTTGCGAAAAAAGGCACTAGCTACGCTCGTGCCTTTCATTTTCGCAACTCGTGCGCAAAATTATCACTTCACGCACTTGTATCATAAATAACTATTTCCGCACTAAGTGACTAATGCGGAAAAGTGACTCTTTCAACACTAAAATGAGGGCGGAAAAGTGAGTGGACCTTTCCGCACGCTAGTCAAAAAAGAAAATAGATTCGAATGTTACCGTTAGAATTAAATTTTGGAATGAAATAGACAAAAATTTTATATTATTTTGATATGGAAGAAAATCGATTCTGAATGGGAAATTTATTCGAGAAAAAAGCAATTGTAGTAACAAAATTTTTCTGAATAGATGTTTTATGAGCTAATAACCAGTAACAAAAAGGCCATAAGAATTTGAAGTTTGAAGAATTGTCTTAACTGTCTGTAAAAGTCCATAATAATATCATATGACTGTTTATCTACGACCACCATTAATATTAAGCATTTACAAACTCATATAAATACGTGAAATTACGTTTTATACATACTTTTAAAGCGTGCGAAAAAGAACAATGCTTTTTAAATGGAAGTTTCATTATAACACCCAAAAGAGTGCGAAAAAGTACAATGCTTTTTAAATGGGATAATCATTATAACACTCTTCTTTATTTGTATATTTATTAACTTACCTTAGAAAATTTTGTGTTTTGTTTTCTGTCAAAGGTTCTGTAATTGTAATAATTTTGTACTGTCATTAAGAATTGTGAAACGTGAATGGTCAATAATTGTCAGAATCTGTCAAAAATGGTCAAAAACTGTCAAAAATTGTTAAATATTTAAAAAAATGAATGGTCAAAATTTTCAAAAGTTGTCAAAACCGGTCAATAATTATCAGAAACTGTCAAAAATGGTCAAAAATTGTTGAAATTTTGAAAAATGGTCAAAAATTGTTGAAATTTTGAAAATTGGTCAAAAATTGTTAAAATTTTGAAAAAATGGTCAATAATTACCAAAAACTGTCAAAAATGGTCAATAATTGTTAAAATTTGGAAAAATGGTCAAAAATTGTTAAAATTTTGAAAAAAGGGTCAATAATTATAAAAAACTGTCAAAAATGGTCAATAATTGTTAAAAATTCTAAAAATGTTTTTGTATCATACTGCACGAGCACAACAGTTACAACATTAGTTTATAAAATTTATAAAATAATCTAGAAACAATATAAACATAACCTATATTTCTTTTTTCACAAGTAATCACGATGATAAAACAGAATTGTGGTCCTATGTCGACCCTTACGTAGCTAACTTCTCTTTTAGGTAATGTACGTCACAGCGTCAATGGCGGACTATTTAAATCATCCAAAAGTTGAATATTCAAATCGACATAAAAACCATATAAAATTATGGAAAATAATTGATTTCTCATTATGCTTTTGTCCAACACTAACTATTAACATTGAAGAAACGTCATATTTAACACCTCAATGATTATCTTGAGAAAAGTAAAGAAAATAAACTCCAAATATTATTAGAGTCTTTTGGATCAGCTTGTTATGCAAATTCGTACAAAAAGACCAGACTTAGCAAAAGAATAAAGTCTGGTTTCATCAAGACAATGTACCTGGTCACAAAAGTGTTTTGGCCGTGCCTAATTTGAAGTTCTGATACATCAGTTTTGTTGAATAAGCTTTGTGAATATCTGAGAATGACCCTTGATTCCAAACTGAATTGAAGAACACTCCTGGAAAAAATTACTACCGGTGCAACTAGACTTTTCTGGCAAAGTAGAAGAGTTTTGGACAAAACCTGGGAAATAGAACTGTTATAAGACCAACGATAACCTATAAAACGATAGTCTGATGGAGGAGGTCAGAAGTATCTTCTGTAGTGAACATATTAACTGCAATCCATAGACAAGCTCTCCTTGGTATTACCGGGGCAATGAACAGCACGGGGACGGCATCAATGGAAGCCCTTATTGGCCTTCCTCTATTGAAACTTTTTGTAAGGTTGGAGGCGATGATGGCAACTCTAAGGATTAAATCGGGAGGCATATGGATACAATGAGTGGGGCATATTGATACAACTGGGAAAATACTAGATGGACCCATATTTCAAATGAGTTTGGATAGCCTGATACCACGGAACACATTTTCTGAGTGAACATCATCATTTCATCTAGGGAATAGGAGATACACCCAGGTAATTCTGGATAAATCATCTGGTTCACCGATGGTTCTTAAATAAACCATGGCACAAGGGCTGGTATAAATGGCCTGGTAGCCAGGCTCAGCTTAAAGTTATCAGTAATCCAACTGAAGATAGGCTGTCAAGAGGCAACACATTGTCTCTAGCATGGGTTCCGGGACATGGGGGGACTACAAGTAATGAATTGGCGGACCAGTTAGCTAAAGGATTGCATAAGAGAGGAAGTCCGGAACTGGTTAGATAAGGAACACCAATTCAAATGGAGGTTGACAGAGGGTCACCTTCATACAAAGAGTTTACTGAACAAGGTAGACAAGGAAATCTCAACCAGGGTATTGAAATTGGGTAAGAGACATTTGAAGGCAGTTATCGACCTGGTAACTATATGATGAAACACCCACTCACATACTCTGCTTCTGTGAGAACTTACAAGGACTCAGATAGAAGCTCTTTGGAGAGGAAATAATACAACTATTATAACTACTTAAAATCCCTCCAGTTAAACTATATATAGTGTGATCCACTTAAGTTCGCAACACCCAGTTGTAGCTTTTAATTAACATTTGACGAACTTCAAATTTTGGTGGTTTAAAAAGGTCGGCAACGGGACTATTTGTACCTATTAACATTTGATATATTTAAGTAGCGTACATTTTTAGGAGGCTTCAAAAGGTCGATTTTTCACAAAAATATTTAGCGATTTTTTTCTTGTACTTTTGGTTACCACACTGTAAAGAGTATCCCTTGAAACACCTAAAGGTGAATTTCACCGGTGAGATGTACGTCGTCAAAAATTGTTTTTTGAAGCTTGCTTCTTATTGCTCGACATAGGACTTTTGGGAAGGCTAGTGAACTCTTGAAACGTGTAATGTTACGAAAAAGCGTTCGTCACGCGATGATTCATTCTTCTCTCCCATACACGCCGGCATGAGGGATTCCCAAACGGTCGGAAGAGAGACAGAGAGAGTATCGCGCGTCTCTCTCTCTCTAATTGCCAAATATGTTAAAATTTTTGAAAAACTTTCAAAAGGTTTGGAATTTGGAAAAATGGTCAATAATTGTTAAAAATTGTGAAAAACTGTCAAAATTTTGAAAAAATGGTTATTGATTGCCAAAAATTTTGAAAAATGGTTAAAATTTTTGAAAAATTATCAAAAATGGTCAATAATTGTCAAAGATGGTCAATAATTGTCAAAACCAATCGAAAATCTTCAAAAATTGTCAAAAATTCTCAAAAATTGTTAAAATTTTGAAAAATGGTCGAAAATTGTCAAAAAAAATGGTCAATAATTATAAAAGACTGTCAAAAATGGTCAATAATTGTTAAAAATTGTCAAAAATGGTCATAAATTGTTAAATATTTTAAAAAATGGTCAAAAATAGTCAATAATTGTTGAAATTTTGGAAAATTATCAAAAATTGTTGAATATTTTGAAAAATTTACAATAATTATAAAAAAATGTCAAAAATGGTCAATAATTGTTGAAAATTTTTGAAAAATGGTCAAATTTTTTGGAAAATTATCAAAAATGGTCAATAATTGTAAGAAACTGTCAAAAATGGTCAATAATTGTTAAAATTTTGTAAAATTGTCAAAAATGATCAATAATTATAAAAAACTGTCAAAAATGGTCAATAATTGTTAAAAATTGTCAATAATTGTCAGAACCTGTCAAAAATGCTCAAAAATTGTCAAAAATGGTCAATAATTGTTAAAATTTGGAAGAATGGTCTAAAATGATTTCAAAAATTGTCAAAATTGGTCAATAATTATCAAAAGTGGTCAATAATTGTCAAAGATGGTCAATAATTGTCAAAACCAATCAAAAATCGTCAAAAATTGTCAATAATTGTCAAAACCAATCAAAAATCGTCGAAAATTGTCAAAAAAGGTCAAAAATTGTCAAAAAAAATGGTCAATAATAATAAAAGTCTGTCAAAAATGGTCAATAATTGTTAAAAATTGTCAAAATTTTTTAAAAATTGTCAAAAATGGTCATAAATTGTTAAAGATTTTAAAAAATGGTCAAAAATAGTCAATAATTGTTAAAATTTTGAAAAATTATCAAAAATTGTTAAATATTTTGAAAAATTTACAATAATTGTCAAAATTTTTGAAATTTGTCAAAAATGGTCAATAATTGTTAAAATTTTGAAAAATGGTCAAAAATTGTTAAAGTTTTGAAAAAATTGTCAATAATTATAAAAAAATGTCAAAAATGGTCAGTAATTGTTGAAAATTTTTGAAAAATGGTCAAATTTTTTTGAAAATTATCAAAAATGGTCAATAATTGTTGAAAATTTTTGAAAAATGGTCAAATTTTTTGGAAAATTATCAAAAATGGTCAATAATTGTAAGAAATTGTCAAAAATGGTCAATAATTGTTAAAATTTTGAAAAATTGTCAAAAATGATCAATAATTATAAAAAACTGTCAAAAATGGTCAATAATTGTTAAAAATTGTCAATAATTGTCAGAACCTGTCAAAAATGCTCAAAAATTGTCAAAAATGGTCTATAATTGTTAAAATTTGGAAGAATGGTCTAAAATGATCTAAATTTTTGAAAAATTGTCAAAAATGATCAATAATTATCAAAACTGTCAAAATTGGTCAATAATTATCAAAAGTGGTCAATAATTGTCAAAGATGGTCAATAATTGTCAAAACCAATCAAAAATAGTCAAAAATTGTCAATAATTGTCAAAACCAATCAAAAATAGTCGAAAATTGTCAAGAACTGTCAAAAAAGGTCAAAAATTGTCAAAAAAATGGTCAATAATAATAAAAGACTGTCAAAAATGGTCAATAATTGTTAAAAATTGTAAAATTTTTTGAAAAATTGTCAAAAATGGTCATAAATTGTTAAAGATTTTAAAAAATGGTCAAAAATAGTCAATAATTGTTAAAATTTTGAAAAATTATCAAAAATTGTTAAATATTTTGAAAAATTTACAATAATTGTCAAAATTTTTGAAAGTTGTCAAAAATGGTCAATAATTGTTAAAATTTTGAAAAATTTACAATAATTGTCAAAATTTTTGAAAGTTGTCAAAAATGGTCAATAATTGTTAAAATTTTGAAAAATGGTCAAAAATTGTCAAAATTTTGAAAAAATTGTGAAAAAATGGTCAATAAAATATAAAATAAAACTTAGTAGAACGTACTGGGCCTAATGTAATTCCCAACATCACATTCTATTGCGCGTATTTTTATTGATGGTTTCCCAACCTCGCATTCTATTGTGCATAAGAAGCAAGCTTCTGTTGGCGGTCCGACGACCGCTCACCTTTTGTTTTTTTATTTAAGAACGTCCCTGTATACACTTCAATTGACGTTTTATGAACTCCAAATTCTGATGGTTACTAAAAGATAATTAGTTGAGTGGTTGCCCTTATGAATTCTCGGTTTGTATCAGTAGCGTACGTACATCTTTAGGGGACCGCGTTTTTTAAATAGAAATTGAAATATAATACATTTATTTTAGATTAAAAAATAAACAAAAATGTTTTTGAAATATCAAAGACACCAATGTAAAAATAACAAAATATGAAACAAAAACTTACTTAAATAACGGTGGCTTCAAAACCAAACTTCCAATAATTTGAATAAATTTGTCATATCAATTTGTTTAATAGGCATGATGGTAATACCAATCATTGGAAAGTATTGATTTAGCTCCGACGCGAAATAAACCCAATATTCGCTAATTTTTTTCTTTAAATCGACATCGTGAAGCCTCCTAAAAATGTACGCTACTGACATATCGCACCTTTGGAGAAACAGTGACACAATTGCAAAATTTTTCAAAAATGAGTTGATAATGTCAAATTATTCCTAAAGCTTAAATATATCAGGTAGAGTACGACCAGAAATCTAAGAAGGTCATAAATCACCCAGTACTTGAGTTTCAGCAGGCGGTCGAGTCTACGCAGAGTTGTACCTGCTCTAACCATTAGATTTTGTTTTATAGGTAGGTATAATTATATTGGATAAAGATAATTATTAAGAAAAATCTGTTGAATATAATTTTTTGTGTTTATATAATATATGATATATAACACAAAAACATTTATAAACATCACGATAATGAATGCGATTATAGTTCAGAAGGTTTATAAAATTTAATTTGCTTAGAATTAAATTTAATATACACACACTTGTGAAGTTGCTGTTTTTGCATGCATATAAGTTTATTATAAGTAAAAGGTATTTATAAACAAAATTACTCATGAAGATCAGTTTCACTTGTGATATTTTAATCCGGACCTGCGAATCTTTTAAGGGACACACACTTTTATTGCTTATCTATATTTCGAACAATAGGTAATAATGAGGGTCGTCGGCTTAAATTGATTTACGACCTTCTTAGATCTCTGGTTGTACTGTACAATAAAGACATAATTGTAACTCGTCTCATATGCGCTAGATGGCGGATATATCTTATGGTATGGTCGCTCACAGCTGATACTCACCGGTGCAAAACTAGTTATAGTGGCGAATGGATATCAGTTAAAATAAAAACAAGCAAGCGAACATTTCCTTTTTCTGGAAAAAAAAACCTACTAAAGTTAATTAACACTAATATCTTTCCAAAATATACTAACTCCGTTTTACTTAAAAGTGTAATTCAATGTCTGTCGGGGCATATAAAGCCCGGGAAGTAGTTGTTTCTTCTTAGTTGAACGGTCACTATTGTTGAAAAATATTTTTCAAAACTTAGTTCTAAAGCGTTGAATAATATATATTTATTTTTCGATATCCGATCTATAATGAATCCTATTAGAAATTTTAGGTTATGAATCTGTTTTAAATTTATTTTCCAAGAAATACAAATTCAACCATAAATTTGTCTTTCAATGCGCTTTTCTTTTATCATAATTCAGAAAAATGTTAGAGAAACAATGACACAATTCTAAGTTTTTTCTAAATTTCCTGGACTTAAGAGAGGTTATTTCGAAAGAAAAACAAAAATATTAATATTTTTCGTAAAATATGCATATCAACTAACAATATGCATAATTTTTAATCGAACTTCTCATAACTGGTTTCCTATTTACTACGAAAAAACAAAAATTAATTTAAGAAACTTGAAAATTAAGTGAACAATGGAAAAGACCACTAATTTTCAAAAAAAATCGTGATCTACATGCCTAAAAACTACTATATTTTTATGAATAATGCAATAACTTACATAATTTTCATTTAAAACACACCATTTTACGCGCCATTTGTAAAGGCTGCTCTCATTGATGCAATGCAGTGTGACGTACTAGCCCCTACACGCCTATCAACCTTAAGCCGACCAATCATATAAGTTCTATCATGGAAAATCCGTATACCTGTGGTTCCGTGTACGACAAAACAAGTCAATCAAATTTGAGGTTATGCTTCATTGTATTAGTACAATATTCACCAGCTAACTTGATGTCCTAAATGCTTTCTAGGGAGCTATTGACGCCGCCCATCCGATAACTGTAAACAGTGCCGTGCAAGTTCTGAGGATACGCTTTCTGTTACAAATTAACACAACTTGTACAATTAATAAAGTAAAGTCCGTCCGGAAATATATGATCCTAACTTAATAAATAATATTTAATTCTTTGTTATAATTATTGGTATATTGATTTTAATAGAAACGGATCTGCTGTATACCTGAATTCTGAGTACATAAATAATATTTTAACAATAAGGTACCCATTACAATAACATGTTATTTATCTAATTGAAGATTATAAAGTTAGGATCTTATATTTCCGGGCGGACTATAATTAAAATTTGTTAGAAACTAAATAATTTCTTCCAGGTAGTAATGAGAATAAAAGAAACACAAGATAATGGGAAATTATTCAAGCTAGGTATATTTCTAAGAATAGGTATAAACAGTTTTTATCTTTACGAAGAATCTGACTCGCTGCCGCTACTGGAATCACTTTCATCTAGAGTAATCACAAGGGGGTTGACGTCATAAAACATATCTGTTTGTTTTACAAAGCAGAAACAATAACTGTGTGACGCTACGCTACTGAAAATCTTAACACCTGATAAGGTTCGATGCAATTGGCGTTTGTCAAAATTTTACCACCAATAGCAGCCGAGTAGGCAGGGCACTATTACTCTGTCTCTCTTAGTTGGTAATTTCTGGGACATCAAGTTAGCTGGCGAATACAGTATGCTGTTTTTAAGGTTTTAAAAAATATTGAGAATATAACAAAAAAAACGGCCAAAATAACTTTACAAATAAAGAATAGTACAAACAAAATATGATTATTCCGACGAATTAATTTGTTGTGAAATGACATTTTTATCATTAGTTGATATGTTGTAGGGAAAAAATAGTCCAGATATACAAAAACCAAAGATGACTAACCTTGACAACACTGCACCACACTGTCCAGAGGATATAATAGACGCAGACAGAGACAGATAATGTTAGGGGTTAGTACGTCATAGCACCGCCCACTTGTTTCGTACATTTTTCAGTTTTGAATTAATATGTTGATTTCAAAACGCCAGGAAATCTATTTAATGCGATTTTGACACATGTTATTGTCTGCGCACTGAACCAACATCATTATTCATTGATTTGAGAGGATTTCATCTCTTAGTGGTCTTCCCCATTTGCATTTGTGTTAGTGTTTCTCCAAAGGTGCGAATATCAAATGTTAATAAGCCAAAATAGTCCCTTTGGAAGTAGAAGATATGGGAAACGGTACAGAAATGAATAAGGAAATTATACAAGATTTAGTTGAAATGTCTGGGGTGTTAAGCACAGCCCGAACGAATAAACGAAGCGTGGGGACTATACTCTGTCCATCCAAGCAACGGAGTGTTCCAAAACAGTATCATGCATAGTGCACGTGATCTCTTCAACTCTGTATGGACAATGAATTCCGCCGGCCGATTTCAGTTAAATCCGATTGGCCAGCGAATGGAGGCATATTTATTTTAGCCAATAGATGCAAAGGCGCATGGTGATCACGAATCTATCGTTGTTTGGGTCGCTCTGTTTGTTTGATGGATATAGTATAGGTGTATTCAGCTTTTACTGATGATTAAAGACATTTTTAGAATAAACGCCGAAACACACTTAGCCGCACCGTCTTGAATATCACTCGGTAGAAGAATACGCAATACGCAATAATAACATTAGTTCAAATACCGCGCACTTTAGCATTGTCCGTTTCTTCCACAACACTCGGCCGACACTCGGATCGCTGCGGTTATGTGTGACGGCCTTTATGTACGCATTTTTCCACCAACCTACAATTTTACAAAACATCAACGCTAGTTGCATAGTTTTTATCCACAAAAAATGCACACACTGTAAACACCGATAGATACATTCCGGTTTTTTTTTTTTCATTTTCGGGATTTCGCAAAATTCCGGATCACTACAATATGGTTATAATAAGTATACAACCCTTCGAAATGAACGACCATATTTGACTGGATATACATTAAGAGTGTAAAATGTTTTAATAGTAACAAATTGGACAATATTGGACTGAATTGCATTAAGGAATCTGGTCTGGTTAAACTAATATACTAATAGCTGCACTAATAGTCATTGTCGCTAATAGGGAAAAATTGGGTAAATTGATAAATTCACTTATGGGTGATTGAGGCAAATGCGTGTGCGCCTGCCTTTTAAGATTCGTTAACTTTGTTTATGAATAGCTTAATTGACATATTATAACTGTTAATTTTCTCTTTAATTTGTTCAGTTACGGGTGTACTATCGTAAGGGTGGAACGTTTTTTGTGATTGTGCACGTTCAATTTTAAACTTAGCAAGGATATTCATCAAATTGTTATGGAAGTCGTACGCTTTGGGTAAGTAACTTATATAGTAAATAGTCGGGACCCTATTTACCAAATAATTGGTGTCAGGGTATGAGCCTTATGAAACTTTTCCAATTTTCTTGGGCTTTTTGCCATTTTCTTTGCGTCCCGCCTTGTTTTCCCTTTATGTTTTAATATTTCTGAAATAGTTTTATTATTCCATGATTGTCTTGGTCTTCCTTTTCTTTTATTTTGTAATATTTTTGCTTCCCATATTCTTTTAGTCTGTCTTGTATTTTCCGTTCTTTATAAATGCCCCCACCATCCCAATTGTATGTATTCTACACATTCTAGGATTGATTCTATTTTTAGATTACTTCTTATATCTGTGTTCCTAATTTTGTCTTTTTTTATAACGCCCCGGACTCTTCTTAAGTATTTTTCTCTTCTGTGTTTGCTTTAGCGCCCACGTTTCACATCCATAAGTTAATATTGGCCCATATATTGCTTTTTATATTTTTATCTTGGTATTTTTTGATATTCTTTTATTGTTTATAAATGTTTTGTTCATCGTATAGTAGAGTTTCGTTGTTTTTTCTATTATTTTATTAATTTCTGCTTCTTGTGTTCCTTGTTGATCAATTGTTATTCTCAAGTATTGAAATGTTATCACTTATTCTATAAGTTGTCCTTCAATTTCTTTAACTATTTCTTCTTGTCCTTCTCCTATAACCATAACTTTCGTTTCGTTTTTATTCATAATCATCCCATTTTCTTTCAAGATACTATTCCATTTTTCTAAATTGTGTTCCAGATCTTCTTTAGTTTTTGCAAAAATAACTATATCGTCAGCAACACTTCTACTTTATTAAGATCCCTTC
This sequence comes from Lochmaea crataegi, assembly GCA_947563755.1. Classification (NCBI taxonomy): domain Eukaryota; kingdom Metazoa; phylum Arthropoda; class Insecta; order Coleoptera; family Chrysomelidae; genus Lochmaea; species Lochmaea crataegi. The sequence continues at coordinate 48,574,910 of OX387426.1, read as the reverse complement.
ATGTATCCTATATTGAATTTTTTTGTTTTTTTCGACCATATAGGTAATGAATAGAGTTGGGCTTAAACTGCCTCCTTGTCTTAATCCTTCAGTGATTTTGAAATCTGACGATTGTAGATTATTGGTTATGACCAAGTTAGTATTATTACTATATATCATTTGGATTAATTTTATAAGCTTACGTTTTCTTAGAATATTCCATAGCTTTCTTCTTGGTGTTTTATCAAACGCTTTTTCTAAGTCAATAAATGCTAGGCATATCAATTTCTTTTCTTGCCAGGCTTCATAGAAAAAATATGATCTTGTGTGCTTCTGCCCTTCCTAAATCCACTTTGCGACTCATCCAACGTATTTTCCAATATTTTCAAATATGGCAGTACATAGTAAAGTAATTCCTCTATAGTTATTGCAATCCTTTTTATTGCCTTTGCCTTTATATATCGGAACTATGAGAGATCTGGTCCAGTCTTGTGGCATTTCTTCCTGTTCCCATATTTTTCTATAAATATTCAGCATAATTTGTTTTCCTTGTTGTCCTATATTTTTGAGCATTTCTACTGTTAATTTGTCATATCCTGCCGCCTTCTCATTTTTCTGTTTTTGTAAGGTTTCTTCTATTTCAGTTATACTTATTTGTTCTTCTAGTCGCTCTTCTTCTTGTTCTTCTCCTCTCGTTTGTTGATGTCGTTTCTTTTTTCCGTCAGCAGATCTTCAAAGTATTCTTTCCATCTGTTGGCAATTTCTATTCCATCAGCTAGCAATTCTCCTTCTTTATTTTGTATGTAGTTATGAGCTGTCTTTTTCTTAGTGATATCAGGACTCTATAGAATAGTTTCTGGTTTTCTTTACTGCTGCGTTCCATCTTTTCTCCAAATTTATCCCATGTGTCTTTTTTGTCTCTAACAATAATTTTTACTTTCTTTCTTTTTTATATTCATCGTAGTTTTTTATTGTTTGTTCTGAAAGATAGCGTTTCCATGCTTCTTTCTTCTTCTTAACTCGCTTCTTTATTGCATCTGTCCACCAGGCTGTTTGTTAGTTTCACATATCTCTTTAACTGTAGTAAGTATCATATTCTTAAATATATTTCATGCTTTTTCAATGTTTTCTTCATTCTTTATTTTTATTTCCTCTTTCCTCTTTCCTCTTTTTGTTAGTTGCCTTTCGTATATCTCCGCAGCAACTGGTTCTCTTAGTTTATACGATTTTTATAATTTCTGTTTTACTAGTATTTACATTTTACTTTTTAATATCTACCTCGTTATAGCTTTGTTCTTTTATGTAAGTTATTACTACAAAGTGGTCACTTCCGATCTCTGGCCCTCTTGATTTTTCATTCCTACTTTATATCAACAAATGCTTGTGGTCCATTTCTAAAACCTCTTGACCTTTTTTGTTAGTTTCTGTAATTGCTAGTATGTCCCCTCCCATTTTTTCAAAATCATCTTCTAGTTATTTCTCTTTTCCTGCTAAGCTTCCGATGTTCCAAGTCCCTATTTTCTTTGCTTATTCTTGTGTTTATGTTTCTCGTTGTTTTGTCCTTTGTTTTTGTTATTTATTTCGTCTTTTTTTGTATTACTGTTTTTATTTTGTTTGTCTTTACTGTTTATTTTATCTTTAAAATTGTATGCTACCTGTGAAATACTATAAATTTTTACTTTACTGTTATGTTTACTACTTATCTTACTAACATTACCACCCATAATAGATATTAATACAACTTAAACTATTTTTACAACTAAACTTATGATCTACGTTTTTAATACTAGCATTTATATCTTCTTCTCGTTTCTTGTTGTCATATTCTTTGTCGACTGGTTTTTTTGAAAACCTGTCTCTTCCTTCGTATAGTGATTTCTGCAGTTCCACTTTTTGGTTATTCCAATGAAATGCTTCCCCATCTATGATAAGTTTCCTAAAGCCTATTTTCACAGCTTTTCTGTTCTTCTCTTCTTCTTTAGCTTGTATTCTTATTTTGTGTTGTATTTCTCTTTGTTCTTTCGACATCGACATCGTTTATATAAATTCTTTGGTTGTTCACATTCTTTAGTTTACTTTTGTTTCTCATTATTTCTTTTTTATCGTTTTCATCTTTCAATTCAACTATATACACTTTATTGCCTATTTTCTTGGCTCTTTTTATTTTTATTTCTATAAGGGTACCTAAGTAACTTAAAAACTAAAATAATTTTTTTTCTCCATAAAAACCTTGCATAAATTAGAGGAGAGCAACATGCTCGTTTTTTTTCACATACCGACCAACCTCTTTCAAGTCGCTAAAAACAGTAGATTTTAAAAATTAGCTCAAATACCAATAAACATCTAGCTACCCCCTTACTAAATTTTTAAAATTAACTCAAATACCAATAAAAATCTAGCTACCCCTAACTAAATTTTAAAAATTAACTCAAATATAAATGAAAAATTTGATTCTAGTCTGTCCCCATAACTAAATTTTAAAAATTAACTCTAATATAAATAAAAAATTGATTATCTTCTGTACCCTAACTAAATTTTAAAAATTAATTCGAATATAAATAAAAAATTGATTCTAGTCTGTCCCCCTAACTATTAACTCAAATATAAATAAAACATTAATTCTAGTCTCTCCCCTAACTAAATTATAAAAATTAACTCAAATACCAATAAAAATCTAGCTACCCCTAACTAAATTTTAAAAATTAACTCAAAATTAAATAAAAAATTGATTCTAGTCTGTCCCCCTAACTAAGTTTTAAAAATTAACTCAAATATAAATAGAAAATTGATTCTAGTCTGTCCCCTAACTAAATTTTAAAAATAAACTCAAATACCAATAAAAATCTAGCTACCCCTAACTAAATTTTAAAAATTAACTCAAATATAAATAAAAAATTGATTCTAGTCTGTCCCCCTAACTAAATTTTAAAAATTAACTCAAATATAAATAAAAAATTGATTCTAGTCTGTCCCCATAACTAAATTTTAAAAATTAACTCTAATATAAATAAAAAATTGATTCTCTTCTGTACCCTAACTAAATTTTAAAAATTAATTCGAATATAAATAAAAAATTGATTCTAGTCTGTCCCCCTAACTATTGACTCAAATATAAATAAAACATTAATTCTAGTCTCTCCCCTAACTAAATTATAAAAATTAACTCAAATACCAATAAAAATCTAGCTACCCCTAACTAAATTTTAAAAATTAACTCAAATATAAATAAAAAATTGATTCAAGTCTGTCCCCCTAACTAAATTTTAAAAATTAACCCAAATATAAATAAAAAATTGATTCTAGTCTGTCCACTAACTAAATTTTAAAAATTAACTCAAATACCAATAAAAATCTAGCTACCCCCAACTAAATTTTAAAAATTAACTCAAATATAAATAAAAAATTGATTCAAGTCTGTCCCCCTAACTAAATTTTAAAAATTAACTCAAATATAAATAAAAAATTGATTCAAGTCTGTCCCCCTAACTAAATTTTAAAAATTAACTCAAATATAAATAAAAAATTGATTCTAGTCTGTCCACTAACTAAATTTTAAAAATTAACTCAAATATAAATAAAAAATTGATTCAAGTCTGTCCCCCTAACTAAATTTTAAAAATTAACTCAAATATAAATAAAAAATTGATCCTAGTCTTTCCCCTAACTAAATTTTAAAAATCTCTCCCCCTAACTATGAACTCAAATATAAATTAAAAATTGATTCTAGTCTGTCCCCTAACTAAATTTTAAAAATTAATTCAAATACCAATAAAAATCTAGCTTAAAAATTAACTCAAATATAAATAAAAAATTGATTCTAGTCTGTCCCCTAACTAAATTTTAAAAATTAATTCAAATACTAATAAGAATCTAGCTACCCCTAACTAAATTTTAAAAATTAACCCAAATATAAATAAAAAATTGATTCTAGTCTGACCCCCTAACTATTAACTCAAAAAAAAATAAAAAATTGATCCTAGTCTTTCCCCTAACTAAATTTTAAAAATCTCTCCCCCTAACTATGAACTCAAAAATAAATTAAAAATTGATTCTAGTCTGTCCCCTAACTAAATTTTAAAAATTAACTCAAATACCAATAAAAATCTAGCTACCCCTAACTAAATTTTAAAAATTAACTCAAATATACATAAAAAATTGATTCTAGTCTGTCCCCCTAACTATTAACTCAAATATAAATAAAAAGTTGATTCTAGTCTTTCCCCTAACTAAATTTTAAAAATCTCTCCCCCTAACTATGAACTCAAATATAAATAAAAAATTGATTCTAGTCTGTCCCCTAACTAAATTTTAAAAATTAACTCAAATACCAATAAAAATCTAGCTTAAAAATTAACTCAAATATAAATAAAAAATTGGTTCTAGTCTCTCCCCTAACTAAATTTTAAAAATCAACTCAAATACCAATAAAAATCTAGCTACCCCTAACTAGATCTTAAAAATTAACTCAAACACCAATAAAAATCTAGCTACCCCTAACTAAATTTTAAAAATTAACTCAAATATAAATAAAAAATTGATTCTAGTCTTTCCCCTAACTATATTTTAAAAATCTCTCCCCCTAACTATGAAGTCAAATATAAATAAAAAATTGATTCTAGTCTTTCCCCTAACTAAATTTTAAAAATCTCTCCCCCTAACTATGAACTCAAATATAAATTAAAAATTGATTCTAGTCTGTCCCCTAACTAAATTTTAAAAATTAACTCAAATACTAATAAGAATCTAGCTACCCCTAACTAAATTTTAAAAATTAACCCAAATATAAATAAAAAATTGATTCTAGTCTGTCCCCTAACTAAATTTTAAAAATCAACTCAAATACCAATAAAAATCTAGCTACCCCTAACTAGATTTTAAAAATTAACTCAAACACCAATAAAAATCTAGCTACCCCTAACTAAATTTTAAAAATTAACTCAAATATAAATAAAAAAATTGATTCTAGTCTGTCCCCCTAACTATTAACTCAAATATAAATAAAAAGTTGATTCTAGTCTTTCCCCTAACTAAATTTTAAAAATCTCTCCCCCTAACTATGAACTCAAATATAAATAAAAAATTGATTCTAGTCTGTCCCCTAACTAAATTTTAAAAATTAACTCAAATACCAATAAAAATCTAGCTTAAAAATTAACTCAAATATAAATAAAAAATTGGTTCTAGTCTCTCCCCTAACTAAATTTTAAAAATCAACTCAAATACCAATAAAAATCTAGCTACCCCTAACTAGATTTTAAAAATTAACTCAAACACCAATAAAAATCTAGCTACCCCTAACTAAATTTTAAAAATTAACTCAAATATAAATAAAAAATTGATTCTAGTCTGTCCCCCTAACTATTAACTCAAATATAAATAAAAAGTTGATTCTAGTCTTTCCCCTAACTAAATTTTAAAAATCTCTCCCCCTAACTATGAACTCAAATATAAATAAAAAATTGATTCTAGTCTGTCCCCTAACTAAATTTTAAAAATTAACTCAAATACCAATAAAAATCTAGCTTAAAAATTAACTCAAATATAAATAAAAAATTGGTTCTAGTCTCTCCCCTAACTAAATTTTAAAAATCAACTCAAATACCAATAAAAATCTAGCTACCCCTAACTAGATCTTAAAAATTAACTCAAACACCAATAAAAATCTAGCTACCCCTAACTAAATTTTAAAAATTAACTCAAATATAAATAAAAAATTGATTCTAGTCTTTCCCCTAACTATATTTTAAAAATCTCTCCCCCTAACTATGAAGTCAAATATAAATAAAAAATTGATTCTAGTCTGCCCCTAACTAAATTATGAAAATTAACTCAAATACCAATAAAAATCTAGCTACCCCTAACTAAATTTTAAAAATTAACTCAAATACCAATAAAAATCTAGCTACCCCTAACTAGATTTTAAAAATTAACTCAAATACCAATAAAAATCTAGCTACCCCTAACTAAATTTTAAAAATTAACTCAAATATAAATAAAAAATTGATCCTAGTCTTTCCCCTAACTAAATTTTAAAAATCTCTCCCCCTAACTATGAACTCAAATATAAATTAAAAATTGATTCTAGTCTGTCCCCTAACTAAATTTTAAAAATTAACTCAAATACTAATAAGAATCTAGCTACCCCTAACTAAATTTTAAAAATTAACCCAAATATAAATAAAAAATTGATTCTAGTCTGACCCCCTAACTATTAACTCAAATATAAATAAAAAATTGATTCTAGTCTGTCCCCTAACTAAATTTTAAAAATTAACTCAAATACCAATAAAAATCTATCTACCCCTAACTAAATTTTAAAAATTAACTCAAATACTAATAAGAATCTAGCTACGCCTAACTAAATTTTAAAAATTATCTCAAATATAAATAAAAAATTGATTCTAGTCTGTCCCCTAACTAAATTTTAAAAATTAACTCAAATACTAATAAGAATCTAGCTACCCCTAACTAAATTTTAAAAATTAACTCAAATATAAATAAAAAATTGATTCTAGTCTGTCCCCTAACTAAATTTTAAAAATTAACTCAAATACTAATAAGAATCTAGCTACCCCTAACTAAATTTTAAAAATTAACTCAAATATAAATAAAAAATTGATTCTAGTCTGACCCCCTAACTATTAACTCAAATATAAATAAAAAATTGATTCTAGTCTGTCCCTCACTAAATTTAAAAAATTAACTCAAATACCAATAAAAATTTAGCTATCCTCTAACTAAATTTTGAAAATTATAAATTTAATTTCATATAAAAATTCAATCAAACCCCATAATTAAATCTTAGAAATGTTAATTTAATTTTATATGAAAATCCAATCTAATCCCAAAATTAAATTTAAAAACAATAAATTTATTTTTGTATAAAAAGCCAATCTAATTTCAAAATTCAATTTTAAAAAAATTAAATTTTTTGTGACAAAAAAAAATTATTTTAATAATAGAATTTATCAAAGAAATTTTATTTTAGAACTAAATAAAACCTCGTTCTAAGCCAAATTTTAACTTTTTAAATAGTGTTATAAGCAATGAAAAATATCAAAATGTCAATGAAAAAAAATGGGCGGATTTACCAAAAGGTAAATTAAAAAAATAAGCATAATATTTCTTATTCAAAAATTAAATTAACTTTTTTATCGACATTTTTCACTAATAATAGAAGACTTTAACCAAGGTTAAGACTTTTATTAAAACTAATTATATATAAACACGAAATAATCTATATAAAAAAATTTCAAATTTTTTATATTTTAATTGAACACGAAAGTGACATTTATTATTTTTTCTAAAATTGGGGGAACATGGCCAAAGTAACTTTTAAAAACCGAAAATGCGAAAAAAACGATTTTACGATTTTCGACTACCAACTCGCGGTTTCTCGGCGAATAATTAAGTAATATTTTTAAACGAAAATTTAATGACTTATTCTACGTAAGTTGAGTGAGGAAGTTTTTAATTGTGTATTTCTGAATACGCAGTATTAAAATTTAGAAACCGAAGAAGTTTTTAGAAAAGTTTGAGCTATCAACGATGTTTTAATTTCACCTGACTCTCATCATCTTCCTTTGGTAACTACCATCAAACTAAACGTTGATAAAAAGTCAGTGAAGAATTTTCCATTTTTACAACGCCACGAGCGACACCCTTTTTTGCTGTCGACTTTCAGCTAGGAAAGACCTCCATTTTTATCGCGTTTATATATCTTTCCTATCTAAATTGCTGTGGTAAGCACAGCAGCTAGTATACGGTTGACAGCTAGTATACCTTTGACAGCTTGGATACCGTTAACAGCCAGTATACGATTGACAGCTTGGATACCGTTAACAGCTAGTATACCGTTGACAGATAGTATACCGTTGACAGCTAATATACCGTTAACAGCTAGTATACCGTTAACAGCTAGAATACGGTTGACAGCTTGGATACCGTTGACAGCTAGTATACCTTTGTCAGCTTGGATACCGTTAACAGCTAGTATACGGTTGACATCTTGGATACCGTTAACAGCTAGTATACCGTTGACAGATAGTATACCGTCGACAGCTAATATACCGTTAACAGCTAGTATACGGTTGAGAGCTTGGATACCGTTGACAGCTAGTATACGGTTGACAGCTTGGATACCGTTAACAGCTAGTATACCGTTGTCAGCTTGGATACCGTTTATAGCTAGTATACCGTTGATAGCTAGTATACCGTTTACAGCTAGTATACCGTTGGCAGCTAAGATGTAGATAAAGATCTTTGAACGCGATTTTCGCTAGACATCTATCCAATTAACAATTTTAATAGTAAGAATATTGTCCGAACTGAAATTCCCACAAGAAAAAATACAATTAATCGAAACCCACATTATAGCAGAAAGCCACGTGACCAGCATCTAATATCCCAACTCGAGAAAATAACAAAAAGCTACAATAATAGAACCTGCAGTGAGCCCTTATCTCCGCTCAAAGCGAAAAGCCCTAACGCCCTATTTCAAAACGCCAAGCCACGTCCCTCGTTTTGCCAGCCAATAGCGTCGGGTTTAAGCGTAAAAGCGTGAAATGCCATTGGTCGAAATCCCGGGTGCCAATTCAGCTCGTTAAATATAAATTGAACAAAATAACAACGTCAGAAGTCAGTTTATGCGTTTAAGTGAAGCTCGTAGCAATTGTTTGATTAAAAAAATTATCGGCAAATTAAAATAAATTGATCTGATTCTTTGGATTAATTACAAATAATGGAAGGTGCTCCGTTCGATGAACAAAACTTTAACGATTTCAATAATCAACCTTTACCTTCGTTGGCTTCGACGTTGCTTAGTAAAAATCAGGAAAATTTAAACGTGCATTCCATACAGGTGATGTTGGGGCTGCAACAGCAACACGATATGTTCGGAAATATCGGATCTCCCATGGAGTATAAGGGATCGCCGCAAAAATTGGACGGATCGCCGATACACCATCAGGATTTGGGGATGTATTCGCCGGGTATGGATAATATTAATGGTAATTCAAACGGGGGGAAGAGGAAGAACGAGGATGTGGTATTGTTGCAATCGCAGAATTTGAGTTCCACCGAAATTGGTAGTACCCAAAATAGTACTAGTAAAAAGAATGATAAGAAGAAGAACGATAGTGGGGTGAAGAAGAAAAAAACAAGGTAAGTGTAAAATTTTTTTCTAAAGTTTAATTTTGTTGGAATACTGAATTGAGGGATTTTAAAATGAGATTTTTCATAAATTTGGATTTTGCTTTAAAAATTAATCTGCACCACTGGAGTTTCATACGTTTGATACCATTTTTTGACAAAATGTGTTAAAGATATTTATTTTTTTTTAATCTACGCCACTGATTGGTATATAGAAATGAAATTTTGAGGAAACCCTTGAAGACATATTTTAAAATGTAAAATAATGTTCTTGCGGTTTTTATATTAAAAATTCCACTACATCACTGGGTTTGTATACGTTTCATAATAGTTTTCATAAAAATATTGTTATTATTTAAAAAATTTAAAAAAAATTAATTTTCTTTATCTTTTAAAAATTATACGTCACTGATTTGGAAATAAGAATAAAATTTTAATGGAATCCACAGAAGCCTCAGTTGTTTCTTTTATAAAATGATTCATTTTCTCTTAAGATTAAATAGTTACTGTTTTTCGGTTTTTATATTAAATATTTGACTACACCACTGGATCTGTTCACATTTCATACTATTTCTCATTAAAATATGTTTATTTTTTTTAAATTACAAGGTAATTATTTTTTCTTTTATTTGTTAAAAATCCTACTCCACTGATTGCCAATAAAAATAAAATTTTGATGAAACCCTTAGCGAAGCATTAGTTTCTCCTAAAATATGCTCAATTTTCTTTTAGGGTGAAAAATAATTGAATTTTTTGCGGTTTTCATATTATAAATTTGACTACGCCACTGGATTTGTATACTATTTTCATTAAAATATGTTCATTTTTAAAAATAGTACAAGGAAATAATTTTTTTTTATTTTTTGAAGATTCTACGCCACTGATTAGCAAATAAAAATGAAATTTTGATGAAACCCTCAGCAAAGTCTTAGTTTTTTTCTAAAAATTCTTTCTAGGATAAAACGTAGTTATTTTTGGCGTTTTTATATTAAAAATTATATTGTATTAATTTGTCACTATTTTTCGTTAAAATGTGTTTAAATTTAAAAACATTACGAAAAAATAATGTTTTTTCATTTTTTTTTAATTATACTTCACTGATTGGCAAATGGAAATTAAAATTTCAATGGAACCCACAGGAAAGCCTTAGTTGTTTTTTTTATAAAATGGTTCATTTTCTTTTAGGTTGAAAAATATTTGAATTTTTTGAGGTTATTAAAAATTTGACTACGCCACTGGATTTATATACTATTTTTCATTAAAATATGTTCATATTTGAAAATAGTACAAGGAAATTAATTTTTTTATTTTTTAAAAATTCTACGCCACTGCAAATAAAAATAAAATTTCGATGAAACCCTTAGCAAAGTCTTGGTTTTTTTCTAAAAATTCTTTTTAGGATAAAAAGTCGTCATTGTTTGCGTTTTTATATTAAAAATTATATTCTATTAATTCACTATTTTTCGCTAAAATGTGTATATTTAAAAAATTACTAAAAAATAATGTTTTTTCAATTTTTTTTTAAATTATATTTCATTGATTGGCAAATGTAAATTAAAATTTTAATGGAACCCTCAGGAAAGCCTTAGTTGCTTCTTTTGTAAAATGATTCATTTTCTTTTAGGCTGAAAAATAATTGAATTTTTGCGGTTTTTATATTAAAAATTTGACTACGCCACTGGATTTAAATACTATTTTTCATTAAAATAGTACAAGGATTAATTTTCTCTTAAGGTTAAATATTTACATTTTTTCGGTTTTTATGTTAAACATTTAACTACACCACTGGATTTGGATACGTTTCATACAATTTTTCATTAAAATAAGTTCATTTTTTTTAAAACTACCAGGAAATAAATCTTTTTTATTCTACGCCACTGATTAGTATATAAAAAAAAATTATGGAACCCTTATCGAAGCCTTAGTTTCTTCTAAAAATGCTTCATTTTCTTTTAGACTGAAAAATAATTGAATTGATTTGCGGTTTTTATATTAAAAATTTGACTACGCTACTGGATTTGTATTCTATTTTTCATTAGAATATTTTCATTTTTAAAAATAGTACAAGGTAATTAATTTGTCACTATTTTTCGTTAAAATGTGTTTATATTTAAAAAAATCACTAATAAATAATGTTTTTTCAATTTTTCTTTAATTCTACGCTACTGATTAGCCTATAAAAAAAATTTATGGAACCCCTAACCAAGCCTTAGTTTCTTCTAAAAATGCTTCATTTTCTTTTAGGTAGAAAAATAATTGAATTTTTGCGGTTTTTATATTAAAAATTTGACTACGCCACTGGATTTATATACTAATTTTCATTAAGATATCTTCATTTTTAAAAATAGTACAAGGAAATTATTTTTTTTATTCTTTAAAAATTCTACGCCACTGATTAGCAAATAAAAATGAAATTTTGAAGAAACCTTTAGCAAAGTCTAAGTTTTTTTCTAAAAATTTTTTTTAGGATGAAAAGTAGTTATTTTTGCGTTTTTATATCAAAAATTATATTGTATTAATTTGTCACTATTTTACGTTAAAATGTGTTTATATTTAAAAAAATTACGAAAAAATGTTTTTTCAATTTTTTAAAAAATTGTTCTTCACTGATTGGCAAAAGAAAATAATATTTTAATGGATCCCACAGGAAAGCCATAGTTGTTTCTTTTATAAAATGATTCATTTTCTTTTAGGCTGCATAATCATTGAATTTTTTGCGGTTTTCATATTATAAATTTGACTACGCCACTGGATTTATATACTATTTTTCATTAAAATATGTTCATTTTTAAAAATAGTACAGGGAAATTAATTTTTTTTTATTTCTTAAAAATTCTACGCCACTGATTAGCAAATAAAAATAAAATTTTGATGAAACCCTCAGCAAAAGTCTTAGTTTTTTTTCTAAAAATTCTTTCTAGGATAAAACGTACTTATTTTTTGCGTTTTTATATTAAAAATTATATTGTATTAATTTGTCACTATTTTTCGTTAAAATGTGTTTGTTTATATTTAAAAACATTACGAAAAAATGTTTTTTCAATTTTTTTTTAAATTATACTTCACTGATTGGCAAATGAAAATTAAAATTTTAATGGAACCCACAGGAAAGCCTTAGTTGTTTCTTTTATAAAATGATTCATTTTCTTTTAGGTTGAAAAATAATTGAATTTTTTGCGGTTTTCATATCAAAAATTTGACTACGCCACTGGATTTATATGCTATTTTTCATTAAAATATGTTCATTTTTAAAAATAGTACAAGGAAATTATTTTTTTTTATTTTTTAAAAATTCTACGTCACTGATTAGCAAATAAAAATAAAATTTTGATGAAATCCTTAGCAAAAGTCTTAGTTTTTTTTTCTAAAAATTCTTTCTAGGATAAAACGTACTTATTTTTTGCGTTTTTATATTAAAAATTATATTGTATTAATTTGTCACTATTTTTCGTTAAAATGTGTTTATATTTAAAAAAATTACGAAAAAATGTTTTTTCAATTTTTTTAAAAATTGTACTTCACTGATTGGCAAAAGAAAATAATATTTTAATGGAACCCACAGGAAAGCCTTAGTTGTTTCTTTTATAAAATGATTCATTTTCTTTTAGGCTGCATAATCATTGAATTTTTTGCGGTTTTCATATTATAAATTTGACTACGCCACTGGTTTTATATACTATTTTTCATTAAAATATGTTCATTTTTAAAAATAGTACAAGGAAATTAATTTTTTCATTTTTAAAAATTCTACGCCACTGATTATCAAATAAAAGAGAAAATTTGATGAAACCCTCAGCAAAGTCTTGGTTTTTTCTAAAAATTCTTTTTAGGATGAAAAGTCGTCATTTTTTGCTTTTTCATATTAAAAATTAAATTGTATTAATTTGTCACTATTTTTCGTTAAAATGTGTTTATATTTATTTAAATTACGGAAAAATGATGTTTTTTTAATTTTTTTTTAATTATACTTCACTGATTTTTTTCATTTTTAAAAAATTCTACGCCACTGATTAGCAAATAAAAATAAAATTTCAGTTTTTTCCAAAATAGTTATTTATGTACCAGCGACGAAAAACTGTCTATTATAGTCGAGCCTGTCAATTGATAACCGAGGCTAACAAGCAGGCGAAACACTAGACAGTTCTTCGTCGGGGTGCATACTACATTTTTTCGTCGACCTTTACAAAAAATTACTAATTTCCGAATGAAAAATCGACTATTTTTGAAGGCAAGTATTTTTCGTCCGCATCAGACACTGTGATAATTTTCATCTGGGGCATCTCGAAGATATCTGTTTATTTTATCTCGACTATATACTCTAGATTTTTTCGCTCTGTACCCAACGCTTTGTTTTTTCAAAAATGCAGTAAGTTTCGGAAATTTACTTTTACCTTCAAAATAGTCGATTTTTCATCCGGAAATTAGTATGTAAAATGTCATTTTTTAAAGTTCGACGAAAAATTTCTTTTAGGATAAAAAGTAGTAATTTTTTTGAGTTTTTATATCAAAAATTGTATTGATAGCAATTTTCATTAAAACGTGTTAAGTTTTTAAAATATAACCAAAAAATGTTATTTTTTCTAATTCAACGCCACTGATTGGAAATTGAAATTTTTCGCCTCCACCACTGGATTTTTATAGGTTTCAATAAAATACAGGGCCGGACCGCGATCTTTGGGAGCCCTGGGCTAACGGTGGGTCCGGGGAACCTACGAAATAATCAAAATATTTGCCATTTTCCTAATAAAAATGGATTTTGCGGGAAAATTAAACATATTTTTTTGATTTGTATTTTTTTTCTGGTTTATTATTTTATTATTCGGGGACCCTGGAACCCGGGAGCCCTAGGCTGGAGCCCATACGTAGATCCGGCCCTGATAAAATAAGTTTTATCAAATAAAATCCTCAACAAAAAATATAACATTATATTTCTCGACCCGTTTCACAAATTACATTTGCACCTTCAGGATCAAATTATAGAAATTGATGTATTAATATACAGGGCGTTCGGTAAGTAACGGTACAAACTGAAATTATTGAAAGATGCTCGCTCGATCTGACCCAACTTTCTTTAATAAAATATTAATAATAAAAAAGATAGAGGGTGGCAAAATTTAAATGTAAAAAATGTTTTTTCACAGTAAATTGAAAGATTTTGGATATATGGGCTTTGAGGTATGAAAAATCATAATATGTTATCCGTTTTGATGTATTTTCTAGAGGGCGCCACATACGCCACATTTGTGGCATAAACGTGCGCCAAAATTTTTTGCTACATCAAGTTTGCGTTAATTTTGGGAAATAATATCGAGGCAACGACATTTTAACATAAAAAATGTATACTTGTTAGTAGCCCCAAAACTTGCGTTGCATCAGATCATAATATTTTGAGACCGACCATCTTCCATTTTACTTTGGACCATTACTTCCGGACCACTCTGTATATTTATTCATTATTTTGTTATATCAATCTCTATAATGTACTCGTGACGATGCAAATTTAATTTGTGAAACCGGCAGACGATGATATATTGCTGTTGTGGAGTTTGTTATTTATTGATTTTATTTAATAATTATGGAAGTTTCTTCGAATGTTTTCAAAAATGTACTCCTCTGATTTTTAAATCGAAATAAAAATATAAAATTTGTGTGTTTTACAGAATCAATTAAATTCTATGTGAATTTTTAAAAAATATTTGCTGTTTTTATATTATTAATTTAACTACACCACTGGATTTGTATATATTTGATAGAATTCCTCAATAAAATGTGTTTATTTAAAAAAAAAATAATGTAAGCTACTGATTTGGAAATTGAATTAAATTTTGGTAAAACTCTTACTTTATCTAAACCGTATTCGTAAACGTTTTAAAATTTTGTATCTAAAAATACACTGAAAATTTGTAAAATGGTGTTTTTGGCATGACAAATCGATTGATGGCCTCATTTTTTTGATAAATTAATAAATAATCATCTCAAAATAGTGAAAAAACTCGTGTAAAAACCACAAAACTGTGAATATTGAGCTGAAATTTTACCAGAGTTCTCTAAAAAGACCCATCCTACTAGGAAAGAAATTAGCAAAAATTTATTATAGAGAAAAAAGTAACACGTGCCATAATGTTTACCGAAAAAGGGTAGACACACGACTGGTCGATTAAATGCAAGAATTAGTAAAGTCCGTTTCCAAATGATCCGTTTTCAATATTAGAAGCTTTTTAGAGTTCTCCGAAAATTATGATTGAGGTGTCATTTTTTGAGAAAATTCAAGGGCCGCTCGCAAAAATTGTAAAACTTATAAACAATTAAGTGAAAAAAAGGGGGTTTGGTTTTTTGCAAATATCTCAAAAACTATTTGAGATTTTTCAAAATATTCAAAGAGAGGAGGAAATTTCCTAAAAAAAAAGTATAAACTCCCGGAACTGTAGGACCAATATTTATAATTTTCCCAGAGGGTTGAAAATAAGCTCGAAAACGGGTACTCCCACGCCCACTTCGGACCATTAATGAATAAATATTATTTAAAATTATTAAATATGAAAATTAAGAACTGAAAAAATTCAGGCGCCTGCAGGATAGATCAATGAACAGTTAAAAATTATAAAGCTCAATTAAACATTGAAAAAACATTTTTTTTTAATAATATTACTATTGATCCGGTTTCTCAAGATCAGAAGCTACTTAAAAATAATTTTTAATAATTTTTATCAACTATTGTTTAGAAAAATTGTTATAAACAAATGCGCTGTTTATAAGATAATTTTTAAGCATTTACCAGGTGAAATTAAAAAAAAATGGTTAGAATAGGTATTGTTGCGAAATATCGAAGTTTTAAAAAAATCATCAATCATTTTAATCACCCTTAATATTGATGGTTTGGATAAAAAAAATAAATATTATAAATTACTTCTGAGTACGAACCTGCAGATACATTTTTTATCCCAGTGCTTTCTATTTTTTTTAAATTAATTTCTCCTTATCAAATATAATTAAAGTTTAATTAATTAGAAATTTCAAGACCCCCTTTTTTTGTTCACTTTTATGGGTAAAAATGGTAATTTTCATTGCGACAAAAGCAAGGCCGGTGAATGAAAATAAAATATATTATTTCTTTGTACGTATGGATTTCTCGAAAGTCGTTATTTCTGTTTATTATTATAATATTGTATCATAGTCGTAAAAACAAATATGTTTAAATTTTTATTTCAAGTTTTAATGATCAATGATTTCTCGGTGAACAATAAAATTGTTTATTTAGTCTTAAACTATTAGTAAGACGTAGTAAATGTTTGAATAGAATAGAAGATTTAAATTGTTACCTACTTTTTCGACTGTCAATTTGAGGATTATGTCAACTTAATAAATTGTATATTTGAATAGCGTTTTTAAAAGATCAATCCACTGGGGAAAAAATTTGCAATAGCGTAACCTAAGTGGTTTTCATTTTATAAGTCATCAAAGTGAAGGTGGTGAAGATTTTCGAAAAACACAAACTCCAAAAGTAAAAATATTCATAACTCGAAAAATTGAATAGCTACAACGTTGTAATTGCCACCAATCATTTCAAGATGAAATTTTACATACGGGAATATATTTTTAAAACAATATTTCTAAAGATTAAGTTGAAATCGAAGTATATGTAAAAATCGCAAAATTTTCTATACTACCTCGTTGAATGAGAAATTTTCAACAAAAAAAAAACTTTTGACCTGAAAAATTTGTTAAATGTTGCTTTTTGACTTGAAGAATCGACTAGTGAATTTAGTTTTTTGATAGATTTCGAATTTTACTTCAAAATAGTGTTTTTCGAAAATACACAATATTAACATAAAAATTCGTGTACCAGCCACAAAACTGTGAATATTGAACTGAAATTTGAGCTGAACACTCCTAAAAAAACAATCTAATAGGCAAAAAATTTGCAATAGCGTAACCGAAGTGGTTTTCATTTTATAAGTCATCAAAATGAAGGTGGTGAGGATTTTCAAAAACGCAAACTCCAAAAGTAAAAATATTCATAACTCGAAAAATTTAATAGCTACAACGTTATAATTGCCACCAATCATTTCAAGATGAATTTTTACATACAGGAATACATTTTTGAATCAATATTTCCAAAGAAAAAGTTGAAATCGGAATATATGTAAAAATCGCAAAATTTTTTATACTACCTCGTTGTATAAAAGTTTCAACAAAAAAAAATTCTTTTAAGCTGAAAAATTTGTAAATGTGGCTTTTTGGCTTAACCAATCGACTGGTGGACTCAGTTTTTTGATAAGTTGGAATTTTACTTCAAAATAGTGTTTTTCGAAAAAACTCTATATTAACATAAAAATTCGTATACCAGCCACAAAACTGTGAATTCTGAACCGAAATTTGAGCAGAAAACTCTTAAAAGAACAATCTACTAAGGAACAAATTTGCAATATCGTAACCGAAGTGGTTTTCATTTTATAAGTCATCAAAATGAAGGTGGTGAAGATTTTCCAAAAACGCAAACTCCAAAATTAAAAATATTCATAACTCGAAAAATTGAATAGCTACAACGTTGTAATTGCCACCAATCATTTCAAGATGAAATTTTACATACGGGAATACATTTTTAAATCAATATTTCTAAGGATTAAGTTGAAATCGAAGTATATGTAAAAATCGCAAAATTTTCCATACTACCTCGTTGAATAAAAAATTTTCAACAAAAAAAAATCTTTTGACCTGAAAAATTTGTTAAATGTTGCTTTTTGACTTGAAGAATCGACTAGTGAATTTAGTTTTTTGATAGATTTCGAATTTTACTTCAAAATAGTGTTTTTCGAAAATACACAATATTAACATAAAAATTCGTGTACCAGCCACAAAACTGTGAATATTGAACTGAAATTTGAGCTGAACACTCCTAAAAAAACAATCTAATAGGCAAAAAATTTGCAACAGCGTAACCGAAGTGGTTTTCATTTTATAAGTCATCAAAATGAAGGTGGTGAGGATTTTCAAAAACGCAAACTCCAAAAGTAAAAATATTCATAACTCGAAAAATTTAATAGCTACAACGTTATAATTGCCACCAATCATTTCAAGATGAATTTTTACATACAGGAATACATTTTTGAATCAATATTTCCAAAGAAAAAGTTGAAATCGGAATATATGTAAAAATCGCAAAATTTTTTATACTACCTCGTTGTATAAAAGTTTCAACAAAAAAAAAATTCTTTTAAGCTGAAAAATTTGTAAATGTGGCTTTTTGGCTTAACCAATCGACTGGTGGACTCAGTTTTTTGATAAATTTGGAATTTTACTTCGTAATAGTGTTTTTCGAAAAAACTATATTAACATAAAAATTCGTGTACCAGCCACAAAAGTATGAATATTGAACTGAAATTTGAACAAAACACTCTTAAAAGAACAATCTTCTAGGGAACTAATTTTCAATAGCGTAACCGAAGTTGTTTTTATTTTATAAGTCATCAAAATGAAGGTGGTGAAAATTTTCGAAAAACTCCAAAAGTAAAAATATTCATAACTCGAAAAATTGAATAGCTACAATGATGTAATTACCACCACTCGATCCAAGATGAAATTTTACATACAGGAATACATTTTTGAATCAATTTTTCCAAGGATTAAGTGGAAATCGGAGTATATGTAAAAATCGCAAAATTTTCCATACTACCTCGTTAAATAAAAAATTTTCAACAAAAAAAAATTCTTTCAACCTAAAAAATTTGTTAAATGTGGCTTTTTGACTTGACGAATCGACTGGTAAATTTAGTTTTTTGATAAATTTCGAATTTTACTTCAAAATAGTGTTTTTCGAAAATACACAATATTAACATAAAAACTCTAGTACCAGCCACAAAACTGTGAATATTGAACTGAAATTTGATCAGAACACTCTTAAAAGAACAATCTACTAGGGAAAAAATTTGCAATAGCGTAATCGAAGTAGTTTTCATTTTATAAGTCATCAAAATGAAGGTGGTGAACATTTTCGAAAAACACAAACAGCATCGTAATTACTACCAATCGATTCAGGACGAAATTGTATATAAAAGGATGAATTTTTGAAACAATATTTCCAAGGGTGAAGTAAAAAAAACAGAGATAACAAAATCGCTAAATTTTATAAAAACAAAATACTCCAAAAAAATATCTTAAACACGATTCAGTATTCCAAATGATATTTATCTAATCAATCCCAAACTTTCTATTCCGTACCTTATTTTTCAGAACAACATTCACCGCCTTCCAATTAGAAGAGCTAGAAAGAGCATTCGAAAGAGCCCCTTATCCCGACGTCTTCGCCAGAGAAGAGTTAGCCTTAAAATTAAACCTTAGCGAATCCAGAGTACAAGTTTGGTTCCAAAACAGAAGAGCCAAGTGGCGCAAACGTGAACCACCCCGAAAGACCGGCTACATCAGTTCAGCATCACCAAGTCCAAACATCGCTACAAACTTCAACAACACCATACCCTTCACTCAGGCTAATACCTTAAACACATCAACTCCAGTTGATTCTTGGAGTTACCAATCGTACGAGTTGAGTCCTCATTTAAACCTACTTAACAGCACTTCGGGATCTTATTCCAGTTACGGGTCTCCGGCTTCTTATTCCAGCTTCGGATCCACGCAAAATAGCTACTCTTACATGTTAAACTCCCATGAAAGTCAGCTGTTTAGTGCACCGATGCGCGCGCACGAATACACTACCGCTCCAGCCAATCCGAGTCCGCCGCTTGGTCGCGAGTATTCCATGTTGCAAACCCATTCGCCTTCGGCAGATGAAAATTCCATAGGCGTTAAGATCGAATACGTGGATCATAACGCCGCTTTGAATCAGTCTCCTGATTGGTACGAAAACGGATCTCCGAAACACGAGCAAAGCTACCAAGAAGATGGGAGGCTTAAAGAACTGAAATCTGACAGTGGGAATGGTAATCAAACGTATGTCACGTTACCCCCTTTTCGGAATTAGCAAAAATTGTGAATAGGCATTATTTTTAGGAAAAAATGTTTGTAAGTATGTTGGCGAGAGCAATGTAGTCAAAAAAATTTTATGAGCAATTTAAGGTATTTTTTTATTCACCCTGTATTTTTATAATGTTGAACCCACCCTGTATAATAACAATAAAAAGTTCATTAGATATCGAATAATAGATTTATACTATTAACGCCTTACAAAGTTTTCAAAAACAATGACCGTTCCCTTAAAAGCAACAACTACTTCTCGGGCTATATGCTATATGACATTGTCCCTTTTAATTACAAACCAGAATGGTTGGTTAAATCTTGTAGATCATACCGACCCCGCGTTTAACTTAGAAGGGTAATTCAATGTCTGTCGGGGCATATAGCCCGAGAAGTAGTTGTTTCTTTTTATTTGAACGGTCATTGTTTTTGAAAACATTTTCAAAACTTTGTAAGGCAATAATAGTATAAATCTATTATTCGATATCTATTGGTAACACGCTTTACTGAATAGGACAATTTACAGGAAACTGTAATAATCTATTAAAAGATCATATTTTTAATTTTTTTAAAAATCATTTTAATTCATTGAATTTTGAAAATCATCAATTTTTGACAATGTATTCCAGAAGCTATTTTTTT
Source organism: Lochmaea crataegi (assembly GCA_947563755.1). NCBI lineage: Eukaryota > Metazoa > Arthropoda > Insecta > Coleoptera > Chrysomelidae > Lochmaea > Lochmaea crataegi. The sequence goes on along the minus strand of OX387426.1, from coordinate 48,554,171 downwards.
ATTGGTCTGAGGATTGAATGAAAGAAAAACAGTCTAAAGCTAGGAGCAATGAGAATCAGAGTCAAAATAAAATTCGCACTTTTTCCTTCACCCTGTGCTTTTTTCTATTAATGTTATAGTGAAAATAGGTTTTTTGTACTTCGAAACGACTCCACCTGTATAGTTACAATTGAAAGATTAACATTATTAATTTCTGGTTTCTAAACTCTTCAAAATCATAATTCATTGAAATTTTTAAAATTTTAAAATATAAAATTAAAAGCTGCAGTTAGTACAATGATGGTATACTATAACTAGCGCCGTCTATTTAAAATCTCTCGAACTATTTTCTTCTCATTATTTTATCTCAAAAATTCAGAAATCCACGCAGGAAAACGATGTTTCTAATAATCCCACCTTCCTCTCCCTTATCTAGACACTTTCTTAAGTAATCTGCTGTCAGTACAATGATGGTATACTATAACTAGCACCATCTATTTAAAATCTCTCGAACTATTTTTGGTGTTTTCATTTTTGACACCCTGTATAACAGAATCTATTGTTTTAATAGGTGCGATGAAGACTTCGGATTTTATATCAGAAAAACGGTCCAAAGCAGGAAAGAATGAGAATCAAAGTCAAAATAATGTTTGCACTCTTTGGTTCACCCTGTATATTTCCTTTTAATATCTATGGAAAATGTTCCATAATTGGTTGTTTTATATTTAAAAATGACACACCATTCATAGTTGCATTTGAGAATAATATTTTTAACATCTTGTTCGCATTATTCTTAAAAAATGTTTCAATGTTTGACATCCTGTATAACAGAAACTATTTTTTTGTCAGTGTCCCGTAGTTTTTAGATTGGAAAGGGGAAAAAGGGTCTAAAGCTAGGAGGAATGAGAACCAGAGTCAAAAAATTTTTCACACTTTTTGGTTCACCCTGTATTTTTTGTATAAAATTCAGTTGAAAAATCCAAAATCGGTTGTTTTATACTTCAAAGCGACTCTCACTGTATAGTTACCATAAAAAAATATATTTTTAGCTTCTTTTATGAAATTTTGAAAAATTTTAATCTTCACACCCTGTATCACAGAAACTAGAAGTGAAGTCGTGAATTCTTTATATTGGACAGAGGCAAAAGGTTCTAAGGATAAAATAAAAAGATATTTTAACTGATAGTAACAGAGATAAAATAATGTTTATACTTTTTGAATCACCCTATATTTTCAGATTACTAACTGACACTAAAATAGTTATTTGTGTATTTAGAGCGTAAAGTAACAGATTGTCGCTTGAGAAAGCGGCAATTTTTCTTTGCGCTCGAAAGACACACATAATTTTTCCTACGGTCGCCCTTTTAATAATTAAAACAATTTTTTATATTATCTTAGGTTATAATAGGACTGCTAGAATAATCGTCATTTGCGCTATTCATCATGATTAACCTCAAAACGATCTACTGACTAGGGATGTTGAAAAATAATCGATTTTTATTTTCTTATAATCGATTTTTAGTTATCGAATTTTATAGTAATAAATCACGTGTTTAAATCGATTTTCGGAAACGGCTCGTATTATTTATTGACTATTTTTCCAAATTTTGACAACTTTTGACGATTATTGACCATTTCTCAAAATTTTTACAATTATTGACCATTTTTCAAAATTTTAACAATTATTGTCCATTTTTGACAATTATTGAACATTTTGACTGTGTTTCAAATTAGTAAACATTTTTCCAAATTTTTGATAATTTTTACCATTTTTCAAAATGATGACAATTTTTATCCATTTTTGAAAGTTTTTGACAATAATTGTCCATTTTTAACAATAATTGACATATTTTAACCATTTTTGATATTTTTTGACCATTTTTGACAATTTTTCATAATTTTAGACCATTTTTCAAAATTATTGACCGTTTTTGATAATTATTGACAATTAGGGACCATTTTTCCAAATTTTTGACAATTTTTAACAATAATTGTCCATTTTTGACAGTTTTTGACCATTTTTGATAGTTTTTGACAATTATTGGCCATTTTAGACAATTTTTCAAAATTTCTGACAGTTTTTCTAAATTTTTGACAATTATTTGCCATTTTAGACAATTTTTCAAAATTTCTGACAGTTTTTCTAAATTTTTGACAATTTTTGACCATTTTTCAAAATTATTGGCCATTTTTGATAGTTTTTGACAATTATTGACCAATTTTGACAATTTTTTACCATTTTTGATAGTTTCTGGCCATTTTTGACCATTTTTCAAAATTTTAGACCATTTTTCAAAATCTTAGACCATTTTTCAAAATTATTGACCATTTTCGATAATCATTGACAATTGTTGACAATTATGGACCATTTTTCCAAATTTTTGACCATATTTCAAAAACTTTAACAATTTTTGATAATTATCAATTTTCAAAATTTTGACAATTTTTAACAATAATTGTCCATTTTTGACAATTTTTGATAGTTTTTGACAATTATTGGCCATTTTTGACAATTTTCCAAAATTTCTGACAGTTTTTGACCATTTTTCAAAATTATTGACCATTTTTGATAGTTTTTGAAAATTATCGACCATTTTTAAAAATTTCAACAATTTTTGACAATTATTGACCAATTTTGACAATTTTTGACCCTTTTTATAGTTTTTGACCATTTTAGACAATTTTTCAAAATTTTAGACCATTTTTCAAAATTATTGACCATTTTAGATAATCATTGACAATTGTTGACAATTATGGACCATTTTTCCAAATTTTTGACCATATTTCAAAATTTTGACAATTTTTAACAATAATTGTCCATTTTTTACAGTTTTTGACAATTATTGGCCATTTTACACAATTTTTCAAAATTTCTGACAGTTTTTGACCATTTTTCAAAATTATTGACCATTTTTGATAGTTTTTGAAAATTATCGACCATTTTTAAAAATTTCAACAATTTTTGACAATTATTGACCAATTTTGATAATTTTTGACCCTTTTTATAGTTTTTGACCATTTTAGACAATTTTTCAAAATTTTAGACCATTTTTCAAAATTATTGACCATTTTAGATAATCATTGACAATTGTTGACAATTATGGACCATTTTTCCAAATTTTTGACCATATTTCAAAAACATCCCACTTTAAATGAGAATCTAGAAATATACCCAAGTACTTTACTGACGATACCATCTGTACATTTTTGTTTTTAATTTTTATAGAACGGTATGGTACTGCCAGCTCATAAGAGGTAAATGATATGACTTTGGTTTTGGTTACATTAACAGTAAGAAAATTTGTCCTAAACCAATTTGTAATATTTGTTAGGTTCTTTTCTGCTACTTCAACAAGACACTGTCATCGGCAAACGAAATGCATTCCTCCATGGTAGTCATTAAAATATAAATTAAAAATAAAATTGGACCAAGAACGGTACCCTGTGGAACTCCACATGTAACCTTCTCTTCTGAGCTTATGACACCATCCATTATAACACGCTGCTTTCTGTTATGAAAAAAATGTTTGCACAAATCTAAAACCACGCCTCTAATTCCCAAATGTTCTAGTTTTTCCAGCAAATGATCATGACTTATTATGTCAAAAGTCTTTGCTAGATCAATAAATACACCTAAAGAGCTTTTGCTTGTATCAACTGCGTTATAAATACGCGATACCAGTTTCGTAATGGCAAGTTCATTAAAATTGATACAGGGTGGACAAAATTGTAAAAGTTGTTTGTTATTTTAACATTGTATCTATCCACTTTCCTAATAGGTCAGGAAATATAGACCGAAAATGACCATTTCACCTTTTACCATTTCGTATGGCTGATTTTTTGGTGTACAGGTAGTACACCACGAGTGAAAAAGACGCTTTATGCACTTGTTGCATACACTATTTTTTCTACAATCATTCAAATAATTTGTTAAGAAATGCAAAAAACTTTATTAAATCAAGAAATTATTTATATTCATTTATATTCAATGTACAATTATTTGATTTGCTAATATGAATTTGTGCTGCCTTCAAATCGTTTTTGACTTCAATACTTATTTTCTCTGTTTGAAATCGAAGTTATATCATTTTCTGTTGCAGGAACAACTATTGAAGTTGGGAAATTATTACATGCAGTTGACGTTAATGGTACTTGACTATTATTTACTTTGCTTAGACCAAGAATTTTTTTAGCACAATCAATTTTTTTTATTAATAGGAATCTTCTATATATCCTTCCGCCACGGTGCTTGATTTCCAGCCACCGTGGCAGAATGTTTCTGCCAGAATTGGCTAAAAGTGATGCAGACAACCTGCGAAAACAATGCCCAGTGTATAAGATTGGCTCTTTCAAATTGAGAAATTTGGCAATATAGGAGGGAATCTTGCAAAAAGAATTTATTCCCACAGCTTGAACTGTACATTTTCCGGTTATATATTGTACAAAAAATCGGTTGTGGTTAACATGCTTCGGTCAAAGGGACGAGTATTTTAAGATAACATAAACAGATTTCTTCGTAATGCCCCAGATGAAACTTTTTTCAAAATTTTGACAATTTTTAACAATAATTGTCCATTTTTGACAATTTTTGATAGTTTTTGACAATTATTGGCCATTTTTGACAATTTTCCAAAGTTTTTGACAATATTTCAAGAATTTTAACAATTTTTCAAAATTTTTGACCATTTTTCAAGATTATAGACCATTTTTGAATGTTTTTGACAATTATTGACAATTTTTCAAAATTTTAACAATTTTTGACAATTATTGACCAATTTTGACAATAATTGTCCATTTTTGACAATTCTTGATCATTTTTCAAAAAAAATTTAAAATTTTTCACAATTGACCATTTTTGACAATTTTTGAAAATGTTTGACCATTTTTCAAATTTTTTTATAGTTTTTGACAAAAATTGTCCATTTTTAACAGTTTTTAACAATAATTGGCATTTATCGACCATTTTTGACCATATTTCAAAATTATTGACAATTTTCATATAATTTTATTCAATTTTTAATCTGATAGATTGTTAAATATTCACCAATTGGATTAATTCGGAGGGCGTGGTTTGATTAAATAAGCGAGCGAAAAGATTCCTTTTTTGCGCTAGAGCGTAAAGTAACAATCCTCGGCATTTGTCGACTTCACGATTTCATTTGAATATAGTAATTAGTCATTTTACGCGCGAGTGTAGAAAAAATTTTTTCCTCATTCTATTTATATTTGAAAATGTTTTAGGATGTTAAATTATACAGACGTTATAAAAATTTTTATATCTTCGACATCCTGTATCTCATGAAAAACTTACAATTTTAACGAATCTACTGAAATTTTCAAGCCCTTTACTCTTCTCAATTATTTTTTTTCACTTTACCAGGCTGACTTTGAATCTTTATTTTTAAAGCTTTTACCTTAAACTTTCTTGGGTCGTACTGTATATATTAAATTAATCGAAAATATCTTAAATTGCTCGCTATTCATAATGATACCGGACTAGGAAAAAATCTAGTCTAAATATATTAGTCAGTGATGTAACTCAAATAATTTGAACGGGTTTCCTTTTTGATTTTTATCTGTTTTCCTTTTTGATTTTAATTAAGTTCAAATTATTTATCAATTATATCACTAATCTGTGCCATATAAATGTACGTGTAAATTTTATCGAATTGTGAATCCGAGTGCCATATAGATGTATATTATTTTTAAATAATTTTAAGAAAAAAAATTGATATTCTTGTACATTTCAAATGTAATGCCAAAGTTGCCTTAGATATAGAAGTAGTGCCATATATTTTTACAATTTTTTTAATGTAAAAAATTAAAATTATATATAAAGTTTAAAAAATTTGTGTTTTATTTCAAAAAATATACAAAACCCCTTTTAATTTCGTTTAATATCAGCGAACACCACCCTGACACCTAATGCGCCGGTACCTGGACGTGGACGTCATCTCCGAGAGTTTTCCTGACAGGATTGCCAAAAATAACCCGAAATTCAATGTGGGAACGTTTTTTGGGGCGCTTAATCCCAATTTCACGTAGAAAACGACCCCATGAACACCTGGTGCACCCGAAAACCTGGACATGGACCTCATTTCCTAGGGTTTTTCTCACACGATCGAAAAAGACGAACCGAAAATAGTTATGGGGTTTTTATGGGACGCTGAGTCCGAATATCACGTAGAAAACGACCCATGGAACACATGGTACACCGGAACCTTGCCCTGAACGTGATCTCCGTGGGACTCTCCCCCAAAATCCACACGGGGAAGGAGAGAAACTCGGCGCCCGGGGGTTTCTTGGGTCGCTGAATTCAAATGTGCCATCGGCGAACACACCCCGGTCACCTGGTGTGCCTGAACCTGGACGTCGACGTCATCCCCGATAATTTTCATGACAAGATCGCCGAAAATAGCCCGAAAATCATTATTCAATTGACGGCTATGATAAAGTGCATAGTATAGTTTGGCAAATCCATCTGAAGGTACGCGGCATCGGTAAGGGGCGAGGAAACATGGCCGATATCTGTCATAAACGTACCAATGGCGTACGGTATATAATAATTATATCTATATAGAAACTGATTTATGCTTTGCTTTAAAGGTAAGGTATTTTTCAAAACACGGTGCCTATTTGTTAAGAAAAAATAATGTTAAAAATCGTGCTTGAATTCAATATGGATATGAAATAATTTAAAATCTCCACAAAACATAACCTCATGGTCATCATAATCATCACCATCATTTAACAGTCAATTAAAATTGTCATTTTATGGAAATATTACGTTTTTCTCTTATATTTTTTTCCTCGGATTTTATAAAAAAAAGTTGAATACTTTCTTATTTGCCTTCAAAAGACCTACAAAACTAGGCTTTGTGCGAAAAAAAAACATTAATAAGGACCAAAGTTCTCGATAAAAAATAATTGTTTATGCAATGTTAAAAAAAAACAATTTTAAAACAAGCTCCTATCACTGCCGTGTCTCGGCGTTTCGTGAAATCATTCGTCCTTACAAACATTATTTACCAAAGCTGGAATCTGTAAGTGAAATAGTTAACAAGTTACAGCGTACAGCGAAAAAGTTCTCTAGTAACAATGGCACCGATTATTTAAAAGGGCCTTAGTTGTAAAAGAGAATGTCATATATTAAAAAAAAATTTAAATATATAATTTCATACTCTAAGTCCGATGGTTCTCGAGAAAAGTGTTATTATAGCTGCGCGGTCGAGTTTCTCGGCCAGTCCTCGATCGACTTCCCTTTCGCGACACCGTGAGAAATATAGCGTTCCGATGACCTTTGATTTTGTTTTTAAGAAACTTACCTTTCATCCAAACTCTCAATATTTCAAACAATGAAAGTTCTCAGTATTCCGGTACCGATTATTTTTTGTTTTTTTTTTTCGCTACTCACCCAAATTGTTTAACAATGGGCGTTGGACTTTGTCGGCCTAACTTGTTAACTATTTCACTTACAGATTCCAGCTTTGGTACTACTTAATGTCTGCGAGTAAGGACGAATGATTTCACGAAGCGCCGAGACACTGCAGTGATAGGAGCTTGTTTTAAAATTATTGTTTATAGCCCGTTCAGTATTAAAACCGTTGCACGTCACACCTGTCATAACTGTACTATGTTGCCAAGTCCTTGAAATAATATGAGAATCTAGTATATGTCAAATGAAGTTTATCAAATATTCTAGGTTAGGTTTAGTTATTGATGGTTATTGCGTGCAAAGAAAATTCGACTTATTTCAGTTACATACAGAGATGTTACATATAGAACTTTAATTTGCATGTTAACCGTACAGCACTAAGAAATTCTTATTTTAAAAACTATGGAATTATTTTTAGCACTAAAAAGGTATGTATGGAATAGTTAACACTTTTATTTGTATGTTTATACCACACACTTAATTAGTTAGAAATTATGGAACTATTCTAATATTTAAAATGCATGTATATATAGTATCAAGGAAAAAATATTATCTAATATAATTTTTAGGTTACAATTACCTAAGTACATGTTGGCTTCTAAAATGTTAATTGTCACTACAATATGAAAGATTGATGTAAGGTTTACAGACAAATTATAAATAAAAAAGTTCTGATAACCTGGATCTACCTCCTTTTTAAAGGTAGGCAATTTTATTTTATATTTTGTTGAAATAAATCTTAAATTTTTTTTAGAAAAGCCGGGATGTGAAGCTTTAGTGTGTAGGTCATTCTCAACAAGGAAAATCATCCTGAGATATATGATCATTGATCATGGCAAAAGAAAATTGTGCAGTAAGCACCACCACAGCTCAGAAAAGGAGAGCAAATCCATTCTATTCTCCGAGTGAAGGTATATGCAAATGATTGACTAAATCGTAGCACCGAAATCAATACATATTATAATTATCAGTATATTGGTGAATTATTTATCACTCCATCATCTTCTAATCAATCCAAATTTATATTTACCATTTTGTTTTAGCTCTCCAGCATCTACCGCAACTGAAAGTATTGCTAATAAATGATTGATCGAATGAGACCTTTCAATTCAATAAAAACTATTATATTAATTCTTTGTAGTTTTTATAAAACTTTGTGATATACACATGTACCTTTAGAAAATGCTGCCTGAATTTCCTATTTTGAATATCATGATTAAAATAAAATAATAAATAATGCCACCCCAATTTTTATGGAATTGTTTTATTAAAAAGAAACATTGCAAATGTATAAATTAGTTACTACACCGAAAAGTTTGTAATACTATTTTTTTAAATAAGGTAGAACAATAATTGTCAAATAGAAATCTTTCAAATTTGAGAGGTTCACGGACAAACCAATTCCAACCCGCAACTTCTGGAATGCATCTATCGGCTTGCTTGGCAGTAGCCAGTATTAACTCAATAGGATTTTTTAAAAGATGGTAGGTAATACTTTGTGACTATACTGTTCTATCATATCCACAATGTATTTTGTTGGGGGGTTTGTTTCTGAAAAAAACATTCATTGAAAGGGCAGTATTCAAATAACCAATTCTTCTCTTTTCAAATATACCTATATTATTATTTTTGTAAAAATAAAAGTAAAACAACATTTATTGACTATTAGGTATAATTTGAAGTAAGAATTTTGAATGTATTAAACTAGTTGTGTAGTGTTCTGAATTCTAACATATAATTTGCTATATCACTGTTCAAATACAGTTTGCATCTACTTACTAGGCTGTAATATAAATAAGCTCAGCTTCAACATTTGTTGATTGAATTCTATATTGTGTCATTAACCTAATATTATCGAAAAGCATTGTCCATAATTTAAAAAGATTCAATAGTAAGTAATTGGTTTTCAAACCATTTAAAAACATGTTCTTCATTCATTTTCCCATGATAATAACTCAACTGAGATTCATATAAAAATATACTTTCTGCTCCACCAATATAACCATTTTCATTCTCAGCATGTAATACAAAATATCTAGAATAAAAACAATTTTGCATTCTAAAATTTTACATAATCATTGTAACATACCTTTTGACATAAACCATTTTGGAAAATTCAGGATTCATTAATAAAAACAAATGTATACAGTGGTTTATTTTTGTTGAAAGTTCCATAAGTCCTCTTTGTGGATGTATCATATTTTAGTAAACTACTCAGGAACATTCTACATATAATAATTATTGTTCTTCCTCCAATTACTGCAGTAACATTCCTAAAGTGACATGATTATCTATAAAAAAATGTCCATGTATAATTGCCAAGTATTAAGAATAATGTAACAGAATATAATAAATACAGTTGATTGGGTATAATATTGAACTTATACATACTTGCTTCATAAACGCTGTAAATAGTATCAGGAGTAAATGCATATTGCAGTATTATTAAGTTTCATTTATACGTTTTTTTGGATGTGACTTTAACTTTGATAACTCATTACTGCTTGTGAAAAATTACTCACAGTTCTTTGCAGTTTTTGTCACAACATAACCCCAAAAATGTCGAGACGCCAACTGAACCTGAAATAAACCATTTTAATCGCGGCAACAGCGCGCATTTTTGCCAACATAAAAAGTGTTTATTAAGACTGACGTTAGTTTGAGTTTAATATTTAATTAACCTACGAGCTGTATTTGATATGAAATTAATTACGAAACCTTTCTTTAAACATATATTTATATTCCTTAATACAATGCGACCTACAAATTTCAATATTTATTGAGTTTAGAGAGGCTTAACATAGTGATTGACAGAGGATTGACAGCAGCAATCGAATGACATGATATAAACGAACGTCTCTTTTTCGACACTTTGATGACGTGAAACGGTTTTTGTTCTGAACGGGCTATATTTAACATTGCATAAACAATGATTTTTTATCGATAACTTTGGACCTTCTTCTTCAGAGACTGAAGGTAAACAGTTTACCTTAGGGCGAGTTGTACCAACAGTCGGCTTAGCCTGGTTTATTTAACCATAGGGTTAAATTTAACAAAAGTTTAAACCGGTGCGTGTTGTACCAGTGGTGTTTTCGTACAGTTTTGTTAATCAATCATTTTGAAAGGTTGGTATCAATGAATGTTGGCGAATGAACTACTGTGTGGTAAATTATTCACGTTTTGCCAAAGAGAAAATATAAACGAAGATTTTTAATGCGATTCTAACCCTCTTCCTGAAGTGATGTTTGCTTTTGCATATTATCAAAGAATACACTAGTGTATTCTTTGATATTATTTTATTTACTGAAAATGTCAGAAAACTTTACGGTCAAAGAAGAACGTAAATTTAGAAGTTCATTGAAATCTTCGTCATCAATAAAATTTGGTAAATCAGGATATTCCATTATTATAATTTGGCAAAAATAAAAAATTCACAGAATCCACTGACACAAAGTTTTTAGGTTAGAAAACTAGGATTATTATTTTAACCACTCACTTTTGGGCGGTTTACAAACCCGTTGGCAAAACTCTGGTTACCCACTGATCCACTCTGGCACAACACCCATTTTGCTTAAATTATTAGTTATCATTTAAACCTTGTTGGTACAACTTAGTGTTAGTGTAGTGGTAGTGTAAACAGTGTTCAGTGTCAAGTATCGCCAACGGTTCCAGAATTCCCAACTCAGTGAATAAGAAAGTATCTAACGTTTTTTTTGTAAAATCCGAGGGAGAAAAATATAAGAGAAAAACGTAAAATATCCATAAAATGACAGTTTTAATTGACTGTTAAACAATGTGAGGTTCGATTTGACGCTTCGGAAGCATAATATCGTCTTGTACATCGTTTATACTACCTGTACACAAAAAATCAGCCGTTTGAAAGCG